>KK113548.1:0-161070 GCA_000611955.2 Stegodyphus mimosarum | reverse complement strand
TTTTTTTTTTTTTTTTTTAAATAAGGGAAGGTTGTTCAAGACCAGATACTATTTAGGAATATTTTTCTCAATATCTTGAAATTAGAAATATTACATATATTAAGAAAGCTCTACTGAATTATTATTTTATAACTATCTCACCTTAAGATAGCTTGCAGATTACTGTAGACAGTCATACAATAATGGAAACAAAATAAAATATGTAGGTAAAAAAAGTAGGACACATGCAAGCATTTTTTAAGGAAATCCAAGATATCATTGCACACCTTTTGCTCACAGCAAAAATTTATTTGTTAATGATGCAGTTAAATCTTAAATTTTTTTGGTGTGGAGGAAAGATTGCTTATTTTCATCATCAATGAAACAATGAGAAATTTTGACTAGCCATGTTAAATTGATGCTAAATACACTCTATAAAACTAAATGGAAAACAAGAATAGAAAATACTAAATCTATTAAGTACAAATTTAAGTATATATTATATGTCTTAGAAGAGCCCAAAAAAAATTTTAAAACGGACCTCACTTGTTTTGGTGAGACATCTAATTTGTTAAAGAAATCACAGCATTTAAGTTTTCTTTATATCTTATGATCAGGTACAATAGTCTTATTCGTGTCAATAATATAATAGGTTAAAAAAATGTCGCAAAAAAGGTTCATGCAAGAAATGCCACCGACAGTCCGGCACTATGGAGGATATTTTTTACTGTTATTTTTGTGAATTTATGTGGTAATGACAGCATTCTAGTTCAGATAATTTTAGAAAGTTTTCAGATACTGTTAAAGAATTTTGTGTGCCACAGACACAGAAATTTCTAAATATGGTAAGTCGACATTTCCTTTTTGTAGTGCGTATATGCGATAAGATGTATTTCCTTGTTTTATGTTATTTCATTGTGTGATTTAAAATGCAGTTTACTGAGCTTTGGTTGGCTACAAATTTTGTTCAATTCTGGTGATGAGTAACTTTGTATTAACATTATGTGACGTCATCACTCTCATGATTTTTTTAAGGGAAAATAGATCGATGTGTACAAAAACGAAGTCAAAGGGAGTGTGCAATGCCAAATTTGTGCAATTCTCTGATTTTTTTTTTATGTGAAAATAGATCAATGTGTTCATGGACACCGAGTTTGTGCAATTTTTTGACTTGTTATTTTGGTTTTGTGTAGTGGCCATCTTAAAATTGTGCCTTGCTGGCCAATCGCCAAAAACCGCCAATTTTCGCCAAAGGGCCCCCTGAAATATATTTTTACCAAAACAATAAAAAAGTAAATGAACTGGTTATATCTTTAGAAGTTTTTTTAAATTCAGTAAAATCAAATGCAGAAATTAAAAAAAAAGTTTTCTATTTAGAGGTAGAAAATGTTGCATTAGAAGATTACAAAATGTATTATATAACTAACTGCAATTTATTACGACTAACAATAAAATTATTAGTGGTAATAAATTACATAATAATCTAAACATGCTACAGAAAATAAATTTTAAAAGGGGATGCTCTCAAGGGGCTGACATGTTCGAGTTTATAAACCATCTAAGCGGTATGTGTTTTGGGAATCTGTCAAAAAGACCTGTATTTAAACAGAATTTATTAGCTAAATTTGTGTAACTACTTATTTTAGTCCCTATTTTCCTAAAGTTACCTTCATTAAGATGACATTTACATTATTAAAGGAAGTACAAAAGCAAAATATCTTAAATTATAAGCTAATATATATCCAGTGACCAAATAATATGTATATGTACCAGTATACCAGTTTTAATATGAGGATTTTGCTGAAATTAAAAAACTACCTACTTCTTTAAAAGGCAAAAGTTTAGAAAAATGTTCTCCCATCATGTTTGTTGCAAAGCATATTTTTTCATGTAATTTGTTTAAAATGCTTGCAAAAAAATCAAGTTTTAATACCTTAAAAGAAATTCATTTTTTTTAATTATATAAAAACAATATCCCCTAAATATTACCTTAAAAAGGGTCGATTTATTTTGAAATCTCAAAACAACTTAATTTTTATTATGAATTTTACATTATGTCATGCTTAATTTTAATATTATGCATTATTTCATATATTATTTTTATAATTATATTTCATCTTAATTATGAATGCTTTTGATTATTGATTTGAATTTAACTAAATACTACATATCATCAATGAATTTATTATTTTAGTATAGTTTAGTATTCTAGAAGATGCATTTAATTAGTTTTAGTAGTCCCATTCCCACTAATACATCCTTACAGCACCATTGTAAGGTATCCATATTGGTGATTCAGCTTCCTTTTCAGGGGATCATGTCATTAATTATAACATAGTATACATAGACATACACAAACACAATAAATATACAAGTAAACATACAAATTTTGCTAATAAAAAACAAAATTTAGCAATATTTAATTCTGCAGTGCTTTCTAATTCAGAAAATAAAAAGATCAATATGATTAAAATATACAAATAAAAAATAAAAGGAAAATTAATTTATCAAGCTAATTATCATTTATTTGCACAGATCGATCCAGCAAAATTTATTTTAACTGAACACTTGACTAATAACAGAATTTCACCATGGATAATTTTATAAAGCTATTAGATGTTTCAGATTCAAATGTTGATTTTTAAGAACTTATTAACAACAGTAATACATTGAACCCTCTCTATAACAACCACCCACAGTTCCATATGCATTTGGTTTTCTGTAGAAGTATTCATTTTTAGACAGATCGATATCAGTTCCAGTGCTGATTTTACACATCTAGTATAATTAAAAATATTGAGAGAAAAATTTTTCAAGCATAAAAATGTTTATCATATTTCGATTTTATTTAAGACATAATCCAAAAACTATACCAGCAAGTGCTAGGATCAGCAGAATTCATAAAAGGATACCAGCAATAATCATATATCATTTCTCCCTCTGGAATCTTTACAGCTGCTTCCTGAAAGAAGAAGCAGATGATTAACACAAAAGATGACATCAGTAAAAAGATTATCTACTTTAATCAGTAGCAATACAAAACAATGCAAGTCAATTAGCAATACAAAACAGAAAAGTATTAATCTGACCAAATTCATGAGAAATCAGGTCATTAATCATGAATATGGCTCTAATATTATCTTGGGGGAGCGAGACCAACTTTGTGGGACAGCTGCAGGACAAAGAGCATAAAAAACTACTTGCCAAAGGACAAATGCTTTTGTGAAGAACTTCCTAAGGCAAACTGATTCATATTCACAGTAGGCAAAATCATATTAACCATGAATTCAGCTTATTCACATAAATTTGAAGCTGTCTTGGAACCACCAGGTTTCTATGATCTTATTGATTCAAGCAGTGGTGGTTGGGATAAAATGTAAAATTTCATAGTACATATTTTACACTAACAATTTTATAAAAATTTTGCAGCACAAAATTTGCATTAACATTTTCAACAAACATATACTACTTAGAAAGGAGCAAAACAAATAACATAATATGCATTTTTTTAAATTATTACAATATCCAATTTTTAGCTGACATGATACCGTATTTTTAAAAGCTCACAGATATATATATATATTTTAATGATTATTAACATTTACGAACTAGTCAAATCTGGCAATATTATCTACATTATTATATATATTAATTAAAGCTTTCCATTCTCCAACCCTTTGGGCAATGGCTCTCCTTTCTTAGCACTGAGTCTAGATTCAGAATGACTACCAAAAAAAGAGGACTGCTATTTTTCTTGATATGTATTCTTTATTTGATAAACTGTAGAGACAGAAACACATAAAACTTATACATCATTACGGTATTGGAGGAAAAGCCCTTATCTGGATAAATGATTTCTTGAGAGAGAAAAAAATTAAAGTATGCTATAACGGATGTTTCTCCAAAAGCAAGAAAATCCTTGCATGTGTTCCGTTCCATTCTGTTTTGAACTCCCTTTCTGTTCCTGTTTTATGTGAACGACATTCATTCTAACCATGACAAAGGCACTAAAGTGAACTACCATGCAGATGACATCACGATCTGGTACTCCAGCAGGGATATTCATGAATCTGAAGCAGTCTCCAGAAATTCTTAAATGGGATCATAAGGTGGACACAGAACTTAAAACTCACAATCAATGCTAAAAAGACCACCATCTGTGTCCTTTCAGCAGGTAGGATAATAGAGATCAGATTTCAGCAGATAGGATAATAGAGATCCAAGGAATCCAAAATTATACACTGAAGGCAAATGCACAATCAATACATTGCACCCAAAATACTTGAGAATCACCTTAAATGCAGAAATGAGATTCACTGAGCATGTCAAAACCTATGCTGACAGAGCTTTAAAGAGATTAAGAATCATTAAAAATCTTTGCGGAACAAAGTGAAAGTTTTTCTTGAGACATTTAGGACAACATACACCTCACTAATTAGAACGATCATGCTTCACCCATCTTGGCTCCTGCTTCAAAGACTATCTTGAGAAAATTAGAGTGTCCAAGCAAAGGCTGCAAAAATCATTACCAGAACAGCGTCCTCCACCAATAATTTAAAAGTAATTCAGGAATTTGATCTTGAAAGCCTCATGAAAAGAAGACAGTATAATGTAATAAAATTTACAAACAAGGCAAGAAGATATGTAGCAGAACACATCGCTAGGAAAAACTTCTGAAAATTATAATGGCAGCACTAGACTGAAAAGGCCATCTCCTTGCAATTTGACAAAAATATCAGAGCAGTTCTCAGTTTTCCATCTTCCAAGAACAAGGATGCTTATTAACTAAAATAGTACTCAACCTACTACAGCCACATAATAAAAAGGAATTGATTGATATCATTAAAACAGACATCTTAAGGACCGCTGAACTATCAGGACCATTGAACCGTATCCAAAAGAGGACTTTATGCATGCTTATACAGATGGTTTATTTGATGAGACAATCACTAATGGAGCTTCTGGAGCATTTCTGACTACCCCAGGTGATACTGCTTACCAACACAAAATTAGTACTGGAGCCATAGTCTCTAACTTCACTTAAGAGTTTCTGGCACTTGACAACAGATCAATAGTTAAGGCACTTGATAAATATAGATCCCTTCCCATTTCTGAGCAAGCAAAAAGAAATGCTATCTTCTGTGACACAAAGGCAGCTCTACAGGCAATCCTGAATGCAAGCTCCCTGATAACCAATGGAATGCACTTTCACCTGGATGAGCTTAAAAAATTAAATAAGGTCTGCATTCTTCAATGGTTGCCAGTGCATATCAACATCACAGGTAACAAGGATGCAGATAAATTGGCAAAAGAGGCTTGAAATCTCAACAACAATATGAGGTAAATGTCAGCCCCTCAGATATAAACGCTATGGCCAAATGCAGATTGAAGGAACTTTTAATTCCAATAAAGCACCAGCTCCATGATATCAATGGTAATTGACTTATAACTAAAACCATAGTCAGACTTAGAAATGGCCATCACAGAGGATTGAAAATCGACAGAGAGAGTAGGAAAACCAACAGAAATTGTAATAATTGCCATAGAATTGACACATTGCAATAAGTGCCAGTCACATACATTTGTCCAGCCATCCTTACTAAATTGTCAAAAATTGGAGTCTTGTTTAAGAGACCAAACCTCTATGATGCTAACATTTTGCAGATTGCCAAAGCTGTCATTTTCATCCATGACACTATTTGAATAGGACACCTAAACAAAGCTTTCCACTTAAGCAGAGCGTTTAAAATTTTCCTTAGTATAGAAAATGTTCTTCTGCAACAAAATTTTAAATTTAAAAAAGAATTATTTGGTATCACTGATAGTTTTCAGATAGTGATTTTATGCAGATTTAGATAAAAGCGATCTCTTTTTTGTATTCCAATAGTTAAGCAAGCTTTACAGTTACTTTATAGATGAAAAAAATTTTCATTCTGATTGACTCATATCTTTGAAAAAAAGCTAAAATTATTTAAACATGAAAAGTACTTCAGCAATTATACTAAAAGCTATAAATTAATCAAGAAAAATACGAAATTAGCATTTTTCATATTTACAGAAAAATTTGCTCTTTAGAAACTCACAGAAATTTGCATCTCTAGCCACCTACAACAGTTATTACACAAAAAAAATATGATTATGAAAGTCCATATTTAATGATTTTAATATTAAGCGAAAAGCACTGCTCTTTTGATTAGACTAATTTAATCAATCATTCCAGTCCAACAGCTCTAGAATTAAGATATAATAAAATGAGAATGATAATAAAATAGAATAAGCTGTAATAAATACCGTAACTCACTTTACAATTTTTTTAATATGACAGCAAGTTTTAATTATGCTTGATAAAAAGCACAGAATGAAGAAAAGCATCTTATTTCTCAATTCACAAAAGCATCTTATCGTTTAAAAATTAAATATGAAATATGGATTAGCTTAAGTTTTCTCTTCAACCCTTCTGAATTATGTTTATATTATTTTTCAAATGCTATTGTATTTTTCAGTATATATTGGCTCAAATAGCAATAGTTTTATTTTATACTCTGTCTCATTTGTTTCTCCATTAACCGTTTGATTTATTTTTAATTGAAGACTTTGATTTTAGAGGTGCAATGGCCATTTTGTAGGAATCAACAAATGTATTATTTCTATAGTAAAATTACTCTTTTCCCCCTACCTATGTGAAGACACCTGACAAATCTTTCTCAAAGAAACATGGAAAAATTCAAGAAAGAAACTCAAAGCAATATCATCACAAGATACAGGATACACTGAACATGATGAGAATAGTTGAATGAATTATTAGCATGATTCTAGTTATACAAGATAATAAATGCATTTTTATTTCAACCAATCAGATTAAAAAGAGAAAAAAATATTATTAAGAACTGCATTCTGCTTTTAAATCACTTAATTTGTCAATCAGTAAATTTGAAAGTTAAATAACTTTTCTTCTAAGATACAATAACATGCCAAATAAATATTAATTTAGAAGTCAAACAACAAAAATCAGCATGCTATTTGTGAATTTTCACAGAACTAGTTTCAATGGTTTTATCAAACCATCATCCTCAGCTGCCAAAGTGCAAATGAGCGAGCTAAGATATAGTGATAAGATAAGAATGGCTGGACAGGAGTTAAGCTCCTGACGCCATCTATTGGTGAAACAAAAAAACTAAAACATAATTTCCTTAAAGGATGGAAGTAAAGATGGATTGGAATTAGGGTCATTAACCACAACAGACAAATTTTTTTGAATGTGAAATGCCTTTAGAAAATCTAATTCCCACATGAAAGATATTTTTCAAATAATTTTGGCTGCAGAAAAATGGAAAGTGTGATTTTCGGACCAACAATGCTGGGCAACAGAGGACTTCTGTGTTTTCCTTTTTCATAACATATGCCCCATGTTTCTTAACGTGAAATTTTAAGGTTCTACCAGTTTGACCAATGTAAATTAAATTATGCTGGCAAGAAATCCTGTAAATACCCCAGGAATTCATATCCGGAATGGAGTCCTTAAATATGGAACGCAGAATTTTATTGATTTATTTGTTTAGTCGGATGACATAGTTTGAATTGCGTGGAAGGCAAACCAAATAAGGTTTATGGTAAACTGAAGTACTGAAGTTGGATGTGTTATGTGTGACCAAAATGTCGAGAAAGAGAAGAGAATTGCATGTCTCAAGTTCAAAAGTGAACAGCAGGATCAATAGAATTCATTATTGAAAAAACTTTATTTAAATCATTGATATTACTGTCAAACAGGGTAAAAGTATCGTCTATGTAGCGGAACTATAGCGGGAAGTTTCAAATAATTTTGATTCACAATAATGCACATAGATATCAGCCAGGATGGGACTAAGAGGGCTAATCCCTCAGTTTGCTTGTAATACTTACTTTGGGAAAAAAAGTGTGCTTGTTTCAAACACAGTGAGATAAATTAGCTCATCAATTTCGATGCAGGAGAAATGAAATTCGCGAAATCTGGTTTCTAGACATCTTAATGCACCCTCCACTGGAACATTGGTGAATAATGATTTTAAATGAAAAGAAACCATGAGTAAATTTCTAGGAGAAATGCTTTTAACTTTTTTTTTTTACAAACTCTACTGAATTTTTTTATGGTGTAAATGTTATTATCTAACAGGGTTAAAATTCTAGATACTAAATATTTAGCTAAGGGGTACGAGGAAGAGCCTAAATTTGATGCAAATAGAGTGGAAAGGAATACTACTTTTATGAATTTGGGGAAGAGTTCGCAACAGATCGGATAAGCGACTGTTTTAAGTTGGTCGAAAGGATTTGTGAAGATTTGATCGCAGTTTTTAATTTTTGAGAGGTTCGAAGGTGAAGGGTCTTTAGGTATCAGATTATATAATCATTCATTTAAGTTTAGTGACACCACTGATATAAATGTTCTTGTCCATGACGACTATCTGGCCATCTTTGTCGGCATTTGAAATGATAATGTCCAGGTTAGAATGAATTTCGCACATTGCTGGTCTTTCTTTCGCATTTAGATTTGGTTTCAATGGCTTACTCTTGAATTTTGCATTATGGGCGATAAAATGTCTAATCATTTCTTTCTGTGTATCTGAAACGTTACTGAATTTGAAAGCTTTTTCAATAGGAACTAAAATGTTTGGAATTGAAGGTTTTGAGGTTTGTGAGAAGTTAAAATTACATTGCAGAATTCTCTGTTGTTCTTCTGATAAACTAATACTAGATATATTAACTATTGGCTCTACAATGGGAAGATTTTTTTTAACTACTTAAATTTGAAGATTGTAAAAGAAGTTTTTGGAATTTAAATACAAGAGTGTTTTTATGACAGTTAACCACATTCTCAGTTCGAGACGAAGACTTTTATACATTGACAGTGAATTTTCAATATGAATTAGCGAGTTCCAGATGAAGATTATATACCTCAAGTTCAGTTTTGGATTAAAAACCAGTGTAGTTTAATTTGCGCTGGTCAGACTAAGAGAGCCTTAAAATTTTGCATTCAATATAATGACAACAACATGAGGCAACAAATAACAAATAACATGAGGCACATGTTAGGAAAAATGAAACACAGAAGTCATCTGTGGCCCAGCATTGTTGGTCCGAAAATCGCACTTTTAATTTTTCTGCAGCTAAAATTATTCAAAAAACTTTCTCCATTGGTGAATTAGATTTTTTAGAGGCATTTCACATTAAAAAAAAAATCTTTCTGTTCTAGTTTATGACCCTAATTCCAATCCATTTTTACCTTCCGAGTTTAAGGAATTTATGTTTTAGTTTTTTATTTCATCAGTAGATGGCACCATTAGCTTAACTCCTGTCCAGCCATTCTTATCTTACCTTATCACTACATCTTATCTGGTTCATTTGCACTTTAGGTGAGGTTGATGGTTCGATAAAACCATCGAAACTAGTCCTGTGAAAATTTGCAAATATAATGCTGATTTTTGCTATTTGACTTCTAAATTAACTTTTCTTTTTCTCAATAGCAACATATTAGCATGTGGAAAATAAAAGTATTTAATTTCTGGCAATGACAACATACTGCTTCTCAACAGCCAAATTTGTTGATAAAATATGAAAGATAACATATTACTCTCCTAAATGGTAACACATCGGCATGACAGAAAATAAAAATGTTTTATTCTAAGTAGTTACAATATACTGCTTTTAAAATTCTGAATCTCTTAATCAAAAATTATCAAATATGAAATAAATTTTAAAAATTCCAAAATCCAGTCTTTAAAGTGCACATGTTTGGGTGGAAAGTCCAAAATATGATGGCTCTAAATGCTGAAGTTTTTCTATAATGTGAGGAACATAGATATATGCACATGTACAGATTCTTTATTATTTAATAAGACAAAGTTATAAATTGAATAATTAACTATATTTGCAGAAAAATGCAATGCAAATGTGTACACAATACGATGTAAAATTTATGAGGCTCACATTAGCTGTCACAATGGTTAAAAGGTTTTATTACTTGTTAGGTTATATGGATCCAAATGAAACTCTAAGGCAATTTTCATACCATTCGGTTCTGCTCTTGCTTATATAATTATATAGATGTTCCCATTGAGAAGCCAATTTAATGCTAGCAGTGACATTGATTATTCAGAATGTAGTAAAGATGTAACTGTAGTAAAGATATTTCCTTTTTACTTTGCTTGTTTATAGTTATGCAGCAGCTGCTGAAATGGTATTTATTTCCTTTTGTAGAGTACTTTTTCATCTTGCTTCATTATAAAAGAAATCTTACACTACAAGAACTTCATTATAAAAGAAATCTTACACTACGAGAACTGGCAATTTTCCATAACGAGTCTTCAGTACTTTAATTTTACTATTTATGTACAAACACAATTATTTCTGAAAATCAGTCATAAATATCACCATTTTATATTTTAAAGTTTAATGAAAAACAAAAGAAATGGTCATTAGCAGTTCTCTTGATTGCATCCCCTCAATATTTAAATGCTTTATTTTAAATTTTAAAAAAAAATGAGGATAATAAAGTGTCTTATTATCTATTTTACGAAACATATTCCATTAATAAATGAAATGCATTCAAAATATGATTTCCATCTGTATCATTTAAAATCCGTAAAAATTCATATTTACAGCAGTTTTAAAAAGCCATACAGACTTATTTCTTGGTTCTAATCTTGATAAAATAATTATCAAAAGATAAATCCAACACAATAACCAATATTTAAAATAAGACACAGTAACAAATATTTAAAAGCAGTGAATATAAGTTTTAGAACATAAGCAAAACTTAAACTTTTACTTAAAAGAGTCAGTTTAAAAAGGATAATAATGTGTATATTCTTATAATGCATTACAATTACTATACTGCCGTTAAACTTATAAAACAGTGAATTCAAAAACACACTAACTCTGACAAAGAATAGTTCTTAATTTTGGCAAACTTTAATTTTTATTTGAGAAAAAATAAGATGTAATTTCTAGCAACAATAATTTTAAAAAGTGTAACTGTCTCAGTTTATTCACATAAGGTATAATGGTCAAAAACACTACAAAACTGCATTAGTAACATAAATAACTTTAACTGTAAACATAAAAACTACATTAATTGATATTTAACATTTACTTGGCATTAATTTCAATTTAAAAAGTACTATTTAATCCAAATATATAGATACATATTTTTTTAATTCTCCCCCTCAGTATTTAACAAATACTGCATTCAAAAGGGACAAATAAATAATTCCCTATAACTGATTAATTTAATAAAAGCAAAGCACACAAGGGCTATTTGCCCAGACCCATCTGAATTTTTCACCCGAATCACCTCATTTTATCATATAATTTAAAATAAAAACGATATAATTATTTCCTTTCCTGGAAAGCAAAAAAATTACTATATAAATTCTTAATGAACTTCCTCACTTAGAATGAAATTTTTAGACCCTAAAAACATCTCCAGAAAAGAGAAATCTTATTTTACAGAAGAAAACACTTCATTTTATTAAATTATATAATTTTAAAATAAAAATACTACAACTGTTTCATTTCCTGGGAAGCAAAAAAAAAAATTACTACATAAATTCTTAATGAACTTCCTCACTCAGAATGAAATTTTTAAAAACATCTCCACAAAACACAGAAATCTTATTTAGAGAAATTTCTAATGAAGCATTCTTAAATATCACTATATATATAACGAATTCAAGACTGCTCATTAAAATATCACACACACATACATATATATATACATATGTGATATTTTAATGCACAGTCGTGATGGCAGAGCGGCCTAACGGGAAGAGGATGGTGATACGAAACCAAGTTCAGCTAACTACTATCTTTCTTTCTAGGCACATTAGAATAATTCCTTGTAGACAATATACCTTTTGATAATAAAAAATTATAATAATTTCTGGTATACACAGGTTAATGGGGATACAACATCAGTTTAGAATAAGAAGAAAGATAAGCAGAGAAGCATGTAACTGACAGCGTGACAGGAGCTAGGAAAAGAATGACGTAATTTCTTGCGAGCGTTATTTATACCGAAGTAGATGTGCAAGAGGTATTTATACTGAAGTAGATGTAATTGTAGAGGCAAGCTATGATTGGTTAATTTTAGGTTTGTTACATAACATGGAAGGATCTCGAGTTTCGGAGAATAGATGAATTTAGGGGGAGAGTACAAAATCTAATATAGTTAATTTTGAGGTCACCGATTAAAGCAGTTATCGTATTTTGTTATATCTTACATATTCTGGAATGTGTAAAATATGTAAATCAAAATTATAATTTAAACCAACAGTAACCCTTTAATTCTTCCTCTCTATTCTGAAAAATTAATAACATTTCTGGACTACTTCATTTCAAGATTGCATGGCTTGTATAACGTAGCTTTTTCGAAACTTAAACTCTTGGGCATTGAAACTTTACTAACCTAAACAAAAACCTTTCTCTTAACAGACTGCCACATTGGATAAATGTGCGAATAGCTTGCAGCCCTGTTGGCGCTTGGACGGTGTTTTATCTTGCTGTGTATTGTCGTGGTGCTAACTTTGCCAATACTTAAAATGTGATACTTTATATAAAATTGTGGTGCAAGTATTGCGCTTCTGATCATGTTTAATAAAAATTATGGTTTCAATAATTAGTTCTTGTTCAGCAATAATGATTATGTTCAGTTCAGCTACGTCTGCCTACAAGTTTCTCCTTCGAGTGTCTTCTTTCTAATAAAGAAATAACTGGCAACCTCAAAATTAACCATTCTAGATTTGGTGTTCTCCCCCCCCCTTAAATTCATCTGTTCTCCAAAATTCGAGATCATTCCAAATTACATAACACTGCTTGAAACAGGTAACTAAAAGTAAAATTAATCAATCATGGCTTTGCAGGTGCACAATTGCGCCTACGAAGTATAAATACTGAGTCACGAGCAATTACGCTTCCTTTTCTTTCTTCCTGACTTCTACCCTGCAAATAACTGTGCGCTACTTATGCACACAGTACGCTGGTTATGCTTCCTTGCCTGAAAATGGCGTAGTATCTTTTTTCCTGTTACATAAAAATTTATTGCATTCAACGATGACAGAAAAGTAATTTGTTTTCCAAAGATATGATTTGAAATGTGTAAAAATAAAGATGGTGATTCGCCAAAATTGGTTTTGTTAACATGCCTTCACCTATGCCTTAAAATATCCCAATTAAAGAAAGTCGACAGGATGTGTACCCGTGCTTCACCGAAATGTTACAATTGAAATATTGGCTATGACTGTACAAGAGAATTAGTTAATTAATGCCTTCATGTGCTAATCTTCAAGATTTCTATGGCTCCGTCAATCTGCGCAACCTGGAAACAACAAGTACCGAATTGTGCCAAAATAAGTGTGTTACAAGTTTCAGATGTTTAAAGTCAAAATCCATTCTTTAAAATATAATCCAGCATATGCAGTGATTTAATAAGTACAACGTAATTCAACAGTAATATGAAAATGTGAAGGAAAAGAAATCGAATCATAGATTGCTGCGAGTGTTTAAAAATGAAATCTAGTGTTAGCAGTTCAAAATTAATACAGTGTTTGTTAATAGTAAAATTATGAGTGTTTTCAGAGTGCCGAGGTTTCAAATAATTTCAGTGCCTTGAAGGTCATCAAACTGCATATCTTGATCCAGCTCTTATGCGAATAAATTAGGATCTTCTTTCTCCATTTACAGGATTAAAATTACACTTGAGGTAAGTGCCAGAAAATTATTTTCACTTCCGCTTTTGTGTAATTGAATCTGCATTGGGAACTTATATTTTTCTTAATAAATCAGATAATAAAAATGTAGCACTCTGTTATGAAAAAAATATAATTTAATGATATTAGAATTTTAATAATTTAGTAAAGTAAGTAAAGAATTGTTAGATTTTTAATTATTTTTAGGGAAGGCTGTTAAGATAAATAATTATATTTTTGAATTTGTTTGAAAATTTTGAATACGAATTTTACAACTATTCTAAAAATGAAGTGGATATAAAAATTGTCAATTATTATTTATCTGCAGTAAGTGAAATTACTGCAGTAAGAGAAATTACTACAAATTTTTCTTTAAAAAGGCTTCTCTGTCACTACGCCTTTTTCTCCTTGAAAGGGAGGGGTAATATGTAAGATATAAGAAAATACTATGGCTTTGTTAAGAAATAATTGGCAATCTCGAAATTAACCATTCTAGATTTGGGGTTCTCCCCCCTAATTCATCTGTTCTCCCAAATTCGAGATCATTCCAAATTACATAACACTGCTGAAAAAGTAAAATTAACTAAACATGGCTTAGCTTTACAATTGCAACTACGAAGTATAAATACTGTGTTGTGAGCAATTATGCTTCCTTTCCCTCCTGGCTTCTACCCTGCAAACAATTATTCACTACTTATGCTTCCCTACCTGAAAATGGCATAGTATCTTTTTTCCTGTTATATAAAAATTTATTGTATTATATGACAATGGAAAAGTAATTTGTTTGCAAAGAGATGTTTTGTATTGAGTAAAAATAAAGATGTCGATTCACCGAAATTGGTATTACTAACGTCTTCTTCATGCTTTCACCTACGTCTTAAAATATCATGCACATATATATGTAATATTTTGGTGAGTAGACACAGGAATGACAAAGCTTGGCATCAGAGTCCGGGCATTGTTATGGCCAAGTAGAAGGCTGCAAAATGACAGCAAAAAAGAATTTAGCTCTTTAGCTTGCACATCTTTATTCAATTCTCACCGCAGATCATTTTTCTTTAGATGAAATTCTCCAAATTACATATTCAATAGTGATTTAAACTAAGTAATATTAATTTTAGGCTTTCTTTTTCATAACTGTTCTAATAAACGGAAGAAGGATGGGATGAGCAGCGAACGGTCTTATAGGAGCAATAGAAGCAGTCTGACGAAAAATGGCGCTTACTGGGTATTTATACTAGCAGTTATATAACATGCCAGAATATTCTTGAAAGTAGTGGTCTAGAGGAAAGATCCTGAAATTGCAGAAAGTTAATTATATGTTGCCTGTTTGCGTGGGAGCAAAGCGATCATATTTTTTATGTTCTACATCTATATGCACACACCTTAAAATTAACAAAGCACCAACCTTGTATTTGGCATAAGTGTAGATTTAGCCAAGAATTAAATCGATTTCAAAGACGAAGAAATACAGACAAAGATGCAGGTACACTGCGCAAAAGAAAAATGGGACAGTTCTATATCTCCCATTCTACTGGGCCAATTGACAAAATTCAAATTGTGTTTTCCATGTTTCGAAAGCACGACTTAGGATATATATTAGATTTATATATAGCTTTGTTCTAATATACATATTTTGACAAAAAATCAGACTTTTTCTGAAATAACATGCCAATTTTTTTTTCATATTCTGATTCTATGACTCAAATTATACCTAAATATTATATTTTGTAAAATTTGGTGCGAAATTTATGGAGAAATTCAAAAATTTAACTTTGGGAATTTTTTTTTCAGTTTGAGCCAAAAATTGGCGAACTTCTTAATATGTGGCAACCTATTTTCCTTTCCTTCCATTGTGCAGAGAAGGGAAAAAAGTCACATGATTCCTGCCTTTTTAACATTGTGGATGAGAGGAAAAAAAGTCACATCATTCTACTTTCAAATAATTTTAACAAAGTGCGTAAACCACATTTTCGTTATTATCGCTTTCAACAAATATGCCAAATTTTCAAAATGCGCCAATATATAAATTCACATACATCTTTGGAAATTTTGAATAAAAAGCTCTAATTTTTTGCAGGTATACTTAGAAATACATCTACTTTAAGATGATTGTAAAAAATGTATAGGTTATAATTCAAAATTTTTTTCTAAAAATTTATACATGTTAAAAAAAAATAAATCATAAAAAATGGGTGAATTTTATTTGGAATGAGACTAAATTTTGAACTGTGTAAGAAGAAATTAAGTAAGTTTCATAAAAAAAAGATTCAGTAATAAATACATACCAAATTGAATTAACAATGAGGAGCTAAAATTTTAAGAGCCAATTTTTTAAAAACTACTTGTGAGATTTTGACAAAACTTGGCAGTTTGGCATAATTTGAGTCGTAGAATCGGAATATGGAAAAAAATTGGCATGTCATTTCAGAAAAAGTCCGATTTTGTGTCAAAATACCTAAATTTGAACAATGCTATATAGAAATCTAATACGTATCCTAAGTCGTGCTTTCAAGACACGAAAAATGCAATTTGAATTTCGTCAATAGGCCCAATAGAGCGGGAAATATAGAACTGTCCTTCCCCCCCCCCACACACACACACAGTGTACGTCTTCATCAGGAGCAAAAAAATCTGCAAGAGCAACAATCGTATTTATACCCTACAGCAGTAAACCGAACAAGAAGATAGTGTCATCTGCCGACAGAAATAGTAACAAAAATTGAAAAATTTAGTTAATACTGTTTTTAAAGCTTCAAAACTTGTGAAATTTATAGCATATAGTGTCAGTGTGGTTTTGAGATATATAAATCAAACTAAACTAAAATTTCGCATCAAGAAACACGAATTTTATGTTTGAAAAGGCGAAATTAACAAGTCTTCAATAGCTAATTATAGTTGGAAATTTAATCATAATTTTGACTGAGTCTGCAAAAATAAAGTAATAAAAAAAATTATCCAAAAAGCTTTTTCAAATGGTGGATTGGATTTAATTTAAGCTTTCTACATTCACAATGATTTATCTTGTTTAGTTAATGACCTGAAGTCCAATCTAGTTTTTCCTAATGGTTCTTAACTTAATTTTTCAATTTTCACTACTATTTCTGCTGACAGATGGCACTACCTTCTTGTTTGGTTTACTGCTGTAGGATCAAAATATGAGGGCTGCTTTCTGATGATCTTTGTTCAAAGTATTGGGAGTGTGAAGTATTTCTTGGGCTTGAAAACAGTGCAACAGTGAGCTAAGCTTCTTAGCTTTGGGTGAATAAATCTTTTATATCACAGGATGACAGCACCAGTTAAGTTGCGCACAGCAGTGATTCATACACATGGTGAGCATTCACTTGAATTTCTCCAACATGTTAAGCTAAGCTTTCAAAAAATGTGTCATAGGTTATGCCATATTGCAGTTATGAATAACAGTATGACAGAAAGAATTCAAATACTTAAGAATCATATACTTGTCATTGATACATTTCTAGCACAAGCAAACAACAGAAACTATTTAAACATCAATATAGAAGCAGTAGTTAAACAACTAACCAAGAGTGCCAAAACATGCAAAAAAGAAAACACAATTGATTGACACTGAGAATTTCAAAACACCACATCTCATACTTAAGATAACACTATCAAATACAGAAAATAAGGCCCGTTTCACAAGCTTAGCCCTGATGATTATATGGGCCAGGAGACAAGCGATAACTAATCTGATTTTTCATAACCAAAGAAAAGAGCGGGACATAACCAGTAGCAAACTGATGATCCACAATCTAGCCTTGCAAATTCCTCTGCTCCTGATGAAGAGGAATCTATACCAGTTTGCCCCCAAAATTGTTCGAGTTCTTGACTAAATCTTAGCCATATACAAAGCTGTTGCTTTGCTAATTTTGTGCTTTACTTTAGTGTGTCTCTCTTCTGTTCTGATATATCTACCTTATTTGAAACATGTCAATATTTACAAATTAAGGATACATAGTAAAACTAAAATTTTAAATGAATTATTTATTCTCTAAATTTATCTTACCATTTCCGAAATGTCTTCCCACTGAGATGTTTCCCATATCTGTGGTGGCAGATTGAAGATTCGTAAAATTTTATCATCACTACAAGTTAAAATGCATGAGCC
Organism: Stegodyphus mimosarum; assembly: GCA_000611955.2. Lineage (NCBI taxonomy): Eukaryota > Metazoa > Arthropoda > Arachnida > Araneae > Eresidae > Stegodyphus > Stegodyphus mimosarum. The sequence goes on along the minus strand of KK113548.1, from coordinate 143,244 downwards.
ATCAGGAGCCCTAAAGAGAAAAAGTTAAAAAAGTGGAGAACAATTCCATGGTTGATCAATAAGCTTTAAATTGCACTTTTCTAAGTCTCGAAAGCGTGAGTTAGGATAATACAGCATTCCTCTAACATATATACTTTAACACAATATTGATTTTTTTCTAAAATGGCATACTGATCTATATTTCAATAAATTCTATGCCTCAAATTATGCATTATTACCTAACTTTGTAATAGCCATGTAGCCATTTTCAAGATATTCGCATTTAAATTTTCAAATTGCTACCAAAGAAAAAAAGAAGAAGAAAAGGAAATCAAAACGTAACTTGTAGCTTGCCATGATGAATTGGGAGCATTAAATCAACTTTTAAATGAACTTCGGGGCGAGGATATCCAAAGTTACAAAAACTGAATGAGTGAAGGATAATTTGAAACTTTATTGGAAATGGTCACGACACTTATTCCAAAAAAAAACATTCTTTCAATATGCTCTGCCGGCAAAATTAAAATGCAGATAGTGTTTCGGTTTCTAGGGATGGATGACTCCTACAGTTCTCTGCAATATTTATTTCAAGAGCCAAAATGCATAATCAGCATATATATTCCAGAAGTGTTTGAGGTCATTTTCTGTGTAGAAGGTTGAGAGAATATCATTAATCGTTTGCTTGAACTCTCCAACACCCTCAAATTTTAATATGTTAATAATAGCCTCATACGCCTTCTGTCGGTGATTTTTATTTTAATACTTTTGACTGACCGTTTGTAAATATAATCTAATTTTTGGTTCAAATAAAATGAGTCTATAAAACAAAATTTCAAAATTTTAGGTTATATTTTATTTGATGTAACTGGCCACGAGTAGAAACTGGCTTTTCGAAATTTATATCAACAAAATAAAATAAATGTTTGCCCTTTCACTTAATTTTTTTTAATTAGAAACTGCATTTTATTGGGTAGTTGAATAACATATAATTTAATTGTTTTTTTATTAAAGAAAATCAGAAATAAATATTTTGAATCCGATACCCTAATTTAATTTTCTTATATGCTTTTTCTACAGTATCAAAAATCTAAATTCATTCTGTTCAGTAGTTTTATCCACATTATATTTATGTCTTAGTAAACAATGGTCATAATATTCAGGTAATGAAATATTCCATAATACTTCACAAGATGCATATACATTAAAAAATGCCATAGTTAAATTATCACTCCATCTTGGCATTTTCGAAATGATGAAAAAATTGGGCACGGCGTCTCTGCGAACACTGCTCGGATAGACTTTAACTGGTTCAAAGTAGAAACAGACTCGCTGACTCATCTCCCCTACGTTTCTATTCGGACAAAGTGAGCGTTTAAATTGTCAAAATAGTCGTAGCGAGTGGCTCACTACGGGTCACTCGGACAAATGTAAACTGGCCTTAACCTAGAAATGTAGCCTTCACAGGCTTTGAATTAAACTCTCGGTTGGAATGCGCTTTAGCCCACTGCTTGGCGGCGATTGTTTTTGAATGAGCAATAAACGCGCCAACATGGGTAACTCCGTATATCCGCCAACATGGCTGACTGTTTGTACGTTGTCTACATTGTGCAATTCGCTGAAGTTTTTTAAAGTTTAAAAGGAACGCTGTGCACATGGCATTTTCTTGTAATTTATTTTCGTTATTTTAGCTTATTTTGTTCATTTGTGTACGTTGCCTACCTTGTGCAATTCGCAGATTTTTTTTAAAGTTAAAACGGAACGGTGTGTACATGGTATCGTTTGTAATTGTAATGCCCTTTTAAAAAAAAAAATCCTTCTTTCTTCGATGCCATTTTGGTTACGTTTTCGTGGAGCATGTCGGGAAGGTTATGTAACGGCATAAAATGTGTAAGTATTACAACATAAAATGTAAATAATTAATTTAAACCTAACTCACAAATATTTTAATGATCATAATGTTCGTTTTGCATATTATTTTATTATCTTTTTGTGGCAACAGTTTCCATACTAATTTATGCTTTAGAATTCTATGTTTTGTTTACAATAGGTTTTCGCGGAGCGTGTCGGGAAGGTTGCAATTGCAAAGACCGCAGAAACGCGCCGAATTGGCGATTTTCAAAACATCGCCAAGCAGTGGGCTAAAGTGCATTTTCACCAAACTCTCAAAACCTTCCTTTAAATACTAACTCTTTCTTCCTCATTTATAATCTGGTAAGGGAACAGAAACGAGAAATGACAATTAGGATCCAAACATAAAATAACTGGTTAGTGAAAAATAATAGTAAAAATCCTACATCTTTAATATGTGGGAAGAAAAATTGAAAACAACCTTTTGTTTTCACAAAAGAGAAGTATCCTATTCTGGTTTGGGAAATGTTTATGTGTGTGGTCAAAAATACTATTCTAACAATGACTTTAAAAAATGATTTCAAATAATTTAGTAAAATTTAACTATTTTGCTTTTACATAATTTAGCATCATTGTAACTTGAAACCTTCCACTTAATCATAATGATTATTAGTTGTAAAACGTTTAGGAAACCCTAATCTTATTTTGTGGGCTTTTTTAAGTGGGCACATACATTTTTACCCAAAAACTTTAGAATTATCTTAACTAGAATCTATATACTGCTGTCACCATATAAATTCACAAAAATGAGCGTAAAAAATATCCTCTGTACTATCGGTGGCACTTCTTTTGAAAAATCCCTTTTGATTACACTCCACATATCTTCTACAGTGTTGATATGAGTTCCGATTTCCAGATTATTAAATGACACTGCGTGATTTACTGAAAGGTGAACGAACCCATTATCAGACAGATTATCGTTGTTGGGCTCTAGTGTAGAATTGGGTGCCCTTTCGAATTGGCGAAAAATTTTGTTCCGTTTTGGCGATGAAATCCCATTTCTGGTTACCATGAGAGTTTTAACATGGTTTTAGCTTCTTGATTTATTTAATTGAAAATAAATTGATGTGCACATGGACAAAGTCAAGGCAATTCGCAATGACTAGTTTGTGCAATACTCTGGTTTTTTTTAAGTGAAAACAGGTCGATGTGTACATGGACACCGAGTTTGTAAAATTCTTTGACTTCTTGTTTTGGTTTTGTGTAGCGGCCATCTTGAAATTGTGTCTTTTTGGCGCCGATCTTGGCGTCAAAACAGAATCGCCAAAAAACAAGGGACACCCAATTGTAAACTTTTACCACATAATTTTGCCCCTTGTTTTTTGGCGATTCTTTTATAACGCAAAGGTCGCCGGCAAAAAGGCACAATTTCAAGATGGCCGCTATACAAAACCAAAATAAGAAGTCAAAGAATTTCACAGACTCTGTGTCCATGTACACATCGACCTATTTTCACTTAAAAAAACATCAGAGATTTGCACAAACTAGTCAATGCACGTTGCCTTGACTTTGTCCTTTGCACATCGATTTATTTTCACTTAAAAAAAGTCAAGAAGCTAAAACCACGTTAAAACTCGCATGGTAACAAGAAATGGGGTTTCACCACTAAAACTGAACAAAATTTTTCGCCAATCGAAAGGGCACCCAATTCTACACTAGAGCCCCACTTTTAAATCACACAGAATTTAATTCCTAAGTCTTCATTACTTGTTTCATACAGATTTAAAATATATATATATATGCTCTGTAACTGGATTCTTCAGAAATTAAATTACTCACCTAATTTTCCACTCTTGATTTTCAGACAATTAATTAACACAGGGGGGAAATTCATGAGAAAATTATTTAGCAACATGAATAGTGAGTTTTCATTTTACTAAAATGACTAAAGATGAAATAATAATAATAAAACTAACTTTTACTAAAGATGAAATAATAATAATAAAATTTTGATTATGTTGCTGAATATTATGACAGAGGGAGATACAAATAGAACAGTTGGGGTGTTATTTTAATTATATGAAACAACGAGCATTTTAAATTATGAGTTTACATAAAACAAAACATGCATGGCCAATTTTCTTTCATACATATGTAGTTCAAGACATAAATACAGATAGTTTTGTAGTCAGAATGTGGATGTGTACTTGATATAATGAATATGATTTCATAGCATTGTAAAATTAATACAGTTTAGCTTGTCAGATTTAGTGATGATAACATTGCAGAATCACCCATGTAACCTAAACTGATTATCAATAATTAATTTACAATCAATGTTATTAAAAAAAGTAATGCACAAAATTACCATTTACATCCACGTGTAAAATTATTCTGGTTCTTTCCTTGAAATTCTCTCCACGCTCCTGTAATTTGTAAAGGAATGTGTTCAAAATCATATATCTCATTGCTTAAAATATTATTTACAGGCTGTTCCACGATACCTGAAGAATGAACGTGCTCTTTTGTATCATTATTTGAATGTGGTGGGTCACTACAAACACTGATATTAGAAGAGTCATTTTGTAAATTTTGATGAATATTTTCTAATATTTTAATTTCTATATTACAATTACTGTCCAGAGATGAATTCATAAATTCGCAGGAAGAATCTAATATATCTTCTTTCGGTTCACATGATTCATTTTCTATATCTATGACTTCAGGAGAGACTAAAGTATCCTTTCCATCTAAACATTTGCCATCTGATAAATTATGTTCCACAGGAGTACGTGAATCATTAACAGTACCCATATATGCATCAGGAGAATTCAAATTACCTTCACATTCTGCAACATCATTATTTAACAAACTTAAATTTTCTTCGTCCATGCTGACTTAAAGTATGTTTGAAGAATATAATTACATATATCCTAAAAAATAACGTCTTGTGATATGTTAAACGTTTCTAACACGTCAATTTGATTAAATTTTAAAAAATCACCATTTCATAATACGAATTGAATACTTTATCTCGCTAATCAAAAGAATGACTAAAACTTGTGTGTAAAAACTGTACACATGTTATTCATGTTTAATATTTCACTAGAGAGAAAAATAAGTAAACTTAAAAAACATTTAATTATGTTGACATACAGCCCATGCTCTTATCCCGGTTTTCAACTTCAACTTCGCAACCATTTCACTTCAATTTGTTAATCACTCTGCCCATCGGGTATAGCAATATTTAGTCGTAAATATTTCTTCAATTAATTTAATTCATAATGTGTACTTGGAGAAAAACCTTTTTTAATATTATTTATTATCAATAATTAATTCTAGTTGAATTCCAAAGATTTCCGATCTGTGTTTCCGAGGAATTAATAATTTAATTCCGAAAAACAAACCGAAGTTTTTAAAGGGAAAAGCTGCGACTTGAGAAGGAAACTGTAAACAATCTTGGCAGCATGCGCGTTGTGTCAGTGTAATGAACTGAGTGACTTATTTGTAACTAGATTAAACTAAATGTTTATTATTGATTAAAGGTAGAAAAAGAAATAATGATTTACGCTGATGTTCTTATTAAATTTAAATCTCTTTCAAAAGTTAATATATCCCTGATTAGAAGGTATTCCATGCCTAGGGTAAGATTTTTGCGTGTTATACTTGGTAAAAATAAGTTTTTATATAATTTTGCGTTGTCATGTGCATTGTATTTAACAGCATTAATTTTTTTACATTTCAGTTGAAGCAGCAAGCAACAGAATTGGCTTTAAACCATTTTGATCAGTTCTACGGTCCTGTGTTCAAAAATTGGGCTTCTATACGATTAGGTTTATTGTGTCCTCATAATTACTGTGCAGTTACGAATGTATTCGCTGAATCTAAAAATGTCTATGATCTGTTTGGTGAATGTGACGTTTATAACTTGAAAGATGTTTATTATTTAAATTTAAATGAATTTCATTCTTCATATTCTCCTGAAAGAAATGCTGAGGAATCTTGTCGAAACAGTTCCGCAACTGACACTAGGCATGAGCCAGTTTCTGATGGTTCGAATTCTGAATTATGCACTGAAGTGGAGGATTACAATGAAGATGAATATATGCCAGCAACAAAGTTTAAATACAGTGATGTCGACTTGGATGAAGAATGTCGTGAATTCTTTAAACCTAGCTTGAATTATAATGCACAACTTGTACCTCATGGTATTATACAATATCCTGAAAACTGGGATATATATTATTGTCCGCGAGGAAAGTTCAAAAAGTTTCCTCCTCCAAAAGAAGATTCTACTGGTTTATTAAGTAAGCATTCTCTTAGTATTCTTATTATTGTATTAAAAGTATACTTTTATTTATTACTAAGTTTAGCAATAAAGTTTCTTTCAACTCACGTAAAAGTTTTTTTGTTTCCTTCTTTTATAATTCTATCATTTAGACAAGGGGGTTTGTAACATGGTGCCCACAAAGCAATTTTAATCTAAATTCTAAATTTGAGATATTTGGACAATAGGGACTCATAATTCTAATGATTGTAAAAATTCTTATTTTATCTTTTCCATTTTGAAAATTATAAATTATGCAGTTAGAATTTTGACAAAACTGAACCTTAGTGCCATCTAGATGAAAAAAATGGATCAGATTTCTGTCCCCATTATCCTCATATACTTTTTTCAACCACAGTATGCTATAGTTTATATTTGTGTCCTCTGTTCATATGTAAACTTTGCATTCATGAATTTGCATTTCATGTTGTAAGGAGTGTATGCATTATTCTCTTCATATTAAAGTGTTATGAAAAGACATGTAGACAGCATTGCTTTTCCAGTGGTTGGTACTAAGGAAATACTGTTGAACTTCACTGTAATGAACAAAGCTTTTGGTAGCGTCCATTTTCCTGTGTACTTTATATTATTTTATACTGCTGTAATGGACATTCAGAGGTCAGAAAATTGGATGTGTTGAACAGTATGGATATCTTCAATTTGATTTTTTTTTTCATATTTTTTTAGAATTTCTACAAGTTTTAATTGAAAAGATCCTAACCTTAATATTATCCACTAGATCCACAGTTCATAAAAGAATAAAAAATAAGTTCATAAAAGAAAACACTTTGTTTCTTTTCTTTTATCATCACTCCCACTTTTGTTTGTGTTCTAAGTAGAGGCTTTGCAAAACTGGTTAGAATTTAAATGAGATACGTTCTGATGACCTCAGAGATCATGTGACTTATGTATAGCTTTTGTAAACAAACAATGCAGATGACCTCAGAGATCACGTGCCTTATGTACAGCCAATGCTAATGTAAACAAGCTAGGTCAGCTTACTCTTCTTCTCCTGCCGAATATATCTTATTCTAGGAGAATGAGAATACAATAAGCATATCTTAGGACATTATGTTATGTATGTTACCACTGCCATTGAACCAAAGAATGTCAGTAGGTTCTCTGATTTCATTCAGATTCTTTGATTGAGCTGTGAGACACAGTTCTCTTCAAAGTTGATGTTATGAGAGAAATTTTGAAATTCTGACTATTTAGGAATAGAGACATGATTAGAAATTTGAAATGTTATTAAAGGAAGCAACTTGTTTTGAGCATTTTGCACAAATTGAGCAAACATGTCGATTATAACCTTTCACTTTTTGAACTGTAAGGTCTGTCTGTTCTATTTCACATAAACTAAACTAGATCCTACAGTGAACCCAACGAATTCTTGTACAGGTATAAATGAATTACAGGCACAGAAGAAGGGGAGAAAGTAACCCTTTACTAATTCAAAGTGTAACAGAAAGGCACAATCTTCGTGCATTATAAAAATATCATCAACTTGCAGTATAACTTAAACATGAAATATAAATCAATTCAAATCTAAATTAGAATAGTGCTAGATTAGCACATCCAACTAATTGACGAACAAAAACATAAGAGGCATGCCGATAATCCAAGATGGCCAAGAAGCATACGAGCGTAACTGCGAGATACCAACGAAACGTGTACTGGCTAACGAAAACACACTCTGAATAAACTCAGAGATTCACTCATTTAAATACTCACTTCACTTAACTCTTAAATTTACATTCTGGTAAGAAAATGCTAGGGAAAGTTGAGGAGTTCAGGGAAGATATCAGAATAACTTTGTTATGCAAAATAATGGAAGCCCTACAGAACGAATCATAATGCTAAAAAAGTCTTGGCTGCTTGTTAAAGAATTAGTAACCCAAAATTGTTTTCAATATGCTCATTCCAGTGATGAAGTTATTGTGAGAAAAATTAAAATGAGAAATTCTGATATGCTTCTTCTGATGCTAATGAAAATATTGAAGAAACACAACATACAAAAAATTGATTAACTTCCTATCACAGTGGATGCCAAAGCTGTCATCACTTCTTGTTCATAAGTGTAGAACCAAAAGTGATTGAATTTTGGATAAAAATATGGATATAATTTTCCTGCAGTGAGCAAGCAAAAAATTACAGTATTTTTATATTCTGAAATTAAATAAAATTAAAAGTAAATTTATCAATATTTTTTACTATTCATTTGTTTTCATATTTTCATGGATAAAATAATTATTCATAGTTTTGAATGTGTAATTTAAGGGAAGGCTTATAACCATAATATTTATGTTAAATAATTGTCATGAAAAATTATTAACATTTAATGAAAATGGTAAGAATGGGTATCAACTTTAATAGCTGTGCATATTAATAACTGTAATTAAATTTTAATATTTTTTAATTAGATTTATTTTTCACTTTATGTGGCAGATGTAACAATGTTAATCTTTTTTTGGGGGGGAGGCGATTCATCTGTCAAATTTTACACTTTTTTGTGAAACAATCGATTTCCCTTTTTGGATCAGATAGAGCGAACCAAACTTTCAGTCCATTGAAGCTCATTATAGCTGGATCGACTGTAATTACATTTCAGCTGATTATGCTGAAAATTTAAGCGAAGCTTAATTTCAGTATCTGCTTTGTTAGTTAAAATTAAAGACTAAAGTGCACTGAAAATTACCCACCTTCTAAGGACAAGTACCTGACCACCTGAAGTCCTGATTTGGCAGAAAGGACTTATTGACTGAAGTTTACATTCAAGTTCTTTTGGCATTAGTAAATAACAAATCTATCATCAAGTTAACTGATTTATACAATAAACTTGTTGTATATCTGTGAGCATTAGAGACAATGGGTGTGCAGCTTCAAATTATGCAGCAGTGTTGTATTCTGTTGTGGAATCATGTCTTCCAGCAGATATTTTAAAAGCTTAGGACAAGTATAGACTCAACAGAGAAGTCAAAGAAGAAGGACCAGTCTTTGCAAATGTCCTTTCCTTCTAGAAAATTTAATTTTTGAATATCAGGAACTGTTTCAGATTTTAAAAGATGCAAATATTTTGTATTGTTATGGATGTGTTTTTTTACATTGCAAAATTTTCTTGGATTGTGATTGTAATAATGTTTCTATAATGAATAATTCAAAAAAATTAAAATTTTCAACACAGATTCTATAAATATTCTTTGAAATTTATTTCATTTTTATAAGCATTTGAAATGTATAAGTGTTTCAAGGAATTATAATCGTAAATAATGCCAACTAGTACTTTAAAATTTTAAAGAGTTAGTTTGATTTTCAAACTTAATTTTTACCAAAACTTATGTATAATATGAGACTGTATTAAATAGCAATGTATTCTATTAAATAATAATGAATCCTACATAGCCTTGTTTTATTCTTCGAATTAGTATTACAAAAAAAGGCAGTTACAATAGTTTTAATTTATTTTGTTGTATTTTCTGATATAGGTTCTTAATTTTTTTGTTTGTGGTCCTTAATTTCCATTTACAGAATATGAACTGTGTGTTTAATATTTTTCTTTAGAGCAATGTGAGTTAAAAAGTTTATATTATTTATTTGTTAGTCCAAAGGGGCTTTGTCCTTGAAGGGCTATCGTTTTCGTTTTGCGTCGGACACATTAAATGTCAGTTCATTCTTCAAACTGTTGCCGCCAACTATTTTAGCCTTGTGTTATATATAAAGAAATTAAATAATGAAGAATGTACATAAGTGTATGTATGTTTCTTGTATAGTGATAAAACGACAGTACCTAAAGCCATCGAATTTTGAATGGCATAATCCTGCTGCAAATATGGACATCTGGAAGCCCAAATTTGAAATTTGGAATTTGTTTTATTATCAATTTTATATTTTGTAAAACTGTAACGAATTTTTGATTAACAAACTTGAGGATTTCAAAGTGAGCAATGGCAACTTTAAAGAATCAAAAAGTTCGAAGTGCATAAAATTAAAGATAAAACATTTATTTACAACTAACAAAGAAGTTTAAATACGAAAAGCAAGTTACATAATGGCTAGCGGCAATCTTCCATTACTAAATCTAAAAACGGAACTGCAACTTTTTTCAAACAAAGATTCGATTGCCAGATTCCTACAGTTGAATAAGTAAAGGCTCGGAAATAGCATTTCTAACATCCTCCCACCTTTGTAAAGTGAGAGCTTTACAAACATTAACAAATTAAATATCCAAAAAGTTTAAATGTTCTTAAAGATCAAGTCTTTCTTTCGGTCGAATCACTCTCCCAGAGCGTGTTTGTATAGGATGTTTCTCCAATTCAACCTCGGAAAACATTCTCTTTTCGAAATCTTGAGACCGCTGATTTAAAGGTTCCCTTTCTTCAATAGATTCTTCAGTCTTACAATGAATTTCTAAAGGATAGAGTCTCTGTATAGGTCTTAATAGATACCCATTAGCTGTTTTTACTCTTATAAGTCGATTAACACCATCTCGTCCTGGAAATACTTCAACAACTTTTGCTAATGGCCAATCCAGTCGCCTTTTGTTGTCGTTACCAATTATAACAATATCTCCTACTTTAACTGTGTCAGCGTCTCTGGCTTTAGATGACTTAAGCAGACCAAGATATTCCCGTTTAAATCGCACTCTCAGTTTCTCTCTAATACTTTGGAGATAATTAAATCTCTTCACCAAGGTAACTGCTTCGATGTGATCTAGATCAGCTACCTCATTGCCTGGAAGACTTTGTAAAAACATGGACGGTTTCAAAACACTCAGTTCATCAACTTCCTCCGATAAGTAAGTCAGTGGACGGTTATTCATGATAGATTCACATTCACATAGCAGAGTGTTCAGCTCCTCATAATTTAATGATGCTCGACCGAGATTTTTCTTTAAAAGATCCTTTAATATTCTTATCAAGCGCTCCCAGAACCCTCCCCACCAAGGAGCAGTGGGAGGACTGAACTTCCACTTAATATCTTGTAAACTACATTCTGATTGAATCTCATTCCAATCTAACTGTTTGAAAGCTGAATTTACACCAGTGAAAGCAGTACCATTATCGGAATATATGACTGATATTCTTCCTCTTCGAGCTATAAATCGTCTTAGGGCTTGTATAAAGGCAATGCTACTTACAGATTGGATAAGTTCCAGGTGAACAGCTCTGTATACCGCACAGGTAAATATAACAATCCAGCATTTCTGTTGCCGACGAGTAAAAAGTGGTCCAGCTAAGTCGACGCCAGTTATTTGGAAAGTAGAAGTCATCTGTGTTCGATCTTTTGGAAGAGGTGGGATAGGAACTTGGAGAGCTTTAGAATGGTTTCTTTTACAAACAATGCATTTTCGTACAATTGAACCTACAGTTTTCCTTCCCCTTAAAATCCAAACCTTCTCTCGAAGAATGGTAAGAAGTGAAAGAGTTCCAGCATGTTTATGAAACAAATGCTTGTGTTCTATCATCCGTTCTACTAAAGGATGTTTAGACGGAAGAACGACTGGATATGTATATTCTGTGGTATTATTTTCATCTATTATTCTTGACTTCATGCGAAGAATTCCTTGATCATCTTTATAGACTTGAAGAGTCTTCAAACTATTCTCATTGTCTTCTTCCAAAAAACTTTCAGATTGGATACACCGGAAAACTACTTTCTCAGCAGTAGAAAATTCTTCCGCAGTAATATAAGGAAGTCTTGAAATACCTGGAGTTTTCCCTTTCAAACGAAGAATCCATGCAATTATTCTTACAATTTTAGGATAACTTGAAAATCTGTTAGCCAAATATGTCGTTATCATTTCTGTTTCACTGTTTTTTGCACAAAGATTAGTTTTTCGTTTTTCCTTTTCTACTTCTTTTGAATCTGGAACAGAAATATTACAAGGCCAATTCTGAGGGGCACCATACAACCATTCTGGACTCTCCCACCATCGGGACTTTAAGAGTTGTTGGGGAAGACAACCTCTTGATAACAAATCTGCAGGATTCCTGTTTCCTGGTACATGATTCCACTGCTGTAGTTTACTAAGCCTTTTAATTTCTTTTACTCGATTTTCAATAAAGACAGACCATGGACCCTCATTTGTTATCCAGGCTAAGGCAACGGTTGAATCTGTCCAGAAGTACACCTTGAGATCCTCTTCTTTCAGCTCATTCCTGATGAAGGAATACAGACGAGCTCCAATTAGAGTTGCCATAAGTTCAAGACGTGGAAGTGTTAATGGTTTAGATGGAGCAACTCTAGACTTTGCCATAAGAAGTCTAACGTAAACATTTCCTTCAAATTCCGTCCTTAGGAATACACAACAGGAAAAAGCAACCTGACTAGCATCACAGAATACATGTAATGAACTAGAAGTGTTGATGATTACATGGCGAGGTATCTTACATTCCTCTAAGCAACTCAGTTGTTGCCTGAATTTTTGAAATTCATTGCATATGTCAGTTGGTAAAATGTCATCCCATCCTAATTTTAGAGACCATGTTTTTTGAAGTAATAATTTCGGAATTAAGGTTGTAGGAGCAGTAAAACCAATAGGATCAAACAATTTTTGAGTTGAGGATAAAAGTGATCTTTTTGTCAAAGAATTTCCTAAGCAGTTTATCATAGGCACATTACACCCTAATTCATCTGTTGAACAGTACCATTTAAGTCCTAAAACATTTTCTACAGTTTCATGTGACGTATTGCTCACCCATCCTCTAAGATTGAACCCAGCCGAAGACATCAACTCAGTTGCCTGTGAGATAAATGCTTCTCGTTCGTTTATATCTTGCACACCCGTTAAACAGTTATCTACATAAAAGGATCCGAGAAGTCTTTCAGCTGTCTTTGCAAAATCAGGGGGAGCATTCTTTAGCAAATGATTTATGCACGCAACCAATAAGAAAGGGCTAGATGATACTCCAAAAACAACTCTACAATGACGAAAAATGGCTATTTGATCATTATTCCACCATAAAAATCTTAATGCATCACGATCAGCTTCATCAATTTCAATCTGCAAAAAGGCTTTTTCAATGTCAGCAGACAACCCAATGCGATATTGTCTGAAATTAAATAGAATGAGCGGTATTTCTTCTATTAAATTAGGACCCTTTTCTAAAAATTCATTTATAGAATGTCCATTTTTGTCTGTGGCTGATGCATCAAACACCGGTCTTACAGGCGTTGTGCTATTTTCCTTTAGGACAGCTCGATGAGGTAAATAAAATGCTTCTAAAGCTTGATCTCCATCTTGAACTGGCTCAATTATACCTCTTCTGTGCCAATCTTGCATAACTAAATCATAGTCTTCATATTTACCCAGCTGATTCAGTTTTCGGGTTGTAATATGCAGTCTTCTCTTTGCTGCTTCTATATTATTTTCTAGGGGTGGGTAGCCTTTGATCCAGGGTAATTTTACAATATATCGTCCTGTATCGCCTCTTTTTACAGTTTGCTCAAAGAATTTACAAACTTCGTCATGTCTTTCACCTTTTGGTACTTGTACTCCCGATTCTTTGATTCCCAAACTTTCCAACTCCCAGAACTTTGAAATATCTTGAGAGGAAAATAATGCAACTAAAATATTTGAAGAGATGTTTCTATCACTTCTTGACGTGCCAATCAGTGACCACCCAAATTTAGTTTTTATGGCCACTAAATTTTCGTTGATGTTATAAATATCAGATGTAATAATTTGAGACCAAACATTAGCTCCAAATAATACCTGAATGTCAGCAGAATCATCATCCTTGCTTGAAAAATCTGTTAAAATGATTCCCTTTTCTTTCAGACTTGTACAAAGAGCCATATCACTAATTTTTGGAACATAACTACAGATAAGATCTTGATCAAGTACATCCACTTCACATTGAAAATCAGAGTCCAAACTTGTCAGTAACAGCTTATAAAGACAATGAGATGTAAGTGCACTCTTGTTACCCCCAAATAATTCTTGTTGAGTATATACTGCACCTATAGGTTTCAACTCTAATTCTCTTGCACACTTCTTGGTAATGTAACTTCTTTGTGAGCCGGAATCACACAATACTCTAACTTTCTTTGTAACATTTTCACCAACTACATTAACAAGTAAAGTCTGTAAATAAGTAGTCTCTTTCTGAGACTTCGTTAACATATTACAGGTATTTTCTTTCGAAATATTTTCATCTTTATTCAATATCTGGCATAATATTGGATAATGTTTTCCTTTGCATGCAGCACACTTCACAAAAACTTTACATTTAGAACTAACATGTCCTTGTTTCAGACAGCGAAAACATGCACCTTTTTTCTTGACAACCAGTTCCCTTTCTTTCAGAGAGGAATCGATAATAGCTGCACAGTCCTGAGAAGAATGTGTAGATTTATTACAAAAAATGCACAGTACGTTCTTATTTACATTATTATTGTGTGAAGAAACTAATGCTGCAGCACTTGGTATAGTATTCGACATTTTAGTTTTACACATAACCTGTGAGCTAGATTTATGCTCATTGGATTCAAAGGTAATATTTCTTAGTTTTACTCTTTCCTCTCCTTCTACTTCTATTTTTAAAAAATCCAATAACTCACATAAACAATCATCAGGATTTTTGGTAGAAGCCTTTTTAGTTACACGGTATCTTTCCCAGATCTTAAAAATGTTTTCTGGAATCGCTGACTCAACCAGTGGAAAAAGCATTGCTGCATACTTTTCTTTAGTCACCCCTAATGATTCTAGAGCACGCAGCTGTGATTCTAGTTTATCATAAAGTTGAGAAATTTGAATATTTTTCCCTTTTAATAGAACTAGAGACAATAACTCACGTACATAAAATTCTATTAAAAATTCTTCCTTCCCATATCTGGATTTTAAGAGTTCTATAGCTTTCTCATAATTTTCGTTTGAAGGTGGAAAACCTTCAATTAATTTATAAGCTGATGACCCAGGTTTCATGCTAAGTCTCAAATATTCAAATTTATCTTCATTGGATAAAGAATTATCATTATGAATTTTTGAAAACTGGCCCCAGTAACCAATCCAGTTTCTTAAATCTCCGTCAAATTTTGTCAGTTCTATCTTAGGTAATTTTATCTGAGTTTTGAATCCAGTCTGAGATTCATTTTCAAAATTTGAACATACGGGTTCAGGAAAAATTGTTTCTTTAATCTTAAGAAATCTTAATTCGTACTCACCGCATTTCGCCATTTCTTCTTCCACCTTAGCTTCTGTTACATTTTTATCTTTCAGAAGTTCTTCTAAGTGAGTGGAATTTAGAACATTAATCCTTTCATATTTTAATTTTAATGCTTCAAATCTTGCTTTAAGTTCAGTTTTATCACCTCTTTTGGAAATAAGTTCTTCTAAATTATTTGCGTCAACTGTAAATAATCGCCGAAGAACTTTTCGTTCAGTTGTATCCATTTTTTATCTTCGTTCCAAACAGTCCTGTCGCGGACGCCAAAAGATTTAAAGAATCAAAAAGTTCGAAGTGCATAAAATTAAAGATAAAACATTTATTTACAACTAACAAAGAAGTTTAAATACGAAAAGCAAGTTACATAATGGCTAGCGGCAATCTTCCATCACTAAATCTTAAAACGGAACTGTAACCTTTTTTTCCAAACAAAGATTCTATGCCAGATTCCTACAGTTGAATAAGTAAAGGCTCGGAAATAGCATTTCTAACAGCAACATTGTACGGAAAAACTATTTTTATCTCCAGCATGTGAGACTGTGTATTGGAAATTCTTAAGATATGCTCAATTTAAAATTATTTTGTGATACTGTTCTTTAACTGAATTTTATGGTTTAAGTGCAAAGAGCATGATATTGAATAAATAAAGGTAACACAAAAAATGTTAAAGAAACGCCCCTCTGATATTTATGTATCATGTGGAAATAATTTTCTTCTTTCCCTTCCTGTGCAAAAGATATGTCAAACAAGAGTGTAAGGAAATGCAGCTGAATTTCATGAAAGAATGTCTGTTAATTTATAGCATTGAAAAATGACTAAAGAGTGTCTTTCTTAGGCTTAACTAAAGCTTATTTTAGATTATCATAAGCACCGGAGTATTGTAGTCTAATGATGTCTCTCATAACTGATGACATACCAGGATACATCTAAAACAATAATTGGCATACCCTGTATTCATCTTTGATAATGACTATGAATTGGATGATTTGTCGTTGATTGGCTTTCTCTTTGGCCTTGCTAATGTCAGGATGACTCATTGCATTCTCACAGTATCCCTGCTTCTACAGCAAAAGAAATAAGTGCATGTGTGTGAATCATGTGATTTGGCTTTGAGGGTATCATCTTAATCAAAAAACTATAGAGAATATGACCACCTATGGTGCTGTCCCATCACCTTTCTAAATTGTAGTGATGATTGTCAACAATGGGGACAAATTTCTGGCCATATTGAGAAACATCACAACACTGCTTATGTGAATTAAAGACAGGACTGGCTCTCAGTGTTGTTTTATATTGGATTATAGTAGTAATTGAAAAATGGGAAATAGAACTGCTTCAGTTGGCAAATGCCAAACACAATTGCTTGAGCTCCCTTTTTAATGTATTTAAAGTACCGTGATGACCATCAAGAGATATGAGAGATCCTCTTCATGAGCATTAGTACAATTTTCTAATAATGTTGTATAGTTTAATGTAATAATCTACTAATGTAATGAAAGTAAACCCTCTTCATGAGCATTAGTGCAATTTTCTAGTAATGTTGTGTAATTTACCATAATAATCTGCTAATGTAATAAAAGTAAGTATGCATAATTTCTCTGCATTTATTTATGTACTGTTGATTTTTGGATGGTTAAGTAGGGTAATGTTATCAGTTTCTTTGTTTTTGATCATGGTTCATAGGCAGTAAGTCACCTTTCCTTTTGTGAGAATACCAATGCACTTTTTAGATCTAATTATTTTGAAGGTGGTGTACTAAAACTTTCAGATCATTTTCATAATTCAAATGGAATAAAAGCACTGAGCACCTAAGCAATAAAGAAAAAAAAAATTGGAAAGAAAGAAATTAAATATGCAAAAATCCAGACAGCTGAGTCTGTGTTGTTTCCACCGTTTTGTGTATTCCAGCCTTCTAGTTTTTGACATCCATCCTTCTGTGGATGGATTATTGTTATAGATGGTATTGCAATAGTCTGTTACTTAAGACTTTCATTCAAGGATCATTTTTCCTTGCCCAACTTACTTCGTAACCACAGTAATGATAGCTGTAGCAGGTGTCAAGTTCCGTAATTGTTTTTTTCTCCATTTCATTTTCCTTTACCATATTCTGCTTTGCAAAAAACTCAATGAATTGTTGTATCAAATGAGGTGGAGAAAGCAAGTGCTGTTCAGTAATGATGAAATGCAAACTAAAGGAGAGTGAAAAGACCTTAAAACGCCTATTTAAAAAAAAAAGACTCTAGTGTCCAGGTCCCCACCAGAGTTACCCTGGCAGCAACTGAAATTGTGAATAGTAGTTAATATATAAGTGGTGTTTTTTCAATAAAAATACATATATTCTCTTTTTCTAGACTATTACCTGATGGATGGAGCTTCAATACTGCCTGTATTAGCTCTAGATATTCAGAAAGGTGAAGAAGTTGGTGATTTATGTTCTTCTCCTGGAGGAAAGTCTCTTGCTATTTTATTTGGGATGCAGTTCGGTAAGCATAAATGCTAATTTAATCAATGTTAATATAAAGTCATGCAATTTATCTGCTTCAGTTAAATTGATGAAAATAGTATGATAGTTATGTCTTGTTACACATCCTTCTTGGCTGCATGAAGTTCTATTTTATGAGTGATGATATAAATAACTGATAGTGATTAAAATGTTTAAGAGTAAATAGGAAAACAAATTTGTTTGTTTGTCTGTTTTTCTGCTGTAGAAGAGTAGTTATCACTTTTGGAACTTGATGAAAGTGATATAGCTGAGGCTTCAAAAGCTTAAGAGTAAATAGAATTGTTTTTTGCTGCTATACAATAATCATCACTGTTGGAAGCTGGCAAAAGTAATAAAGCTTCATTTTTTGTTATAAGGCAGGCGGAGGGGATATTTCACGGAAATTTCTCTACTTTGGTTTGACCACTTCTGTGAACTCGCCTTCCTTAGACAGATAGCTGTACTTGCCCTAATTAAGCGTTCCAATCTAGAATTTTGAATTTGCAGTTCTTGCAAATTTATAAGTGAGCTTTGGAAATGCTCATTAGCTTAGGCTGTAGAATCATTAGGTTAATTCGGAAGCAGAAGTGATGAAAAATTAGCAATGCCTTCACCGGGAATCGAACCACAGACCTCTCGGTTACGTGTCAAGTGTGCTGAACACTACACCACGAAGGCATGTGAAGAAGGTGGGAGAAATACCTTACATACTCCCCCCTTTTAACCCATTCAGGCACCTTTGTTACTCAAGCATTCTCCTAAGACGGCACATTAACCGGATGTGTCATCTTGTGGGGACAGACAGTTTGTGCTGCTAAGCCTAACTTCGAAAACAAATTCATATAAATTAAATTTGTCATCCAATTGTTCCAATTTTTGGTATATTATGAGAAAAACATTCAAGCAATTGTCAGAATTAATTTCAAACCTTTATTTTTATATTTTCCTTAAAAATTTTATAAAATACTCATTCTAGAATAATATAATTTTTTCCTTATCCCAGAAATAAATATATATGGAAAAATATCCAAATAATCGCAGATTTTATTTAACACAACACGTAATTAAAATTAAAAATTATTAAAACTCTCTTTCATAAAAATTCAACATGCAAACAATGAAAAGGAAGCAATATTTCAAAAAAGAAACTTCATTCATGATATTCTTTGAATTCATGATATTCTTTGAAATATGGGTGTATGCAAAGTCCACTGAGGCATGCATGCTGTGATTTCTGCGTCTGATTCTACATCTGTATTAGAATCGCTATCACTTTCTAAATCCACATAAATATCATCACTTTCATCAGAATCATAACAAGACTTATTTAGTATTTGTGTATATACTACGGTCAGATAGTGCTTTCATTTTGCCATTTAAAAAAAAAAGTTTCGCTAAGCGATAAAAATATTAGTCTCAATGCCGGAAAAATCTAAAAGTAATAGAAAAGTCTCTAATAGTAGAACATCTACCCCACTATATTGGGATAAAAAATAAAATAAAAAAATATAAAGTATTCCAGATCATTGAGAACATGTTAATTTGTTTATATCAAATGACGCAGTTACAGAGCCATTACATTGCTCAACACCCACGAATTAGCATTTGTGTATATTCTTCTATGATCAAATACTGCTGCTTTTGTTTGCCATTAAAAAAAAAAAATTCGTTTCACTGACAATACAAAATATTTATCTCAATGTTGGAAAAAATCTAAGAGTAATAAAAAAAAATCACTAATGATAGAACATCTACTCCACTTTATTGAAAATCTAAAAAGTACTTCAAAGCATTCAGAACAGGTACATTTGTTTATATCAAATGGGACAGTTAAAGAGCCATTACGTTGCTCAACTACTTAACTTTCGATATATTTCACCATAACAGACATACAGCTACATCTAGTGGCAACAAAAAATACCAATGAAATGTTCTATCTAAAAAGTCAAATATGGTATACCTGGCCATAGAGGTGACCATATTAAATGGTGATTCAAATATGACACACTGGCCATGAAATAATGTTTGCTGCTGATTCACATGGGACACACCCATTGTGAATTGGTTAAAAGGTGACTGGGGATTAGGGGACCCATTTGCCAAATCCCGGTGGTGGAGAATCATCATCCACCACCTTTTTTTTAGTTCGGGTGCAACTGTAGAGTCCTTAGATTATTTCGGAAGCAGGAGAAATGAAAAATTAGAAATTATTTCGCCGGGAATTGAATCACGGACCTCTCAATTACGTATCGAATTGCAGCTCACCTAAAAGTACCCTGTTTGTGGAGCTCCCTTCATATTGTTTTGGTGCTTACAAGTTTGTGAGTGCGACATTCAGTTCAGTAGTCACTTTTGCAGCTGTATTCCTCTTATTTTTCATATAGTCCTCTTCAGTGATCATCTGTCATGATCACTGAACACACATTTTTGTGCACACTATAATTTAGCGAATGCTGTTTTTCCGGTTTTCCTGTATGAGTTAAAATCTTAGATATTGTGCCTCTTGAAACACCAAGCACTTCAGGTACTTTAGTTACAGAAACTCATGCAAGCCCCAACAACTTGCCCACATTCGAATTCATTTAGCTCTAACATGCTGCACTCACAACTGCGCAGAACACTGTCTTGGTAACGAATAGTGATAATACTTGCAATATATTGAGGATTTTTACAGGTGGCATTAGTAAGGAAGTATATCAGTGCCACCAACCGCTTTTGAAAGAATAAACATTTTTGTTCGAACAATGCATTTTGCGAAGTGCTTCCGTAGTTTGTCCACTCCTTTTATATATGTGTATATATAATAAAAGAAATTAAAGCAAACTTCTAATTTTAATTGGAGGAGCCCCTTATATTCTTCATCCTAATTTGGGAATGTTTCTGTTCTGTTTAAAAAATAATGATTGCTTCTAATAAACTTCTCTGGACTTAGTCATTTCTAGATTAATCTATATTATATGAAAGTTATGCTAACATTGATGATGTAAACACTTTTACAAAGTGAAACTCAAACAGCCAATGGCAATTTTATAGCTTTATTAATTAGCCAATCTAAATGATGTCAAATCAAAACTTACCCACTCTGAATTATTTCCTGAATACAACACACTTTGCTCCTCAGTCTAGCTGCTTCTCTTTTTACTGCAAAGGTATTAAAAATGTAAATGTTCTAGAACAGATACAATTAGTATGCCAAGCTAAAATGTTAAATTAAAATAAAAACGAATATTTAAATCTGCCTCGACTGCTTCTTATTAAATCTGCCTCGGCTTCCAAGTTTGTTCTCATCATGGATCAACATCTATGCTGTAACTTCTTCACATTATTACATTTATATATGTGTGTGTATTTAAATTTGTTGCGTAGCCATACTACTTAATTTTTTTAAAATGTTTAGTAATTACCTGACAAGCTTAAAAAAAAGCTAGATGAAGTCAGCATCTGAGAATTGATTATATGTATAGGTTATTCTACATGTAATTGCATTTGGTATTGTGCTATAATACAAGTAGACTAAGGGCAATGTGCAGAATGGGCATTGGTCTGCAGTCATGTTTTGATTTAGAATTACACCGTTCTACAAAATCAGATTACATTAAATGAATAAATAAATTTCATTTAGTTTTGCTACCCTCTGTTATATTTATTTTGAAATGTATTTATTTACAGGTAAGCTGGTTTGCAATGATGCATCTGTTTCCAGATTAAATAAACTTAAAACAGTCTTAAATTCATATTTACCTGCTACTCAAGATTGGAGTAAGAAGATACTAGTCTCTAACTTAGATGTATGTGAGTGGACTTCATTTGAATTATTTGATAAGGTAAATGTTAAAAAAAAGGCTGGTTATGCCTTCTTGTTTTATTGTGTGCAGTCAGTAGTGTAGCTAGAACTTTTTGGCCTGTATGCAAAATTCCCAATTTACAACACTTCAAGTAAAAAGTGAAAATTTTCAGTGTTTCAAGAATTAGCTTTTTCAATCATGACTTATAATATTGTCCAATTATTTAAACATATGAAAGGAGATAAAAATCTTTCTTTGTAGTATAAAAGGTGTGAGTCTAATGTTGCGAACAGAGACAAAAGTGAAAACATTATCCATGTTAATATAAATTTATTAAGCACACAAAAGGAACATGGTAAAGGAACTATAGTGGCAACAACTGAAACTCCTGCCAGAAAGAAAAATTAAAAAAACCATGTTGCCACACAGGTTGTAAAAATATAATCACTAATATAAAAGTTATTTGTAACAGAAAGTACATAAAAAATAACTGTATGCATTAAGGCACAAAACCATTAGCGATACTGCAGATCATTATGTATTGAAACGTGTATAACTGAAATAACTATATTATTACTAAAATATTGTACAATTGTTAATAAACATTAACACCATCATGTCTTTTGAACTGTGTCCAATATAATATTATGTGTGATTTGAAGTTTATTTTATTCCTTTGTTATTATTTCCAAAATATATAAATTATATTTATGAGGAAAATGGTATGTGAATTTTGTAACATTTTCATTGATTAAAAGTTGTGCAAATCAGTCGCTTTGTATATCAGATGTAATTATGTTTGTTACTCTTATAGCATTTTCCTTCCCTGAAACACTAAAACAATTATTCATTAAAATCAGATTTTTATCCTGTGGGGGAAGTATAGTCAAATGGATAAATACCAGGAACCATAGCCAACCTTAATTCAGAATCATACTTAGTAGCTAATTAAGAAAAAACACTAAAAAAAGAGGAATACCTCATTTTTATAATTTTAAGAAATACTATTAGGAATTTACCTGTACTTTCAAGCAACGTAATCTGGATAAAAGTTAATTTGAATAACATAAAATAAATCAATGCTTAGAATTTAAATACATTGTAAATAATGGACCAATAAATGCCCCTAGAAATGGAGAAACTAAAGTGGCAATAAAGAAACAATATTTACAAAAAATTGAAAGATGTTATTTAGTTCAAAATCATATCAAAATGTCCATTCAAATTTTTTTCATTGTTTATATTCTGAATGAAGTATAATTTACTTTCATACTGTTGTGGATAAATTTCCAAGTACTACCACATGATCTGCTGTTACTGTTGCTGTTCTACATACTTTCATTTAATACTGCTAATAGCTTGTGATAGTAATTTTTCCATCCTTGTTTGGTTCAGCAATAAATAAACCTAAGCATTCAGTTGATTGGAAGTTCACACTGTATAGCCATTGCAAATGAAAGGATACCACCCCAAGCTTAAAAAAACATAACATACAAATGTCACTTCTATGCTCATCAAAGTATATTAACAATTTACAGCATAGTTTATTAACTTATTGCAAGGTTGATATTATCTGCTGCCTATCAGCTAATAATTGTTTTGAAAATAATATTGCTATTTGCTTGCTGAATGATGTCTGGTAACTGGATTTATGATCAGGTTTGTACTCTTCTGTTCCTATCTAATATTCATTTTAAATAGTTATTCTGTGGTCTAACCAGTTACTGAATATATTAGCAGTAATAAAAAAATTAATTTCTGAAAAAATAAAACTTGCTTCACTTATAGCAAAATTGTGCAGTAAACAATATAAACACAGAAAATTTAAGAGTAGATAATTACATGTTGATCTACCCAAGTACTCAAACCCTGGTTAAAACAATAAAAAATATTGATACTTTCAATCTAGTGATTTTATAGATGAAAAGTTACTAACTGGAAATTGGTGGTGGTTTTTTTTTTTTTTTTTTTAAGACAAAAACTGTTGGTATTTATCATAAGTTTGTAAATATTATCAGCATATGAAAAGGAAACATACTTAGCAAATTGAAATGCAAATTTTAATTATTAAATAAGGTTTATGCTATACATTAAAAAATAAAACTTTACGATTTCTTCAAATCTTTCTTTAATTTTTTTGTGTTCTTCTTACTAAGCAAATTCCACAAACTTCTATTTAAAAACCAAGTTAAAGGCAAAAAATATCAGGATTTGTTTACAAAAACTGTTGGAACTTGGAATACGGCCAGCGAAAATGGCAGCTTTTCTTGACTGAAGGGATTGTAATGAGCATGGTTGCCAGAGTTTGACACATTGTGAAAATTTGGCGACTAGTTGCGATAACACATAAGTACCAAAATAACACTTCGATAAAGACAAAAAATTGCTTTATTTGAAGATTTTGAACAGTAAAATCATGCAGTAAACAAGATGAGTACTGGCCATTTCAATGATTAAAATTTCTGACAATAGAATATTTTTAAAATATCATTCGAAAGCAGTCTTATATAATGAATGATTAGTAACCTGTACATATTTTGTTTGTAGAAAATATTAATTTTCTTTTCAGGAAAAATAAAGTGAAGTATTTGGCAGCCACAATTTTAAGAAATGCATTAAGAGAACTTAGCCTTTTCTTAGTTTAGCATTTCATTGAATTTAACATATAAAAGAAGAAGGTTGATAATTTTCAGAAAATTCAGATATCATTGTGTGAATATGAGCTGCTTATTGGTTAACTGTTGATAAGATAAATAGAATTTTATGTTATAGAATGATTTCTTTCTTTGATACATTCTTATCGAAAGGTGAATAAATTGAAATATTTATGATACACTTAATCACTAATTATTTAATGGATAAATTAATTATAGGAACTGTTTGTATTTTTACAGATGTCTTATTTTTATTGTAATGGTTTTCCCTGTTGCTTGTTTTTCATACAGATTCTGTTAGATGTTCCGTGTACTAATGATCGATTATCAGCTACTAGAGACAGCAACAATATTTTTCAACAGAAGCGATTTAATGAGCGAATGCAAATTCCACGAATTCAGACTGTTATGCTGTGGTATGTAGTTTTTAATTTTTAGGAGAGGGGACTTTAACATAATAATTTAATATATCTATTTTCATAAGTACCTACAAAAGTGGTTTTTATTTATTTATATCATTATAACTTAGAAGCAGTTAGCCCTTTAAGAGACTAGAGCTATATATTTGCATTCAAAAATATTTGTCATTCTAGCTTTAAGTACACAGACTTGAAGACTGTATTGACATATTTCAACACTTTGTCTTGTCTGTTTACTTAATTAACATATTTCAAGACTTAATATAGTTAAGGTAGAATATGTGTTGGTAGAGAAGGAGTGTAAGTGCAAAATAAAAGAATAATTTTAGATTTTAAAATAATGCCATGAATAAATTGCACAGCCACTGAAAACTTTTAATTTCTATTTGTGATCCCTGTCTTTAATTTAGTTGCAGTTGAAGAAGGGAATAATGTGTAGTCACATAAAAAATAAAATAAACATAAGTATGAAATAGCACCGTTTACTTATGCACAGTTATTGTAGTATGAAATTTGATGAAACTTTCTTAGAAAGTAAAATTCTGATCTGTTAAAATCTAAAGAAAACTTAAATCTCCTAATTTGTTTATAACTCATGAATGAAGGTTTATTTATGAATGATATCAGAAGTGAAAGCAAAAGTATTCATAATAGAAACAATACATTCTTTTCTAATTAAGACTTTATTATATATATATTAGGACGGCAAAATTAAGAAATAGTAGTCTCAGTGCTTTGTCTTCTGTAGTGGCCTTGGCATGAGAAAATGGTGTTGTTGCAATTTGGGCATAAGAAAGTGTGATTCGTTGTCAATTGTTATGTGTGCACAAAAACAAAATTGACTATGAGCATAAACTGTTTAACACATACAAAGAAGTACTTAATAATTTTTTAATATATTTTAGTATGTAATTAAATAAATAGTAAAATTCTATTTCTATTTTATTCAGTATAATTTTTAGCAATTTATTTAAAAATAACATACATAAAACATATTGGAAAATTAATTTTTTTATGAACTTTTTCTGGTGGCTGCAGTTCAGTAGTTACTGCTAATAACTATAGCATTTTTCATTTGATGGTAGATTGAAAATAGTCACCAAAATAAATATTTGCAATGAAATTCCACTGTTTTTTAAAAGCAAAAATTTTCACTTGCCAAAAAAATGTGAACTATGAGTACACATGAAAAATCATTATATTTTAAAAGCAATAGTAGATGAAATGCTCATGCACAGATCAGTAATCATACATGTTTCATTCTCGCCAATGCAGAAACATTCCAAATTAGCATTCTTGCGAAGGCCAGTGCAGAAGACAAGTACCATATCTCCCATACTAGTCCAGTTTTACATTCCCATTCTTCTGCTAGTTTAAACATTGGTTTTTAGAACAGAAATTTAAAACTGAAAAAAAGATTGCTTGTTTTTCAACTTGGATGGAAAAGATTACATCTCTGTCTTATGTTTAGGGTGTACACATCTGTATTTTTTTTAAAAAAGATATATATATATATATATAAAAGAAAAATATATTTGTAATGTATACAAAGAAGGAACTGAAACACTCATGATATACCACAAAATAATTTGCAGGGAAGAATTTGAACAATTAGTATCTTAAAAAAAAGTAATAATAATTGCTAGGCAGAGGAAGTACAGAGATTGTTAGAATGATTTTGGAGGCTGTTTAATTAATGTTTATAATCTAAAGAGTACATTTTTAATGTTCGATCTGATAGCTTTTTTCTGGATTATATGTCTGCATTGCGATTCCCATGACAGAAGGGCATTTTGTAAAATTTCCAGGAGTATTTATTTCCATTCTGCTCCACTACTTTCCAGATTCTATCAATCATGCTGGATTTGCACTTAGAAAGAGCTCTTTTCAAGAGATTGAAGGTGCAGTACTCCAAATGTCAGGGGACTTTGAGGAATACATTGAAAAGATTTACATGCAGTATGACTTGTTACTGCATTTCTTGAATAAGTGAAGTATGACTCATTACTTTCTCTTGATTTCAGTGCCTGTGCAATTTATTCATGGCATTATTTTAAATTCTAAAATTATTCTTTCATTTTGCACTTACATTTCTTCTCTACCAACACATATTCTATCTTAACTATATTAAGTCTTGAAATATCTTAATTTAGTAAACAGACGAGACAAAGTCTTGAAATATGTCAATACAGTCTTCAAGTCTGTGTACTTAAAGTTTTACTCTTTGAAAGTCATTGAGAAAAAGAAATGGACTATCTTTTATAAATATAGGGCTCAAAACTTTCTCTTGTTAGTGTGTTGATTTTAATATTCTGTTCATTTTTCTTATCTTTAATTTCCCATTCTAAGAAACTCTTGCTACAACCATAAACTTTCTTTGCATTGATAGAACTAGGTTTGTACATTTTATTCTCTTTGTTTTCAATAATAAATTGACATTTTTCCTCCCCCTCATTTAAGTAAATCTATGATTCCTCAAGGGTCATAAAATATTTCCATTTCTGTGCTGTTAAACAGTTTCATACAGGGTTCTACAAATTATTCTTTGTTGAGCCACATGCCTCGGCAAAAACTGATGAACATGATGTTTTTTAAGTTGTAAATCATGGTTTATTATTTTATATATTGTTGATACAGATGTACTTAAAGACTTTGCAGTTGATTTCTGTATCAGCTGATTTTCTATTATTACCAAAGATTTAGCTTTAGAAACAGTATTTACCTTTTTGGGGTTATTCATTCTGTTCTATTCTTTCCATGTGGAAGTAATGACTGATGCTTTTTCCCTTTCCAATTAATGTTGCGTATTTTACCTTTAGAAATTTTACCATGCATTTCACAATGTTTTTGATTTATGGAATAGGGAAGTATAAAAAATTATCCTTCAAACCACATCTTATTTGCTTGCAACGTTTTGGAAGAAAAATAAATTTAAAAGTTGTGGACGATATTTTTCATATCGAAAAATTAACTGTTGTCAGATATTTTTATTCTAAAACATTTGCTTTTTTTTTTTAATTCTTTATCAAAATCATTTTAGAAACGTGTAAACAGCCTTTGTGTATTTAAACAGTGTCCCGTATTTATGCTGTCTAAGAAACAAGAACTAAATTTATGAGAAAGATTTAGATAAGCAAAATAGTTATCTAATTTTTCAGTTTATAGAATTTACTGTAACATTAGTTTATTATGCAATAAACTTTACTTAAATTAGAAGAAATAGAACTGTTATTTCTGAAAAAAAATAATAAAATATTATATCTGTTATGACTAGACACTAATAACTCCCAACTACCCGTTGTGGAGCTGTGTCCTCAGGTTCGAAAACAAAAGTTACTTCCATTTCATACATATATATATTCTCAAAATGTTCAGTTACATAAAAATGAATAAGCTATGAAATAAAAAATATGAAGGGGATTACTTACCCCTCTTTCCTTCTTTATTGAACAGATTTACTACTCATCACAGTTGGCGAAAATCGCCTTTCATTATTCATAATTTTACACAAGAGTAAAGGTCTGTCTTAACACTTCCGATTCCTCAAGCGCTCTTCTCCCCCCCCATGGCATCAGTTCGTCCGTCTCTTTAGCATAAACATAAACATTTTATTTGTGGACAACTAATGCCATCTATTGGGGAAAAGTTGAGCCGAACATGTAAATGTTATAATATCCATGAAATTTCCACGAAAAAGAAGTATGTTAACTTTTACTTTTAAAATTTTAGAAATCCCTCCTATATTTTGCTGAATTAGCACTTTGTATCCTTTTTCTTTCTGTTTGTTATTTTTGTATTTTAAAAGTTTTCTTTTACTTGTTTAGAATATTTGAAATAAATTGTAATATGAGCTGCTTGAGAGTTATTGTTAAAAGTTTTGGTAATCATATAGTATGCCATCTACCACTTTTAGTTAGTTATTTCTTAGATGGTACCAGTGAATGCTATTTTTAAATTAGAATTTGGATAAAATGGCCTTGCCTTGCAGTGTCATGTGAAATGTGGGGTAAGTCACTCAGGCCATAAGTAAACACAGCATTTGAGAGATGTGCTAAGTCGATCAGGCCAAAATTAGGCTTAATGTGTGAGTGATGTGATAAGTTGATTGGGTCAAAACATGTGAGAGAGATCATACATTGTTTGGGCTACACATAATAAACAGTTATTAATTTTCCTAGCCATGTTGAGATGTGCAGCTATACTTTCTTGAATATTAAATACTCTTGAAAATGTCTTCAAAAAGAATATTAAGCTTTGACAAGGGCAGTAAACGTTCTATTAACATTGTAAACTATTATTTGATAGATATTTTAAAGAATGGTAGTGACAGTAGTGATATTTTACTTGCTGTATAAAAAACACTGTAAACAGCTGGTTAGTGAAGATAATACTGATGAAGAAGTCCACAGTAATCATAGCTATTTGGAAAGAAGAAAAACTAATGAACCTAAAATCTGGAACTGCTCGAAGATTTCTGAATTAAAAGTGGCAATTTTAGGTCAGTTAGGTGAAAACAAAAAAGAATTAAGACATTTGGAAT
This sequence comes from Stegodyphus mimosarum, assembly GCA_000611955.2. Lineage (NCBI taxonomy): Eukaryota > Metazoa > Arthropoda > Arachnida > Araneae > Eresidae > Stegodyphus > Stegodyphus mimosarum. The sequence goes on along the minus strand of KK113548.1, from coordinate 114,046 downwards.
ATAATATTTGATCGTTACATTTTGGGAAACTATTGTCACTGGCATTTTGGGAAAACATTCACACATTTTGGGGAAAATATTATCACAGAATTGATACACAAACCACATAATGAACCACATAATTTAAATAAAATTGTTGATATGAATAAAATTGTTAATGTCATAATGTTCAAGAAAAATAGACAAGACTTAGTTTCCTGTAGACTTGATGAAATGAAAACTATGGTTTGCACTATGTATAATTATAATGTTAAGTTAAGAAACCAACATCCAAATTAATTGGTCTAAGAGGGCAGTTATAGAAACTCCAATATGCAGGAAAACAATGTCATTCAACAGATATTTTGTAAATAACTAGATGTTTACATTTGGAAATTTACAGTTTGGCTAACAATGCCAATAAATTACACAAAATAAAAATAATAAATTTCATTTCAAGATAATAAATATTTTTTGTTCAAAGATCAAATGGTAGTAATTATTTATCAAATTTCAGAAATTTTAACGAAAGATAGCATGAAGGAAATACTATCAAACTGCATAAAAATTGAGAATTGTCCTGTAATTTAAATAAAGTAAAATTACGTGTAACATAATGTTTGGAATAAAATTAATTATGTGCTGTTAAACTTTGCTGTAACAAATTTAAGGGAGGAATTCAGTTCACTACATTCAATCCAGTAAGAAAAATGGAATGTCTCCAAAAAAACTGTTAACAGTAAGTGATAAATCAAAAAAAGGAAAATTGATTACATTTTAATAACTGCCAAAAGAAGTAAAATGCATTTTTTTTTAATTTTATTAAGTGTTAAGTATTTTTATTATTATCTGCAACTGTTAAATTTAATTCTCTTTCTTTTACAGTTTCATCATATGTTAATAATTTTACACAAAAATACTTAGCACAAAAGTTACTGTTTAGAGCTCTCCCTTGAAGTTCTATCTCGTTCTAAATATGCAAAATCTCCCTATATAAACTTAAAGCAAAATGCATGCAAAAACCCCCATTCAAAAGACATACTGGAAAATGTTTTATATACTGGATAATAAGGATAAACAATTCCTATTTCCTAAAAGACACTCTATATTCTCTAAATAGCAAAAATTGTAAAATCCCCACCATGGCACCAACATTAAACAGAGGGAGGTCTGTGGTCTGTTTCCAGAAAACAACTGTTTCAAATAATTTTTCGGCATTTTAATGGTTGCAAGAAAGAGGAGTGATTTTTTTCTCCTTCCCTCAGAAAGTTATGTTAGTTTATATATTTTCACCCAATCAGCATCAAACTAAGGAATTTTAATGGGAGTTCTTGGTAGTCTGTCTTTATAATGGAGACCAGTTTTTCCTTTACATGGTACTTCAAAATGATCCACAGTGATTGGCTGTCATATATCTTCTGCAAAGGAGAAAAACTGCTCTAAACAGTTATTCTTCCAAAATGTTTTTAATGTTTGCTATGGCCTCTACAACTCATTCAAAGAATGCAAGTAGAATCAGTGGACCCATTTAAATTCTTTAGCTCAGTGGTCAGTGCATGTTATAGTACAGTCTTCTAAAACATGCCTTTTATTGTAACTATTGTGTGTACTGATTTTGCAAAAATTGGATGTTAGAGTTATCTTGGATAATCTTTATATAGAAATCAGTAGGGGTAAAGGTAGAAGAACAGTTATATCAAGGTATTTTCCTCTATCCTCATGTAATGGATCCTAACTATATATAGCCAAATTTAAGAATTAGTATTCTTTCATTAAAAGTTTCAGAAATATGAAAAGTACAAAAAGGTTTCAGTGAAGTTATTGTAATATTTTATTATTTAACAAATAATTATATTTATTACCTTAATATTGGAGTGACAACGCCATATTTGTTTTGCATAACCGTTGCTGGCAAATGATAGAAATGTTTAAAATGATTGTTCTGAAAGTTTTATCAGTAGTAGATGTATGAAAAATTCATGGAGGAAAAAACTGTAAGCGTAAGCTGGAGTGTGAAACTGTAACAGGTAGAATTGTGTTTAAACTATCTATCTTTGTGAATTGAGAATAAAATTTATGTTTCACTAAGAAACTCATCTGTTATTTCGATAAAAACTGCAAAATACGTTACAATATCCATAAAATTTTTTAAATCCTATTTTCAAACATTTGGATGTTCTATATAGCCATATAAAAAACATAGAAAGTGCATAAAAAATTAGATGGGGCCAAAATGTTTGTTCATTATATCTGGGAATTCATTATAATCTGAGTTTGCTTTAGTATGATTTGACTGTGTATTTAGTAGGTTAACTCTATGATTAAAACAAGTGATTTTGATTTTTCACATGTGTCTTATATATACAGAAATAAGTAGTTTAATGATCAAAAGTGCAAATGTATATTAATTAAATCTATTATTATTGTAACAAGAATTATTCTTTATCAAACTATTTATGTTTTGAAGTTCTGTTTAAATTAATATTCTTGTATGTAAATTCCTTGTTCATGTAACTAATTGAAGATAATTTTCCTTTTTTAGTGCTGCATTGAAAGCTTTGAAACTTAATGGTTCACTAGTCTATTCAACTTGTTCTCTTTCACCACTGCAGAATGATGGTGTTGTTCATATGGCTTTGTCAAAATTGCTATCAGAATCTACATTCGAATTTATTGTTAATGATTTGAGTGATGCTTTTATCCCAGTTAGAAAAATGTTTCAGTTTAGTGATACCTGTAGATATGGACAATTGGTGGTGCCATATTTACCTCTGAATTATGGCCCTATGTATATTTCAAAGATTTCAAGAGTTAAATAAATTATTGTTTCATCTGTGTTTTTTGTTACATGTAAAACTTATTGTAAAATTATTCTTATGTTATGTTTTTAAATGTACAGGACTAGGGGGCAAAAAATTTAATAATTACATGTAAATTTTTTTTTGAAGTAATGCTATAAGCTTTGAATTCTAAGTAATATTTTGAGTAACCACATTTAAAGACTGCACAGCACTTTTTCTGAAGCTATACGTACATGTAAACTGACAGAATAAATTATTGCATGTAGCTTATTTTTGTGAGCAAAAATGTATCAATTTAATGGCTAGCAGAAAGGTAATGTACTAATTTACAGTAGTTTAATTTTCACTAATGTACTAATTTGCAGGTAGTCCCTTAACTCTGTACTTTAATTTGGATATTTGCCCTTTCCTTCCTAAAAATAGAATCTGCTTATACTAAACATCTGTAAACTGCATCATTTTCAAATTAGTCTATATCAAATGGCCAAGGTCTATGTGAAATGTCTATGTCAATGGTTATTATGAGCATTATGTAACATAGTGCTTGTAATCTGTATGATTTTGTAAACTGAAACTCTCACAACCAATAGGAAAATTATTGAACCATAGCTTAAGCACTTTTGCATCAAGCTTTCATTTCTTGGAATATGTTGCATTTGCTTTTATACCTTGCTGTCAATTGCTGTTGCCTGCTGCCTTCAAAAAAAGTAAAAAATTCTACAACATGCACATATTGGGCCAAGTTATATGTGTTTAATGAAAATAAAAAGGAAATGTAAAATTGGATATGTCTGGAAGCTTCTTTTTTATCTGTCAGCCAAATTATTTCAGCTAGTTGATGAACCTGTCTCATGAAACTGCGAAAGAAAGTTCATCTGTGAAATGAAATTTCAAATTGTATTTCTGGCTGAGTTTTATTTTCTTCAACAATAGGCCTACAAGATTTTATTGTAATAATCAATGCTGAAACACTGTTTACGTTCAAAAGTTTCCAAGTCTTGCAAAATATGTATTACTACTTCAGTTCAGCATGACAGTCAGACTAAAAACTTTGTTTCCACTAGCCCTTCAAATCATTGCTTGTGTGACAGATTAGATGCTGTTGTTGAAAATGAATACTATGGTATTGCTTTAAATTTCAGTTTTTAGATAAAATGTGAAAATGTTGAAATTTCTAATTTGTGTGATCCTAGAAAGCTTCAAATCCGAGTATGTAAAACTGAATTAAAGAGATATGATGCAGATTTTAAAGATCGGGTTTGCGGCTCAGTTTTCCAAAATTCATAATGTTGAATCACGTATGGCTGAGAATAAATTTCATTATTTATTTCAATGCATGAAATCAAATTCACCACCTTATAAATTAATAGAAGTTTTTCTTCCCTCTAAAACGAATTATTTAAAAGCTATTGAGCTTTTAAAATATAAATTTGGCAAGGAAGCATTTTTAATTAAATATTATTTGCAAGAACTCTTTAGTATTAAAAAAGGGAAGATATGAAATCTGCAGCTCAGTTATATGATAGTTTAGAAGCTAAATTTAGAGCATTAGATTCCTTGGGTGTGACAGTAAGTATGCTATTCCCCTTAGGAATCAACATTTCCAGAAATAACATTTAGAACTTGGGGTCGATATTGTATTTCTGAGAATATTTCTATTTACTTGAAAGTGAGAAAAGATTAAAACATAGAAAAGTTTCCTTTGATGAAATGAAAGGTTATTCGAATATTAGCAGCAGAAGTAAAGCTATTTCTATGGCTGTGACCTTAGTTTCAACAGGGAATTCTGAGGTAAAGAAAGCGTTTCGAAAGAGGAGTTTTTTGCTGCAGCTGTGATGATTCTTTAATTGATGAATACCCTAAGATACTAAGAAGGAAGGTGCCTATTTCAGATGTTTAAGAAAGATTCAGATGTTTAAGAACAGGTCATATGAGCTCAGAATATTTAAGTTTTGTAAGATGTGTATTCTGTAAAGATCAGCATTACTCCATAATGTGTTCCAAATTAGAAACTGTAAAAATGATAAAACAAGTATCACGGAATGAAAATAATTCGTAGTAGTTAAAACTTTATCTATTTTTATGCAAGTATTCGGTTTCATATTTACAAATTCTGATTGCACATATTGTTGATAATAAAGCATATGCTGTTAGCATATTATGGGACGCATGCTCTCAGAGAAGGTATATTAAGAATTCATGTGCGAAAGAATGTAATTTGGTGCCACAAGTAACTTTATCGCAAATATTGTTCAATGGTAAGAGGATTCTGTTTTCAACACATAATGTGTAAAAACTAAATTACTAAGTATTGTTTTGCAAATTCCTTTTGAATTTGATATCATTTAAAAGGTAAACAATATCTGGAAGACATCCAGGTATTATTAAATGCTGATGCTTGGGCAAAAATTGCAACACCTGATGTGGTTTCTGTTAAAAAGATCTTAATGGCAGTTGAGGCCACTTTACGGTGGACTTGTCTAGATAGTAGTTATGACCCAACTTCTGTTTTTCCAGTTCGCTTATTTCAATGATATGCTCTGCTAAAATATCAAAATTTTGGAAGTAGTTAGGTATACAGGGCATTTCAATCCTGTTAAAACAATTGTACAGAAACAAAAAGATATAGGAGTCGTGTTTTTTTTTTTTTTTTACTTAAAGAAAACATTTGATTTTACTTTTGGTTTTGAATTATATACCCTTGCGTATATGGATGACGCAACACGAATTGAGTAAGTGAAGAATTAGGATTGGAGGCAACTTCCCCTTGGTAAGTCTGCCTCCTGCCTGCTCAACAATTATTCACTTATGCAAATTAATTTGGTCTTAGAAATGTATAAAAAAATTGAGATTAATTTTTTGGAATTATTATTATTTTTTTTTTCATGGTTTTAGATACGTGCACTTATTTACCTATCTCTTAGAATTTAAATGATATTGTAAATTGGTTTGCAGCAATAATTAATTTTATTTTTGCATTTAAATTTCTTAATTAAATTTAAAATTTATATTTGCTTTTTACGAATAGAGAATATTTATTTAAAGTATATATATATATAGTTTCATCTCGATAAGTACGAAAATGTCTATTTTTGGTAAAGCAAAGAAATGCGATTTAAGAATATTAGCTGAAGAATTGGGAGAAGATGTAATTGAGAGTCATAAAATGAACGATTTTAAAAAGATAATTTTGGTTAGCAAAACGATGAAGAACGATTAAGTACGATGAAGAATGCGCTAAAGAACGGTTAAACACTATAATAAATGAAAGAAAAGAAAAAGAGGAAATTGAAGAACGAAAACGTCAAGAAGAAATTGAAGGACGGGGAAACGTCAAGAAGACGAATGTAGGCGAAAAGAAGAATACGAGGAAAGAAAACGAAAGTATGAAGTGGAATTTGAACTGGAAAAATTGCATATTGAAGCAGAAACTAGATTACAAATTCTGATACCAAATCAAAATGTTAGTAGTACGCACATGAGTCCAAAGTTAAGAGCTTCATCGTTTGATGTAAAAATTTAAACTTTACGAAAATGATATAAGTTTATTTTTAATTACGTTCGATCGCTTCGCCAAAAAATTGAAATACCAGAAAATACATGAGTTTCTCATTTGCTTGGCTTATTGCCATATGACATTACTTAGCTAATCGTCAGAGAAACGGGTAAGATTGCAAACGATTATAAAGAAGTTAAAAAGATCGTATTAAAACGGTACAAGATGACACCTGAAAAATTTTGCCCAAAATGTTTTACGCACGGTAAAAGTGTAGGAAACAGATGGAAGAATTTTGCATATGAGTTAAGAAGTTTTTTTAAAGAATGGGTGAATGGAATTAAAGTAGATAGTTTTAAGAAACTGAGCGACCGTGTAATAGCGGATCAGATAACACGTAAAGTGTTTTCAGAAGTAAAAGATCATTTTATTGACGTCTGGTCTAAGTTGATTTCACCGATTGATTTAGTTGAAAAAGTAGATGATTATGATACCTTGAAGTAAACTTTCAATAATAAACAACCTCATAAAAAAGGGTTTTACGACAAATGAAACTCCTTTAAAGATGATCGAGTTGCTGCAGTCAACGAAAATAAAAAAAACTACGGTATCACACTTAATGAAAACGGTGAACCAAAATGCTTCAGCTGTAATAATTTTGGACACGTTTCAAAGGACTGTCCGCTGCCCAAACCAGTAGTAACATGCCAAAAATGTAATAAAACAGGTATTAAAGCTAAAAATTGCATTACTAAAGCTGAAAATAATCATTCAAATGATAAAATTATTCTGTTAAGCAAGTTGGAGAAGATTCAGAAGAGAGCAGTTCATAGTTGAAGAAAGCAAAACTGAATAATTCTAATGAAGTACAGGCTTTAATTGATACGGGAAGTTCTCGTTGTCTGCCAAGGGCTTCAGTTGCTCAAAAACTTAAAGTGAAACTCGAATCTGCTGTAAATGAATTATACGGTTTTGGAAATCAAAGGATGCCTGCAGTGACCTCTATAGTAATGATTAAAGCCGATATTGAAGTTGATAATGTAAAAGCCAAGGCATAAATAGTATATATATATTGTTTCTGATAATGTTGATCTAATAATCGGACGGACATGGCTTGATCTCCCTCATATCGCTTATGTGAGAATAGAGAACAGATTTCACTTCAGATATCGGGAAGATGAGCTATTTAGTAACCTCTAAATTGATGAAAAAATAAATCGAATCAGTCTTAAAGCTCTTGAGGCAAATGAATTAAAGAAAAATACCATCAGTCTTGTCAGTTCTCAAGCAGATTTTGTCGATAATTGATTGATTATGATAGAAAATCCTTCCGAGGTATCCGCTGTTTATTAGAAATTAAAAATGGGGAAACTTGATTAATTAATTGAAAAATGATTAACGTTTGTGATAAATGTGTTATGCTGTAAAAAGTTCAAGACGTTGGGAGAGCAGAAGATGATGAACTGTGTTTAACTACTGAAATTTCTGAATTGAGCTCGAACTCAGGAAAAAGAGAAAATACTAACATAAAAGTTCCTATAAGTTTAGGCGAAGTTAAAATTGGCGCGGATCTCGACGTTGATCACCAGCAACAGTTACTGCGTCTTCTGAAAGAATACAGAGATTGCTTCGCACTAAATTTTTCAGAACTAGGGTGCACAGATCTCATAAAAATGGACATTAAAGAAATCGAAGGTTCAAAACCAGTATGTATGAAGCGTAATAGAACAAATGCCTCTAAAGAGCTGCGATCAAAGAAATAATTCAACAATGTAAAGAAAATGGAATCGTAACAGAAACACGATCCCCATATACTAGTCCTGTCATATTAGTAAAGAAAAAGACTGTTGAATACAGATTAGTTGTTGATTACAGGCGTCTCAATAGAGTCAAACTGAAAAGGATAGATTTCTTCTGCCGAAAATAAATGATTTATTAGAATAATTGTTTGTTACAACGCTAGTTTTAGCACACGGGCATTTACATATTCCACTAACTGAAAGTGCAAAATTGAAAACTGCTTTCGTAACACCGGAGGAAAGTGGACAATTTGAAAGAATGATATTTTGTTTGAGCAACGCTCCTGCAGAATTTCAACGATTGCTATATAATGCATTATCCCCATCATATAATAAACACGTGTAAATACACCTTGACGATATATTTGTTCCAGCAAGGACTTTCGAAGAAATTATTCGGAAATTAATTAAAGTATTCGAAGCACTACGTGCAGCTTAACTGAAGTTACCGAAATGATAATTTGGCAGACAAGAAATAGAATATTTAGGCTTTATTATCAATAAAAACGGAATAAAGCCAGGATCAAGAAAAGTGGAAGTAATATAAAAATTCCCAGAACCTAAAAACGTTCAGGAAGTTTGACGATTTCTTGGTTTAACAAGTTTTTTTGGAAGATTTCATTTGAATTATGCCATTAAAGCTCGACCATTGACTCAATTAAGTAAGAAAAATAAAGCATTCAGAAAGTCAGCGGAATTCTTTTGCAGTGGTGAAAATGAACTGACGAATCAACCTTTGTACAACCCTAAAACTCAAACAGAAGTCCATACTGATGCATGTTCAGAGGGTATTGCTGGCATGTTACTTCAACTCGGAAGTGACGGCAAATGTCATCTTGTCTATTGCGTGAATAAAAAGACAATGGAAGCTGAAAAATTTCGTCAAAAATTTTTTACGCACGGTAAGAATGTAGCTCATTCGAGTAAACTTGAGCTAATAGCAATTGTCTGGACTCTAAACAGACTTCGACAATTCTTAGTCGGTATTGTATTTACAGTAGTTACCGACTGCCAAGCATTGATTTACATGAATGCAAAGGAATCTAGAAATTCCCAAGTTGCTCGTTGGAGTATTGTTATTAGTTCAAAGGGATTTAGTCCCGAAGGACTATTACTTTCGTTTTGCGATTTTGCGTTGATTCACTCTGAATGCCCGATTCATTTTTCAAATTGTTGCCACTAAATGTTATCGCTCTGCATTAAAGTTTAAAAAATGAAATATCTGCATAAATGTATGCATGTTTCTCGCATTGTGATAAAACCTAGAGCCATCGAATTTTGAATGACGTAATCCTACTGCGAATATGGGCATCTGGAAGCCCTAATTTTGAATTTGAAATTTGCTTTATTATCGATTTTATGTTTTGTAACATTTCAACGAATTTCTGATTAACAAACTAAATGATTTCAAAGCGAGCAATGGCAACACTGTACGAAAAAAAAAACATTTTTATCTCCAGCGCACGAGACTTACGGAAATTCTAAAGATATGTTCATTTTAAAATGATTTTGCGATATTGATTTTGAACTGAATTTTATGGTTTGAGTACGTAGTACATGATATTTAATAAAAAAGGGTAGCACACCAAACGTTAAAAAAACGCGCCTTTGGACGTAATTTAAAATCTGAAAGCTTTCAGATTTTTTTTTTTAAGAGTATAATTTTGAAATAAGCCACATTTTGAGCTCAATCTTTTTCCGTGGCGTTGCAGTGTTGTTGAAGCTGTACTTCTTTTCCCAATTTAAATTCTTTGATATCTGGCAACCGTATTTACATCTGGCTACTTACTTATTCTTATTTACATCTGGCAACCTTGAAGTTGTCCGGAGTGACTGTCGGGAAAACTCGATGCTTGACGAAATGATTTTTGTGGCTGTATCCAGCGGTCTTTATTTTTATAATTTCTCGTGTTTTAGTTGAATGTGACGTTCCCTTTTTAAGTGTATTAAAGTCCCTCCTTTTTCTGTTTTTTAACTTTCTTAAAGGAGATCTTTGTGTCCTACAGTTTGGCAATACTTTGAAATCTACCTCTCCGAAAGCAGTTTCGGGCGATTGTGAGTTGTATAAACTTTGTGTGTGATATGGCTGGTGTCATGAAGGAATTCAAAAGTAGCAGTTATATGTCTCAAGAATCTATTAAAATAATTGCTGAATCAGTTGGAATATCAAATATATCAGATGAAGCTGCAAAATTGCTTGCTGATGATATAAGCTACAGAATGAAAATGATGATCCAGGTGAGCGAAAAAGTGAAATAAATGTCAGGAGAGTCATAATCAGGCAGTATTTACAGTTGGAATCAAAAATATTTCTATACCCAAAATACTAAAATTATTTGTATTTATTGTACGTCTCTTTCTGATTATGGCAATGTAATAATCTCTTTAGTTATGACAATTGCTCGTGGTTCTTTCTATTAAAAAAAACCAGTTGCGTTATCTGTGTAATATATATGTGCTATTAATAAGCAAATATATGACATCTCGCTTTTCAACAGAATAAAAAATTATAAAATCAGTACTGCAAAATCGAGTAACACAATTATGACCATTTTCAGAATTTAGTAACTCAGTTATTGCATTATGATGAAGGAATCCATTTTAAACGTTCCAGTTTTAGCGATTATGCATTTTCTGTGAATTTGGTGAATGCTTAGTTTGGTAAAGGCAATGTCTATTATACTGTTTTCCCACAACTATTATGTCATAATTTTTATGGCACACAAAATTCTTTAACAACATTCAAAAACTTTTAAAATTATCTGAACTAGAATATGCTTACTGCCGTCACCACATAAATCCATAAAAATAAGAGTAAAAAATATCCTCCGTAGTGCAGGACTGGCGGTTACATTTCTTGTGACAAAGCCATCTGAACGATCTTTATGTTTGACCATATGCATATCCGTGCAAACAGGACACTTATAATGACTACTAAATAAACTTTCATTTACACACCAGTCAATTAATGCTTTTTGTCCCCTTTCATTCCAAATCATACAGAAACTTCACATTAATCTCATCACATACAGCCATTTTACGATGTACATCACAAAATAAGCAGTGTACTTCCTACCTAACATCCAACGCAGAAATAAACCCTTACAAATATTTTCCCATCAGTCAAATTCACCACAGTCACACAACCAATCACATCATAATAGGATTTCTATAGCATTTCAACTACTACTACTGCTACTAAATGAAACAACAATTTGGTGATAATCCAAGGGGCACTTTAAAATATAGACTAACCCAATACTGTTTTTAATGGGTCTTTACTTCTTGTAAATAATTCTCAAAAACAAGATTCTACCCAACAAAAATTTTTTGACATTAATTCTTTTACAATATGGTCAAAAATTATTTTCTTTGGCTTTTAAATTAAAGCAACAGTTTGCTTGGACTTTTCTTGTTGGTTAGAGTTTCATTTTTGAGCAGATGTTAATATGCTCATTCTTGTAGCAGATTTCCTCCAATGCTCTGAATTGGTGCTTGATCTTCATAACAGATGTCTCAAAAATTTAAAAATGCAGTTTTAAACTCTAGGCTGCAGGGAAAATCTTAGATATTTATCTAGTAAAATCTATTTTAGTGATACAGTTTTTCACAAAATTTTAAAATTTCATTCTCTTAACAAATTTTCAGATCCTAACCAGTCTGTTAATTAGAACAGTGTTTCTTACATCATAACTAGAGGTCTTTCTGTGGTAATGAAACCTTTTCAGTTAGATCGTTTAAAAGTCACAAAATGAGAGTTTCAAACTGTGATGCAACTGCAGCAATATGAGAACTTCAAGAAGTAATTATGCATCCCTCCTTTATATAGTTTTATGAAAGGGAACTTTGGAATGGAGACCTTCAGACAATTATTGCTCATTGAAAACGTGAACAAAGATAAATATCCCATTCTTTGCATAGCCAATTTTAATGCTGCATTGCATGGTACTAACTTTTTGAGTCATGCTGACCTTAGGCATACCATCAAATACTCATAAATCCCAAGAGTATTCATAAGACTGCCATATATACCCCATTCAGTTCATTTGAAAGTGCTCATACACAATTTGGCATATACAAAGCATTTGTGACTTTTCAATATTATTTAGACGAAGCTACGTGAGGTTTAGGAGGTGTTTATACTTTCTTCATTGGCTTATTAATGGCCTCTAAAGATTTGAACTCATTAATACATTATTTATTCAATGTGTTGAGAGAAAAATTTTTAAATCGTCCACAAAAGGCAGATTCAAGTACAATAAGTTTAACAATTAAAGTTTTATTTTAGTATTGATTTATGAAACGGCTCTAGTGTAGAATTGGGTGCCCTTTTGATTGGCGAAAAGTTTTGTTCAGTTTTGGCGATGAAACCCCATTTTTGGTTACCATTAGAGTTTAACTTGGTTTTAGCTTCTTGATTTTTTTAAGTGAAAATAAATCGATGCGCACATGGACAAAGTCAAAGCAGTGTGCAGTGACTAGTTTATGCAATTCTCTGATGTTTTTTTAAGTGAAAATAGGTGGATGTGTACATGGACAGGCAGTGTGTGAAATTCTTTGACTTCTTATTTTGGTTTTGTGTAGCAGCCATCTTGAAATTGTGCCTTCCTGGCGTCAAAAAAGAATAGCCAAAAAACAAGGGGCATCCAGTTGTAAACTTTTACCTTTGAAACTATATACACGCAATAATCATCAAAATTAAAGGCTAATGAGAAAAAATATGCTCACTAAGTTTACCCATTAACTGCCAAAACTACAAGTAATGATTTTTTCTTATACGGATAAAAATAATTATTAAAGTAAGTATTTAAAACATAAATTTACCCTAAAAATTTGAAAAAATGCTCTTACCTGTCGAAAAATCGACTGTTGTGTTTGTACAATGTCAGTGGAGTAAGAATACTGTTGTTTAGTGAGTATGATTGTATTCATGCAAAGTTTTCATTGAATGGAGCATTGGATTACTTTTTAGCTGAATTTCACTGTGCCAAATTCCTCCCGGGACCCTCCATAGCTGAAAAGTGCACTTCTAGAAGAGTAACATGTAATTCCGCAAGACTTGATTAACGCTTTGTTAAAAGTATATGAAATTAAAATGTGAGACATGCATATCTGTCGGAGGTGACCATACACCATATTAAAGAAAATTATTTTCCACTTAAGAGGTGATTTAATTTTTCCATCATTTTCCAGTTTCTGTAAATTTGGTTTTAATTTCAATATTTTGCAAATTATCCTCTGCAAAACATTGTAATTTAAGTTAATTAATGCACCATGACAGACAAGACTATGTTTATCAACTCTTTAATTTTTCATTAAGTATCAGATACATTTTATTTTTGTCGTTATCTGTAAATTTTGATGACCAGTATATATAGAGAGAGGAGACAAAAAGGAAGATTAATTTTCAGTAGCATTTTCCCAGAAATAGTATTGAAATAATTTGTTTTAAAATAAAAAAAATGTGATTCTGTAATTTATATATTATTTATATATATATATATGTGCAAGATAAAAATATATGTAAATTAGCTTTATAATTTAATTTAGTAACAGCCTCTTAATTCTTTATTTTTAATTTGGGTACTTTCTCTCTGTATTCTAAAAGTAGTAGTATTTTTTCTGTACTGTGCCATTTCTAGATTGATGTCAACGCCTAGCTTAATACTTATGATGTAGCTAATTCTGAACTTGAAATTTTGAGAAAACATTTCTAACCTAAATCAAAATTTTATCTTTGTGAGCTTTCTTATTGGATCACTGTGCACTTTTGTTTCTACCTCTGTTGCCGCTTGGACTCTTATTCACTTTAAAATTTAATCCAATAAAACTGTAGATTATTAGTGTAACATTGGAGACAGCTGAACTCGTTGGTCGTCAGTGACTTATATTTTAGTTTATTGTAATCTAGGTGAAAATTTTTAAATTCATTTAATTTGTAATAAATTTGACTGATAATCTATAATATTAATTTTTATGAAAATTTGCAGCACTATTGTAATTAGTGAAAGATGTTTCTTATGCCATGTATTATGTAGCTGATACTTTTCTGTTAATGTGATGTTACTTAGTGCAAACATAAACATTGATAATCATAATGATATATTAAGCTTGATTGAAAAGAAGACTATTTTATTAAATTCAGAATAGAAACAAATACAAATAGATTTTATCAGAATAATTTCAAATTACAGATCCATTAATGGTAATGTTACAAAATTTGTATTTTTTTTTCATGCAATTTTTGCAATATAAGTTCAAAGAGGTCAAAATCTATGAGGCGTATTCGGAAACTAAGTACCGTTTTTAAAAAAAAAAAAAAATAGTAAAACAATTTTTTTCGAATCCAATTTTATTTTTACGTGAAAATACATGTCTTAAACTATTTTTCAACATAGTTTCCGCCAATGATCAAATATTTGTCATAGCGGGTGACCAGTTTTTGTATACTATCCCGCCAGTTTCGATAACCACGACTCCACAGCATTTTTTGTGTCATCGTCAGATCCAAAGCGCTTGCCAAAAAGCTCGTGCTTCATGTGCAGAAACAAGTGATAGTCGGACGGCACCAAGTCCGGGCTGTACGGCGGGTGATCGAACTGCTCCCAATGAAACTGTCAAATTAACGATTGAGTGACACCAGCAGTATGGGGCCGAGCATTGTCATGAAGCAACACAATTCCTTTACCGAGCATTCCTCGTCGTTTGTTTTGAATGGCATGCCTTAGTTTTGTTAAAGTATCACAATATCAAGCTGCATTAATGGTTTTACCTCTGGGAAGAAATTCAGTAAGAAAAACACCTTTCCTATTCCAGAAGACAGTGCACATGATTTTTTGTGATGACATTGTCACTTTGAACTTTTGTTTTTTCGGAGAATGAGTATGTCTCCACTCCATCGATCGTTGTTTCGATTCTGGTGTGAAATGACATACCCAAGTTTCATCACCTGTCACAATTTGGTTTAAAAAGTTTTCTCCCTCATCCCTGTACCGCGTGAGAATTGTCAGGGTACTACCAAGTTGCTTTGTTTTGTGAATATCAGTGAGCATTTTTGGAACCCATCGGGAACACAGTTTGCGATAATTCAAGCGGTCAGACACAATTTCGAACAAAACAATACGTGAAATTTGTGGAAATGTCTCTGAAAGAGTTGTCATTGTGAAGCGTCTGTTCTCATGAATTGCTTCATCAACTTTCCTTACCAAATCATTGGTGACGACAGAAGGCCGACCACTCCGAGCCTCGGCGTGGACATTTGTTCGACCTGCATTAAACATTCTTACCCACTTTCTCACCATTCCATCACTTATCGCGTATTCACCGTGAACTTCTGTCACTTGACGATAAATTTCGGCCGGTTTAACATTCCTCGCGTTCAAAAATTTAATCACGGCACGAATCTCACAGTCAGCGGGAGAACTAATTGTCTTAAACATTTTGAATGTGCACAGCAAACTGAAAACACAACATAGAGCAACCAAAATGACGACAATTGAAAGTCGGTGAACAAGAAAGACTAGTGCGCATGCGCGGGACGCCTACCACAGCGCTGCGACGGCGCTAGAATGAAACGGTACTTAGTTTCCAAATACACTACATAGATGGCCTGCTGATATCTGTTGCTATTCTGTGTATGACATTGCATATCAGGATCAGTAACATTGTATTTTGGTTAAGTTGCTGGAGTTTGTTTAGTCATCTGATCAAGCAACTGGAAATCTAGGAGATTACATTTTTATATTGATGTTCATTCATCTAGCTTTATCACAACATCATTGCACAGCTGTTCGTTACACCATAGATAAAGGCCATCCCTTTACATAAGGCATGTGCAGTTGTACAAATTGCTGACAGGTACAAGTTGTTGTTTGAGGCCCGACCATCTTCAGTGCTTTATTTTTCTCTTAGAGTTCGCTCATTACTTGAGAAATATTACATGACATTTGGAGTGCCCATGTGGTATTACATCTCAAAATCTTGCCCTGGGAGGATGCTCAGATTTGGTTTCTTGATGTTTCCAAACATCTTGGTAAAAGAGATAGTAATACGTTTGTATTTAGACAACTTTTTCTAGAGCATCGGCACAAATACACTAGTTATATACCCATATTCACAAATGAGTTGAAAACATAATTTATTATTGAAGACCATACTCAGGGTAGAAGACCATATGATGCCTCTCAGTGTTCATCTCAGAATTAAATGCTATATATTAATTACTTTCATTTATTTTTAAGCTATTGTCCAGACATAATTACATTCATTTATTTTTAAGACATTAATTACTTTCATTTATTTTTAAGCTATTGTCATTTATTTTTAAGCTACTGTCTATATTGACATTAATTACTTTCATTTATTTTTAAGCTATTGTCTATGCACACAGACTCATTTAGTGCGTTAAAATGTTTGGAAGCATTATAAAAATCAGAATCCATTATTCTTGATGTCTTAAGTTCGACTCTTATATTAAGTATATGTTTTTACTATTGGGCTCCGGAACATGTGAATGTGAAAGGGAATTGTTTCTCTGCTTTATAGTGACACCGGTAAAATAGTCTGATAGTAGTAATTCTGGGATGCTCACCTAGATAATATCTTAAGGAGGATTAAACCTAAAGTGGAATGCTGGGAAGCTACCATTAATGGAATAATAAGAAAGAATTTTTATTAATACACAAATGATCAGTCACTTTCGTATTACTCACAGTTACCTATTAAAAGGGGAGAGTGAACCTGTTTGCCCCCACTGTAATGCTGTTATGTCGGTGCGTCATTTTTTAAATTCAGTGTCCTTACTAAAAGTCTTCGAACTAAAAGTATTTTAACAAATGTGACTTGTCTCTTGAGTGTAGAACTGGGAAAAAGATCAGTGCCAACTAATTTCAGTACCTGAAAGATATGGGTCTTTTATTATTTAATTTGAGTTTATCTTGAAGTTGTTTCTTGGTGTTTTAATACTATGTATTTTGATTTATTCTTATTTCACATCGGAAATCATCTGAGTTTTAGATATATTTTATCTTAGCATTTATGATTTTATTACCTCATTTGATTTTTATGTCTACTAGAGTTTTCAGAACAAAGTGTTTATAAGATTATGAGTTCTGTAATGGGAATACAAATTTGTCATTTCATAAATTTTGAGAGAAATTTTTTTTCGGGAAAAAGTGATTAGCACTAGAAGCACCAGAGCAATCATTTTGACTGCTTTCGTCATTTCACCGTGGATTCCTAAAAAACTCTTTACCTTAGGAAGTCACAAATTTTTGGATTTTCCTAAAAATCCTCAAAAATGATTGGTACCAAATGTGAATCGTATAAAATTAAAATTAACTAAGATTAGTTATATATAACCTAAAAGCGCCACGAGCAGTCATATTGGCTGCTAGTAATACTGTGTAGATTTATATTGTTATCTCACTCAGGAAACACTTTTTCTTTGAAAAACACCTAGCGTACGCATTCCATTCATTCACTGGTTATTTACAGCAGGATATACTTCCCTTCTGCTCAGAAAACAGCTTTCTTTGTGGACTATGACATCTACTTCACAAATTACAGCTGGGAAATATGGAGCTCAAAATGTGCTGAAAGAATTGCCAGATCCAACATCTTATCCAAAAAGAAATTTCGGGGACAATGTGTCGAGTGCTTGGAGATTGTTTATGGATGAATCGATGTTACATCATACTAAAGCATAAGTCGGGAAATAGAGGCAGATTTGAACAATGAAGAAATTTGGACAGTATCTTTAGAAGAGCTTGATGCTTTTATCGCTATTATTTATGTGAGAGAAGCATATGGTTACAATGATATGGATTATTATTATTTGTGGAATAATACATTGGGTCCTCCTTTTTTTCGAGAAAAAAAAATTTCGTAATCGTTTTCGAGATATTATGAAATATCTAAGATTTGACTTGAAGTCAAATAGGACTCAGCGTTTAGAAAGTGATAAATTTGCTTTTTCACATATTTGGAAATATAAAACTGTGTGATTTCCTATAAGCGAGGAGAAAATCTAATTGTGGATGAGCACTTATTTCCATCCAGATCCAGGTGTAAATTTATACAGTATATGCAAATAATCTAGACGAATTCGGCATGAAATTTTAGCTGCTAGTCTCTGTAGACTCAAAGTTTATGTTCAGTGCTTTTCCATATCTTGGAAAAACTACATCAAGAAGTGAAACTAAAAGTCTTCCTGAAAATGTAGTAATGCACCTTCTCAGCCGTTATCTGAATTCAGGAAGAAATTTGACTGTGGACAATTATTTTTCTACACTATCATTAGCTAAAAGACTTCAAATGAAAAACACATGTTTTGTGGGCACAGTAAGAAGAGATCGAAATGAAATTTCGCATAAAGTAAGGAAATCAAAAACCCGGGTATTTGAAACAGTTATGCTAAAGAATGGTGAAACTACTCTGATGGCCTATCAGGAAAAAAGGAATAAAAATGTCCTACTACCAAGTACCTTACATCCGAATGTAAATGTAGACTGACAATAAGGAGAAACTTCTAGAAACAGTAGAGTTGTACAACAAAACTAAATGTGGAGTTGATATCTTTGACCAAATGACACGTAAATATTCTGTCTGGGCTGCTTCATGTAGATGGCCTGTGCATGTTTTCTATAATGTGCTGGATTTAGCAGGTAGGAACGAATGCCTACATTATCTATTATAAATTGAGTGATTAAAATATTACAAGGCATGACTTCCTCTTTCAATTAGCAGAGGAGTTAAGAGAGCTTCATTTAAACAGAAGAAAAATTACAATATTGCCCGAGGAAATTTCCAATTCTATAGCCAGTAGACTCTCAAAGATATCATTGCCAGATTGGACTTTGTTGCAACAACAAAACCAGTGATGTGTGTAAAAAGTTTTCAGATTATATGCGTGGAAAATCCACTTCCAGCATTGAAAAGTTTGTATCGTGTAAAAACTGCTAAAAGCTACAAAATGCGTTTTATTAAGGGTAAGGTGAAATTTATAATAAAATATCTATTTTTTATAGAAATAATCTCTTGTTCTTTAAAGTAGTTCTTCAGCAACTATAATTAATATCCTTAAAAGCATTATAAAGCATTTTCATTTTCATATGTACATTTAATTCTCTGAGCAGTCAATTTGACCGCCGTTAGCACTTCTAGTGTTAGACATCTTGCTTATGACTTTTGTTGAATTTACTGTCTCTCTCTCTTTTTTCCTCCAAAGATGATTAATTGCAGGCATGTTGTTGTCTTAAAAGATTTTAAGAACTGAAACAGGTTAAAAATCATTTGAGTAAAATGAGAGCTAATTTATCAAATTTTATTTCTGTTAAGAGATTTTTAACCTAATTATTAATAATTTAACATATTTATCTTTCTGTGATGTCTGTGGAAGTGAGATTGAGTGTCATATGGGAAGCGACTTCTAAGATTAAAGGAAAAAGTTATTCATTTTGCCGTATTCCTTGAACAGTTATATGGTCTGGTAAGGCTTCATATATGAATGATGCATAAATCCATATGAAAGAGAAAGTCTAATGAAATAGTTACAATCATAGGCTAAAGTAAAATTCATCTACCTGTTCTTAATCTACAGACGATTATTTTGGAGGTGTTTCATTTTTATTTCTCCTTAGAAAACATAATAAAAAAAGTTACTTTGATTAGAACATTGTTAAGTTTTATTTTGTTTGATTACATTTGCAGTTTTTTATTGTTCTATATTTAAATGGATGAAATTTGCTTTCTAAGGATGCAAAGAAATTTATGGGCCATGCTAAAAGGAAAAGACTCAGTGTTGGAGACCTTGATTATACACTGAAAGTTAAAAATATTGAGGTAAAATTTCTTTTTTTCATTAACTGTTAATTCATCCTGTCATACTAGTTGACAGAGCTATTATTTATTTATTTAGTATTTCTTTAAGACTGAGTGTTATTCTTTATTAAATATTAGTTTCTTTATAGCCTCTGTACGGGTTTTGTGCTCCTGAATTTATCCCATTTCGGTTTGCCAGTGGTGGAGGTCGAGAAATCTATTTCAGTGAAGAAAAAGAAATGGAGTTGAGTGATGTTGTAGGAGCTCAGATGCCTAAGCTTCCACTTGATATATCTGTAAAAGGTGAAATTCATTTTATGTTTATTTATTATAAAATTGTTATCTGTATTATAAATTTGGTCACTAGATAAAAAATCACAACCGGGTTTCACATTCTCTTCAGATAGCATCATAAAACATGAACAAGTAAATTCTAGAAATATATATTCAGTTATGCAAAAAAAGTCTCTTATCGGGAATCAGCAGTGTTCTATTGCTGCCAGTTAAAAGGGATTCTACTGTATATTATTTTTTTTTAATAATTTTATTATTTCAGAATTTTGTGTTTGAAATATCGCATGTACGTTTATCCTTGAATTTTCATGCAAAAAAGTCTTACCTATTCTTTTACAAGATAATAATCCCATTAAAATTAAGATTTAATGATTTTGTGCTTTATATGTTACTTCTATCTATTGACAAACTGAGGATAATGTATGCAAATGTACATAGTGTTTACTCTTGTCTGAATAATAACTCTCACATTTACAATAAATTCAGCTAGTGGACTGTATACACTATTTTCATTCACACTTAAATCACGATAAACTGCGCTCAATTTTCGTGCTCAAATTATATCCTTAGAACACTAACAGAAACTTGAATACATCACCAGATGGCTAATCTCACAAGCATATGCAAAACAGATGTCATTACAGAGCATGTGCAAATGTATCAGTATGGAGCATGCACAAACTTACGGACTAGCATTGCAATGTTAACAACATTCAGTCACTGTATGTGCATGCAGTCCTGTTGAAAAATGTACAATAAATTGAAAATCGCTAAAAACATACACAAAAATATAGCATATTACTGAAAGTTGCCACTTCTTAACATGATGAATAAAAGTGTTTATTGTAATACTGATAGGAAATGCAAAATTGTATATTAACACATTTAAATCTGAATTACTAATGTAGTATAAAAGTGTTCATTCTGGCACTGGTAAAACACAAATTTATGAAATGCACCTTTTAAAAATACTCGACTACATTTTTACACCAGCAACACAGATTTTCTTATCTTTATTGTAATACGCATTGATGATTTGACCCAAAGGCCACTTCCGAGTTGGTAGATTATCCTCTACCGCTATTCCCTGTGTGCACATTATTATTTTCAAATCTCCATTTGCTGCATTGCTGTAATTCATATAAATAATTATGGTGCCACCTTTTGTAAATTCACTGCACGATTTTTGTTATTCTCTGCTATTTTTGAAGGCAACATTTATCTAAAAAGTTAAATTTGGCTCAATAATAGAATTCATTGATCGGTTTAATTAAAAGTGAGCAGAGTTAAAGCCCCAAAATCATCCTCATTAGCAGGCAATTGGCAGAGGGGTCTTGAATTTAAAATTCCTTCAGTTTGTATGATTACCGTGAAGAATTTATCGTAAGTTATATTTATACTTATCTTATTTTTATAATTCAGCTTTGTTATTCGTTTTTTTTCCTCCTGAATAATAATGTTTTATTTATTTTACAAATGCCAAACATTAGTGCGTAAGCGAATCTCCAGTGCTTTTTAACAATGTCCTCATTCCGAGAAAGTGCAACAATAACAATTATTTAAATGTTAAAAAATTGTAGGCTGATTGAAATCTCATAAGTTACAGTTTGGAAAATCCACCACTCTAATTCTGCAGAGCTGATCTCGCAAACAGTCATGCCCGCTCAGACATCTAAATAGAGCTGCCGCTGTCTTTCTTGGAAAACTGGGACTGAAAGTTTTCTCTTCCCCCAGAATCCTCCATCTCTTATCAATGGCACGTTGAATCATATCCTGCTTAAGAATTTTCGTAAGAGTCAAGTTGACAAACAATTTAATCGTATGAAAAGAAAGTGGCCGATTAATGTGTTGCATTATCAAAGTTCCTTTCTTAGCCAATGTATCAGCAATTTCATTTCCCATAATTCCTCAGTCGACTGGAATCCACTGGAAAGAAATTCTGTGTGCCATTGTCTTAAGCAAAAGCCTACAGTGTAAGAGTCTTTGGGAATTATTTTGATTATTTGGAGGGGCCATCAGTGTAGACATACTGTAGAGACATTAGGTATTTATTTGAAAACAGAAAAGATGTGAAAAATGGGCATTGCCCTTGCAATGCCAAATCTTGGTGGTGGAGAATGATCATCCACCGCTTTAAAAAAAAAAAAAAGCTGGGATCGTGAAGAATTAACAATGCCCTTGCCGGGACTCAAACGACAGACCTCTGGAATACATGCCAAGTGTGCTGACCACTACACGAAGGCATGCTAAAAAAGCGGGAGAAATACCTTATAATGCAACCACTCATTTTGAGAATAACGAACCCCAGTAGTTATCATTGCAACAGATCTTAATTGGGAATCGTTCATTTCGTTTTTAACAACTCTTTTAATGAGATCAGGATTTATATTCAAATTCAAAAAGTCAAAGGGACAATGAGGAGGAGATAAAATTAGATAATCTCTGCTCCATTCCAAAGTATCAGATTCTTTCTAGCAGACTAGATAAAGCCGATTTGAGTTTTAAGGTTTCTAGAAATTTCATTATTATAGTTCCTCCAAAAAAGATTGTCGGGCAAATGCACCAGCTTCTGGTATAAAAGGATCGCTTTTCTCTTAGTACAATCATGAACTTTTAACAAATATGTTAAAAGCTGCATTGCAAGAGTAGGAGTAGATCTCACTGCCCCAGTAATGATGCATAACGCTTTGTTCTGGAAGACTTCGGGGATCTGGCCTACATTCTCTGAAGCTGTGATGATGATATTCCTATAATAACCAATAACTGGTTGAACATATAATTTGTAAGTAGTTATTAATGTTTCTCTGTCACAGCCTCACCTTGAACCAGCCAGACGTTTTAAGACAGAGAGTCTACTCATGGCTTTATTTTTGAAATGTTCCGCACATTTCTGTCAATTTAAGCTTGGATCAAGGATGCAACCAAATATTTAATCGAATCATTATGTTTAACATATGTCAACTTTGAGGTAAAAGGCTTCTGTTCAGAGTGAAGAACTGGCACGTGCTCTTATCCTGATTTACTCTTGTACTATTTTTTAGACACCAATATTCCAACTCTTTCAGATTAAAAGTCACATTTAAACCATCGTGCTTCTTTTTTAGAACTACTCCAGATAACCAAATCGTCAGCAAAAGGGGCAGAATCCACCTATAGTGCCAGATTGTTCAGTAAATCGTTAATAAAAATATTAAAAGGAATTGGGCTGAGGACTCATCCCTGCGGGAGGACAGTTTCAGTCTGTTTAAATTTAGAAATGTTACAGCCATATCTAACATTAGAAAAATACTGTGATAATAATGTAATTTTCCATTTTATTGTATGAGTGAAGTTCAGTTACAGAATCTAACTATCTAAATTCACAAATGTGAAAACAGTTCTCATAGGGCGGAAGGAAACTTATTTATATATATATAACCAAAAGATGATACTGCAAACATACAAATGAGACACATTAAATTATATAGAAAATAAAAGTATTTAAATCAGCATTTATAATAGTGCTACACGTGAAGGAAGTATAGATGTAATAATATAAATAAATTCCAAAACTAGTTTCTTCCATTTCTTCCTTTAGTGAAAGAAACTTATTTTTTTATACTGTGGAAGAAGTTTGACTACTTTGCTGGAACATTCAAGCTTTCTTATTCAGGATCACTAACAGGTTTATTACATGAGTTTAATGAGAATGAAAAAAAATATCGCTTTATCATTAAAAATATTAGCATAATGTATATATGTAGTCTATCTACTCTGCTCTGTTACCTCGTAAGAAGAGCCAGTGGGCAATTTGATGCCTTAAATTGTATTTTCTATACTCAAAACTATAATAAGGAGAATGTTTCGTACTGATGTATTAACACAGTAACCTTAGTAGGACATGGAAGTTCAAATGGTTCTTATAAACAAAATTTTTTTTTTTTTTTTTTTTTCAAACTCATAAAGTGTATGTGCTTGTGGGATCTACATGGAATACAGTATTTTGCCATAAAATCGCTAAAGAGAACAATTGCTTTGAATATATTCATCATTTCTAGCAGAACAAAAGAAATGAAAAACTACTTTGCTAACTTATTAATTGATTTTCAGAACATATACCTAACTAAAACATGGAATATGTCTGTATGTAATAAATTAATTTTTTGAATTATCAGTCATCATTTTTTTCTTTTGTAAAATATAACCATACTGTGCCAATGTAGTTGTGGTAATAAATTAATAATGAATATTTTATATTTTGAAACAATTTAATGTTACATATATTTTATATCTTTAAGTGAACCTCATTTTGGATTAAAGTATGAGATGAAAATTCATGTAAAGAGAATAATGGCATCTAGCCTTTAAAAGTAGTAAAAAAGAAAAAAAAAATTATAAAACTTTAATTCAAGGAATTTGTGTAATTTTATTCTTTCCTCTCTTCCTTTTTATAGCTCATTGGTTAAGTATTGAAGGTGTACAGCCAACAATTCCAGAAAATCCACCTCCAGGTAAAATTTTTCTAATAATGATACTTTATGAGAACTATATTTTAAAATTATATTGTAGTTACATTTTGTATTCATTTAATGACAATATTTTTGAATGAGCAGGTGTTTAATTATACATTAATCAGTTCTTGTAAAGAAGTAAGAATATAATTGAACTAAGATTATAATATTTAATTCTTCTTTAAAGGAAAGCTTGCCTTTATAGCTGTATTGATTTAAATGCACACACAAGTTGAGGTTCCCCCCTCCTTTTTTTGTTCTTTCTTTTTTTTTTTTTAAGCAAGTATAAATATAGTAGTATTAATATGAAGTTTTTATGAAACTGAGCTAGAAGAAATATTTAATGAAGCTGGTTCTACCAATTTAGACAATTGTACATGGTTAATATTAAAAGGTTTCAAAATCTGCACTATAAATAGAAGAAGATTCTGTTTGACTTAAAATGACTTCCAGTTTTTTAGAAAAAAGAAAATGTGCTTCATATTTCATTGCATTTAGTTTAAATACTTATTATGAAAAAAACTGAAATTTGAGGTAAATTAAATAACAGAATTTGAAATGCAAAATTTCAAAAAGCATTTGTAAGATTTTTTTCTGGGTTTTTTAAAAGGTTTAATGACACTGATATCATATTAATAAAACCAAAACCATAATCAAACAGTTGATTTTCATTTATTATTCTGTATCTCAAAAGGTAGTTATAAGAATGTCATTTATTTGGCAGTGTTTAAATATGATCTCAGTCAAATGATGATCTTACTGCGTCATGCTTTTTAGTAACATATAGATTTATCCAGTATTTGTCATAATTAAATACCAGTGGATATGGCAGTTCTGATACTGTCTTTTTGATGCAATATAGTGACTAACATGTTTTGAAAATAACTTGCTTGAAGTACTTCCAAAAGACAATTCAGCACATGTTATGTATAGAGGTTGGTGTGGCAAGAGATGTTACCATAATAAGTAATTAATCTCTGTGAAGAGCTGTTAAAAATATTTCACACATGCTTTGGCATGCATATATTAACCCTAGTTTGTAATACCTATAAATGGCTCATTTGCTGTCTGTGTAATTGATGAAGAAAGAAGTTGTGCAGCGTCCTAGATAAATTTACTGATGACGATGGCAGCCTGCTTTCATCTTCCTTGAAAAAAAGTATATCCTGATAATTCCAGAGAAAACAGTCCCGCACCACACTGCGACATCGTGTTCCATCATTATGCAGCGATGATGCTGATGTAGGTGTGCATCACTACTTCTCGAATGCACATTTTATTTATTCACAGAGCTGTATTATAACTTGAAGTAGACTTCATCTAGCATAATGAAAATATGTAATATCTGTAAACATTCTTAGAAATTGTATGTGGTTATGCATAACTGTTTGAGTACAACAAAATCTCGAGATTTAATTCCTTGCACAGTGTGGGTGCTCATCAGGTGTGAGATTGAAATATCTTGATGCAATATTCCAGCACAAATATTTTCAGTTGTTTCAAGTATTTGCTGAGTCCATTTGCTTTTTCCTGATTATATGGAAACACTGTTAATTTAAAGGAAATTAACCATCTTATATATGGTGTGACTATCTGATACATTCTCATGACTTCTTAGCATCAAATATTACCTTCAAATAGTAACTATAGAATCATTATTACCGGAGAAAATTTTAATAGCAAAAGCATAATGTTCAACAATACAATTGTTTATGTTAAACAAATTAGTAAAATGGCAGCTCCTGCATAAGATAATGCTGCATTATCTGGACACACATTCATGAGTCATTGTGATAGACAAGTTAAAATGTACTGTGGATGCTGCTGCACTTTTTTGTCTTAGAAATTTGAACATGCTTAGTTGAAGTTTGTAAGGTTTTAGTTAAACTAACAAAGTTTTATTTTAATTTAAATCTTTCTATCTCTTCTCATTTTCAACTTCCCGTTAGAAGAAGCGCACATTTTCAGCTTTATGCTAATTTGAAGTGCAGCCAAGTTCTATTTAAACCAGAGGTAGAAACCAGAGGATTTTAAATCCCTTTCAAGTGCAGTTATTCGCCAACTAAATCATTCTATTCGACATTCTCCTGACTAGCTAGCAGTTAAATTCTAAGCCATAGTGCTTTTACGTGATTGCTTATTGAAATAAATCCAAGTGCGTTAGTATTAGTAAATCTTGCTATGCACCATTTAGTTAGAGGCCAACCTCGCGTATAGCTCTGCGAGCAACGACTAGTTAAGTTCTATTTAGCTTTAGTTTAAATATTATTTAAATTGTTCATTTTAGACCCAAGTGTGGTCTTTACTTTCTGTATCCCTCCCGAATTGGGAAGTGATTTGTAAATAACATTGATTTAATAAAAGAGGATTTTAAATCCCTTTCAAGTGCAGTTATTCGCCAACTAAATCACAGTATCTACCACCGAACATAGCTGCATTCAGCTCCCTGTTCCAGCTCAGGATTTAAGGAGTTCACGAAGATGTTTGTCAAGAATATGCACCGAACACTCGGTCCTGACAAGTTTATTTGAAGCAATCCATTATCCAAAACTTTGCAAAAGATTATGTTTGCTAAATTTGCCGAAACTGATTTATCAAACAGGATCATTATTGCAAATTCTGGACTTTGAAGCATTTATCTTTACAAAATATGCGAGTTAATTAAACAGATTAATTCTATAAAATAAACTTAGGCTTTAAAATTATTCAGAACAGTTGTTAGTAATTTAAGTAAAAATAGCTGATAGCAGAATTTTTTAACTTTTGGCTTGATATGAATTGTTAAATTTTCTTTTCTATTTATGAAATCTTTCCTATTAAAAAAACACCATTCGCAATTACATTTTAGTTTATAAATCTAATATTAGATCTTTAAAAGTAAAATTCATAAGATAAATTTGGAAGGAAACCTGGAATCATCTAGATATTTTATTAATAATTGTTGTCTGTTTTCATTTTGGAGTAATATTTTATGTGTTATATGATGATAGTAGATGTCAGAATGATAACTGAATTTTTTTCTTTTATTTTATATTCTTTTCCTCGTATATTTTTTATTTGATTTACTAATGTTAATACATTTGCTGCCAGAGCTAGTTAAGTGCTCGTCAAGATGCTATCTGCATTTTCATGCTTTTAACCTATTTTCTGATTTAAGTATAGATACAACAGATTATTTTTAATTGTAACTAAAATAATAATTTCTCTTCCTGTAGCAACTATTGGATAACTTGGATAAATAATACTCACACTTTCTATATATTTACATAAAACTCCACATGTGCAAAACATTATTTTCCACTAGTCTTGAGTCACTGAGTAAGAATTTGGGCAGTTTGTGTATTTCTCTCCCCCAAAAAACATTTTTGCATTCTAAACATTTTTACAGTTTTGAGAAATAAATTATCTGATAATTATATTTTGAAAAATAAGTTGTCCCTTCCTGCACACCAAACATGTAAACATTGCTTTCATTAACTATGGCAATATTTCTACTTGATCATTTAAGTGAGGTGATGGATGACAAGTTATATTGTAGCTGACAAGCAAACTCAATTTGCTAACTATGACTATTCTTGTAAATGGCAGTGAATGTGTTTACTAATTTAATGCTTATATATTATCTTGTGGGTGAAAATGTTGGTTATGTGGCTGCAGATGGAAAAGAAACAGTTATTCAAAGGATGTGCTTGGAAATCATTCATTGTACCTCTTTTTAGTAGCTGCAGTTCCGTAGATGAAATTCATGTCAGCGAGCTTTGTATTCATGTAGTGATGTATATTGCTCAAATGACAATTTAAGCAATTAAATTCTTTTATCTTCTGTTCAACAGTATCCTGTAGCACCACAGCAGGCCACTTTTGTGCGCACCTTCCATTACAGTGTCTGCTTGTTTTGATCTGCTTTGTCTGCCTTTGCATTTTTGTCAGATACTTTATAAGCACCCTGTACACTTGAGATAATTTTAATCATCTATGAGAGTAATTTCTTTAGTTAAACAACAAGTTAATTTTTTTCAATATGTTTGTGTTACGTTTTGAGAAATGCAGGTTAGAAGTAATTGCATAGAGTGGTGGTCATTATTGGAACTTTCACTGTATTTTATCCACAGCCATGTGTGCATGCAATCAATGAATTCTTCCCCAAAATTAAGCTGTGATCTAATTACATGCAGTTTTTCTTCTTGAATCATCTGTAATTATATTCTGCCTTTCTAGATTTTTAAGAGCTTGTTTTAGCATATTATGAATCAAAATGTTATCTTACAATTATCAAATCAGTTGCAATCCCAACTGCTGTCTGAAATAAATGATATTAAAATCTTATTGCCTTGTCATTGACTGAATAATGTACAATTAGCTCATAAATGAAAGTTTTCTTTTTGCCATGAAAGTTGAAATATGCTGATAAATAAACTTGCATAGCATATATTTTTGCTTCCTCTTTTTAAGTCCATTCTATTCTCCTTCTACCATGTTTCTCGAAGTGTATCAAGCTTCTAAGAGTAATGTCTTTCTGTTTGTTTCAGTAATTTCTAATTTTTGCTTGCTTTTGTGTATTTTTAATCTCAGTTGTCATTTTTCGTTAAGTATGTTGAGCATGTATTAAGTTTAAAATAATGAAATTTGGAAGATTGTTCTGAAAATGAGGTTAATAACGATTAAAAGTGTACCTTCTAGAATGTCCTCATCAAATTATTGAACTTGAAATTTGTTTGATATTTGCTTTCCGTAACAGCCTTGGTGCAAAAATAGATTTGGCACATTCTTGCATTGATGAGAAATAAATGGTTAATGATATGACTGTTTTTTTGTACTTGTATTGTGCCAATATAGTGATTTTTCATTCTGAAATATTCATTATGCTTCCATCAATGTAAAAAGAAGCTACAGTTGATGTTTGAGGCATTATTAGGAGCAGTTGCTGAACTGTTGCCACTAGAAAGAGTCTGTAAAAGATAAATTTTCTGGTATATTTATATATATATTTTTTGGTACTAATATATTATCCCCTCGATCAAGAAAGTTGGCTGTCATCAAAGTTGTCTGAAAATTGAAGATTATCCTGCCAGAGTTGCACCAGTTGTTCTTGCGGAGTTTGGAATAAAATGACTCTTTATTTAATGAAAGAATCAGTATTTTACCTACCTGTCATGTTTCTTCAATACCTATTTTGTTAGGCCTTTTGATTTTACCAGAACTGTTTAGAAGACTATAAATTGCAAACTTCTTTCAAGTAATTTTTCCAGTATATTACTGTTTTGTTGGTCATTTTCAGCTGATCATGTCATGTCCATTAATACACACTCGCCCCCCCTTTTTTGGGGGTACTGCTAGTTGTTCTGCAGAAGGCAGGCCCAAAATTTAATCATTTCTTTAAATGCAAAGAAAAAATATTACAGTAACAGTTAAATTAAATCCTTGTTCGTAAAAACAAAACATGATCTATCAAGATTCAATCATGCTTAAAGTGCAGTTATTATGTCCTTGAGTGTGTTTTTATGTCCTACTTATCCTTAATTGGGGCTAAATATTGCTGCTTGGTAGCAGACTTTCATTGTCAGT
Organism: Stegodyphus mimosarum; assembly: GCA_000611955.2. Taxonomy (NCBI): domain Eukaryota; kingdom Metazoa; phylum Arthropoda; class Arachnida; order Araneae; family Eresidae; genus Stegodyphus; species Stegodyphus mimosarum. The sequence goes on along the minus strand of KK113548.1, from coordinate 83,802 downwards.
GTGATAATAAGTAAGCACCCTTTTTTTTAATAAACTGCCAACCAAATTATGCTAAATAAAATAAATAGAATTTTTTGATGGAATTTTCCAGTGTGTTTATATGTGTTATTTTAAATCATCATTAATTTTAATGTATTTTAAATCATTATTAATATCAATTATGTTAGCAATTATTTTAAATTATGTAATTGTTTTAAATAAGTTTTGTTGAATTATTTTGTTATTTAAATTTACCTCAGTCAATTTCATTTTCTTAGAAGCTTATAACATTTAGAAACAAACTGTACTTTCTAAACCTCATATTACACCAAGGCTGTTTTTTTTCCTCACCAAGGCCACTGTAGAAGACAAATGCCATTTGTTTTCATACAAAGGAGCTACTTTTTAGCCGAACTGTTATAATGGAAAGTAATAGTCAGTATACTGTTTTAGGCTACATAGGCTTACAGAATTTTTTTTAAATCATAATTTGGTTGCTAATTTTAAAGTTGTTTACTTATTAATTAAGTTTGAACTTGAAAAAGATGTAATATAAATTTAAAAAAAATCACATTGCAGCTTATTTTCAGCTTATTAAAAAATTCATAATTCAAGATTTATTCAGAATTCTGAATTTTGATGTTTAGCAAAGGTTGTTGTCCTTTTGTAGTTTCCAAAGATCAGCAGAAGCTTGAAAGTATGGATCCATCTGCTAAAATACCAAAGATTGGATCCAGTCCCACAAATAAAGGTTCTAAAGAAGATATTTCAAAACATCTTGAAATTGTACGTCTGAAACAACTTGCAACTCATGAACTCTCAGTGGTAAGATTGTTAGTGGAAATAATTATGTTAATAATTAATTGTGTATGATTGAAGTTTTGAAATGGAAATATATTAATTTTCTTTCTTTCTTTCTTTTTTAATCAATTTTGCAGGAGCAGCAGCTGTATTATAAAGAAATTACAGAAGCTTGTGTTGGTTCAGATGAATCTAGAAGAGCAGTGAGTGTTAAACCTTTTGTGGTGATTGTTTTCTATTGTTTTGAGAAATCATTTGTTGCAGCTTGCCTCTATATAATTCACAAGCACTGTAGAAGTTAAAAATGGAATTTTAGTTTGCATAGTTTATAAATTTTAGCTGAATTAACTTCAGATGTTAAATTAATTATTAAAACCATAACAGAATTTATTCTTTTAAGTTGTGTATAATATTGATAGTCAACTAGTGGTCCATTGCTATTTGAAATAAATGCTACTAGAATCTTAATATAATCAATGCTTATTATACCAGGACATATTTTTAAATGTTTGCTAAACTTAACGTATTGCAGAGTCCATGGCTGCAAAACACAATTTCAGCCCTTGAAGGTGCAGAAGATGGCTACCATTGCTTTAAATCAAACATCATGCATCTTTTAAAAAATAAATATTTGTATTTTATTATCTTTTCAAATATGGCGAATTGATTTCTCTGTGCTATATTATTAGGTATTCTGGTTTTGTTAATGTCTATGTCACATTTAAATAAATGTAACTAATCAATTATTGACTTTTTTTTAATAAGCGTAAATATTTTTTATTGGACAGTTTAAATTTAAAATAAAATAAAATAAAAAGTACTTCAAATTATATGAGGAACATTATTAGTCAATAAAATTAGACATTTGAAAATAGCAGATAACTATTTTGCTACTGATTTATTAATGTTATTCAGTAGTGTGATTATTAAAATGTTTCTTGTTTTTTGTATAGATTTTTTTACTACAGAATTTTTCTCCATGCACACATTGCTTGCATCAAAAATAAAAAGTTATATTAACAATAGAATTTGTGTCAACATAAAGACTGTGATCATCTGTATGTTTCTTTTTTAAGTTGTGTAAATTGTGAGATACTTTCTAATAAGATTGTATATTTTTCATTTATATCAGTTAGGATTAGTTCATAGTTCATTCTTGGTTGAGTTTCTGGCAAAAACTAATATTTGGATTACCCTTTTTTTAAGTTTTAAAAAAAATTGTTTATTTATTTATTTAGTCATAATTTTTTTAATCCTTAGCAAAACTATTTTCTGATTCTAGTAGGGATTATTTGATTGAAAGGTTCGTTATTAGGATAATTTTTTCCCCTCTCTTTTGCAGTCTTTTTAATGATTTTTATAATCATGCAGTAGCTATAAAACAGTAGGAATGCTTATTTTCTTTTCGCAGTTTTTAAGTTTTCCTCCTGTGCAAGATGACGTTTTAAAAAAATTTGTCAGTTTATCTCTTCCTCACAGAATAAAACGTTTTTCAACATTCTATTCTGTGAGGAATACAGCGTGTGTACTCTATGAGGGGGGGAGGCAGTTCTATATCTCCTGTTCTGCTGGCCCAATTGACGAAATTCAAATTGCGTTTTCCATGTCTTGAAAGCATGACTTAGGATATGTATTAGATTTATATATAGCATTGTTCTAATATAGGTATTTTGATATAATATTGGACTTTTTTCTGAAAGGACATGCCAATTTTTTTTACATGTTTTGATTCAATGACTCAAATTATGCCAAACTGTCAAGTTTTGTAAAAATCGCACAAGTAGTTTTTAAAAAATTAGCTCTCAAAATTTTAGCTCCTCAATGTTAATTCAATTTGGTATGTATTTATTAATATGTCATTTTTTTATTACACTTACTTAATTCCTTCTTTCATAGTTCGAAATTTAGGTTCAGTCTAAACAAAGTTCACCAATTTTTTATGATTCATTTTTTAAATTTGTATTTTTAAATAATTGTAGGTAGATGTATTTCTAAGTATACCTGCAAAAAATTAGAGTTTTTTTATTCAAAATTTTTGAAGATATATGTGAATTTATATATTAGCACGTTTTGAAATTTGGCATATTTGTCGAAAGCAATCATAACATCCAATGTGGTTTACGCACTTTGCCGAAATTATTTGAAAGAAGAATGATGTGACTTTTTTTCTGCTCATGCACAATGTAAAAAGATGAAAACGATGTGACTTTTTTTCCGCTCCATTACAACTGAAGAGATAGGAAAATAGGTTGCTACGTATTAAGATGTTCGCCAAGTGAATTAATTATTCTTGGCACAAACTGAAAAAAATTCGCCGAATTAAATTTCTGAATTTCTCTGTAAATTTTGCACCAAATGTTACAAAATTTAATATTTAGGCATAATTTGAGTCGTAGAATCGAAATAGGAAAAAAATTGGTATGTTATTTTAGAAAGAGACCCAGTTTGTGTCAAAATATCTATGCTAGAATAATGCTGTACATAAATCTGATGTTATATCCTTAAGTTGCGCTTTCGAGACATGTAAAACACAATTTGAATTTCGTCAATCGCCTAGTAGAACGGGAGTTATAGAACTGTTCCCCTCTTTTTTTTTGCACAGTGTACACAGGGATATGTTTTTGCTTAGAAAACATTAGAGAATTACACAAATTCAGCATTTTATATGTATTATTCAGCAAATATAACAGTTTTAATGATAATAATTTTAACAAGTCACGCTAATGTAATTTTGTGTTTAACAAGCTATTACTACTGAAGAGCCAATCACGCTCTTGCGTGTGGTGTGGGGGGATGTTTCAGGTGCGAGGCTTGTGCTAGCATGAGAAAAGCTACATCACATTGTTTATTTTCAAGTTCAGCTGGCATTACGTTTTGGATATATATGCTGGTATTGGCATGGAGAAACTAGTTGTAAATGTATATGGGTTGGAATGGAAAGAAAATTTCATTTTGTGCAAAGATCATACAAAAATGACATTCTGAAATACTTATATATAGTTTGCAATAATATCATTGTAGCTATCTTGTTATAAATTAATATGTAATATATATATTTGTTTGTTATGTAGTTTCATACCAAAATAATGCATTTTGTTGCTTATTTTGATTCACTTTTAAATGGAAGGCGCCAGCGTGTAATGCGGCGTTACAGAAGTAATTTTATCTCTAGTGCCAATCACACACTGGCGAGTATTAATAAAATTCTATGCTTAAAGGCTTAGTAATCAATGTAGTACACGTTTTAAACTTTCATTAACTCTTTTAAATCGCATTTCTTATAATAAGTAAGTCGGCATATGGGTACAATCTATTTCATGACACAACATTAACTATCAGTACAATTTCACATGACCGGCAGTGAAAGTGTTAAATCAATCAGATTTAAAAAAAAAAAAATTAATTAAATTCAGATTTTATATTGCGCCCAAAAGTTTTTTTTTTTTTTTTTTTTTTGTATGTTACCTTTATTAAATAGCATGTTCTTCACTCTGAAAACACATAAAATTCAATTCAACAGCCATATCATAAAATATTTAAAAATAGCATATCTTCGGAATTTCTGATACACAATCTCATGTACTGGAGATAAAAAAAATTTTTTTTTTTCCCTTGTACAGTGTTGCCATTGGTCTCTTTGAAATCATTGAGTTTGTTAATCAAAATTCATTAAAGTTTTACAAAATTTTAAATAGATAATAAAGCAAATTTGAAATTCAAAATTCGGGCTTCCAAGTGCCGAATTGTTTGGTTAGAAAATTATTATTTAAACGTTATTCAAAATTTGATGGCTCTAGGTACTGTTGTTTCTTCACAATGCAAGAAACATTCATGCAGATTCTTCATTATTTAGTTTCTTTAACACATCGCGGTAGTATTTGGTGGCAAGAGTTTGAAAAGTTAATCAATGCAAAATGCCATTTTGAAATTAGTAGCCCTTCTGGGCCAACATCCTTTGGGCTAAAAAGAAATATTATGAAGAAATGCATTTTTTAATTTTAAATTTTAAAATTAAAATAATTTTTAATTAATGTCATTAGGATTGCTGCAATCTAGTTAGATTTCATGGCAGTGTTTATGTTTGACACTAAGAAAGATAGTTTTAAAAGATAACATTTTGAGAAAATCAGTTAATGTTAAAAATATTATATTGTAAATTTAGAACTCGTCATTAGTCTAGTGAAAAGAGTAGTTGTTCGTTGCAAGTTTTATCCTTTTAAAGGTCTGGCTACATAGAGTTTTTATGGCTTATTGTGTATGTAACATGAATATGAGTTAGCTGCACATAGACTGTCTCTTTGAAGGTCTAAGTCTCCATAATTTGTTTTGCCATAACTTGTTACGAAATATCTTTTAAATTTAATGAAGTTATTGATAATTAAAAAAAAAAACTTTAAAGCACTTGATAATGAAAGTTCGGTATGTGCATGTCTTCGCAGAAAGTAAACTTTTCAATGAGAGCAATGAAATTTTAAAAGATTGTTTATTTAACGTATTTTCTACTGTAAAAAAGTAAATTGTTTCTAATAAAATTCATTATTATCTAGGAAGCATTGCAGAGTCTGGCTTCAGATCCGGGATTATATCAGATGCTTCCTCGTCTAAGTCAGTTCATTTCAGAAGGTGTAAGTATTGTGAAAACTCAAAAGTATTGTTTTTTACTCAAAAAGTGATTAATTCATTAAAAAGACTATTAGATAATATATATTTTTATTATTTTTCTAGGTAAAAGTTAATGTTGTGCAGAATAACTTAGCACTTTTGATTTATCTCATGCGAATGGTAAAAGCCTTGCTAGATAACCAGACACTTTTCCTTGAAAAATATGTAAGTATAATATTTGTCTGTATTACTGCAATCTTTTATTTAAAAAATTTAACAAAAATTTTCAATTCATTCAATAGAAATCTGTGATATCTAGCTTCCCACAGAACTTTATATGTTGTAGGGAAGCATAAAGCAAATATGAGTATGTGAAAGTATCTTTTATGTGGTAAAAACCTTTTAAACTTATCCAGTTTTATGCTTCTGAAAAATGATTGAAAAGTTTCTTTATGCCTGGGATTTCTTTATCTACAACGTAAATAATCTACACTTAGCAATGGTTGGATAATAATTTCATCTCAAGTTTAAAGTATGATGATCGAATTTTTGCTACTATTTCATCACCAGACGTTTCCTCTGGCATTTCTTTTTTTGAAAGGTCGTTTTCTTTTCCTGGTTTGTTCTGCTGTAGACAAACTAGCGAAATTCGTTAAAACCTAAATCCTTAGGTTTTAGCCAATTTTCTACTGATGTTGTGTCGCAGTATCTTAAATGTAAATAAATAAACATTAAAAATACAACATTTGCGAATGGATTGTAAACCTTGAGCTTTTATTCAGCGATTTCAACTTTAGAACATAACACAGGAAAAAGCAAAGCATGAGAGTTACAGTTAGCATTTAGAAAAATGGGAGCTGTGCAATGTGAAATAAGATGTCACAGACAGCCAGACAATCTGATGGCCAAAATACATGTTTTAATATTGATGTAAGTTGTGGTTTTTTTATCTAATATTTGGAAAATTTTGTTTGAAATCATTAGTTGACACAATGCATCATAATCTTAACTTTTTGCGTAGTTGACAGTAATACTGGAAATCTGCAGATAGTCTAGATGCTAATTGGACATGTGACTCTTTGGGATCACTTCATGCTCTTCGAAAATTCATTAAACAATCCGTAAGCAGTTGGTTGATATTCTTTTGGTACTAATTTTTAATGGCTTTCATAGCATTTTAGTTCTTCATAATTAATATAAAATAATATCTTAGTTGCATTATCACCCAAAGTGTTAATCAAACTTTCGAATTTGAGTTCCTGTGGCACATTTTTGAAAATGAATGCTTTCTCTAATGTTTGAAAAAACAAATTGAAGTTTTCTGATCCTTCTGCAACAGGAATGATTAACTTTTTAACTTTACTTTTTATCAGATTTTCCAAATAATTTTCTGAACTTGTAATTATATAATCCTTAACTAATTTTTTTCTAATTTTTTCCAATTCTTTTTCTAGCTGAGCGAATTTAAATTTTTCAAATTCAACTTTTTGAACTTCTAAGGCTAATTTTGTATTTCTAACTTTTATTTCGTTTTCTTCTCTGAATTTTCCCCCCTCAACTATTGAGTTTAATAATCTGATTACATATTCTGGATCATCTTTAAAAATTTTACTGTCTTCAGTTTTACCTTTTAATTGAACCTCTGTTAAATTGGTATAGCTTCAATTTCACCAAGAAGCATTGCTAAATCTTATGTTTTAGTATTCTTAAACACTTTATTTTCATTCAGTATATGTATATATGTATGCAGTAAATTTATACTCTAAGTAAAATCAAATCAAAAGGCTCCTGCATGCTTTTCTTGAAGCTTCTCTGCAGTCATCTAATCATCTCTTGTTTCACGAATGAGAGCGTGTAATGTCATTCTGTCTTCTTGCTACCTCAAAGAAATTATGCACACTTCTTATTTTTAAATGTTTATTATGCATACAAAACTACACACTAGATTACTAAAAATGCGGTATTAATAACTAAAATATGTGAATGAATTAATATGGTGTAATTTCGTTTACACAAACGACTTCCATTAGCCTTCCTGTTTTCTGATCTTTCTCTAAGTCTTCCTCTTAGAAAACTAAACTTCTGGCACCTCTCAGACTGAGAGCTAGCACGCTCTGTGCATTTCATTAGTTGACGTCTCCCATACCAAACATGGAGTAGTAGTGTTCCACCTAGTTAAGTGTATCTAGCTAGCCTTTATCTTGCCGAACTTGCATCTCTTATCTCATTTTATTTTTTTCATTTTGCGAAGGGTGTCTAAACAATATATTTGTTGCCTATGAGTGTTAATATGCTAGTTTATATGTGTATACACTAGGGATAGATTAAAAATGTATTAATATTTTCTGGACAGCAAATGTTTATTGTTCATGTGGATGTTAAAAAAGAATCAGTAATGTCATGTCAGCAGGATTTCTTGATGGTGTATCTAGGAATATCAGGTGATATGACTTTATCATACCTCAAGAAGTTTGGAGACAATCATTTCCTGAGTAGGTCCAGCATTTGAGAAGGGCCTTTATTGGAAAAGTACAAAAAAGCTTTCCAAAAATATTGAAAGAATCCAGAATGGGTGAAATGGTTATCTCCGTCTTCCAGGAAGTTACTGTGCCGACTTTTGCAGGAATTAGAATTGATCAGAAGCACTTGTTATGGAGCTGCAAAAAACTGAAGCATCTTATTTACCATGTCTCCATGGTCAAGTTAAAAGATCTTGACCAAAAGGAAAGAACAACTTATTGTCAATGTTTTCAGACTTAAGGGAAATCCCAACTATTCTGAAGCCCATCAGCAGCTGAGCAGTAAAGTTGCTGAACACTGATAGTTCAACTGGCGTTTGAATCCCAGTGAACAGGCTGGCTGCATGGGTGTTTTCATGGTTTTTCCCATGTGTAACATAGATAGAAGCCAGTTTTCGTTAGTTAAGTCCTCCACAAAAGCATCCTTTCTCTTAGGTAGATAGCCCTTGCATGCTTTGCCATAATTAAAGGAACGGAAATGAACCAAACCAAGCATTCTGAACTACATTTCTGGGCAGATCATGATTTAACCTATTGGGGTATGTTAGCTTTCAAAATTCCCATATTTGAGTGACTGAAAATCACAGCAAAATAAATGAAGAAGCTCTTTTTTGGGAAAAATAAGGTATTTAATATAGGATATTCTGGGTGTACATAATTGGCCCCATCTTTCTCCATGCAATCATCACAATAGAAATCTTCAGCACCTCTGTATATCAGATAGACAGCAAGGAAGTTTTCATTATTTCTAGTCGGATTGAGGGATATTGATATAAATCACAAGTCAGTGAGCTGAAATTCTATCCCTTTTCACCAATTACATCATTTTGAAAGCACTTTGCCCACAGTGCTTCCTTGTTTTATGCTACATGATTCTTTTTTATTAGGCCATCTTAAATGGAGAATTTATGGAAACAAACCGCAAACCATAGATGCCTTGAAAGCAAACAAAAAAGCAGTTCAGCATTTGCAGTGAATGAAGAGAGGCTTTCGCAAGGAAGCTACAGAATATGATGTTCTAGGTTTAGCTGGATGCAAATAGTGGCCCCTTCCAGCTTATATTACAATGTTATCTGCTTCAAATTTTATTGCAGCCTTCTAAGTATTAAATTATTAATAATACTCTATTCATTTGCTAGTGGGATAACTTACATTAATTCCTTGATGATTAATATAGAATTGATGTTATGTGGTCGGATTTGACAGGTTGCTTAACCAAATTTTATAATCACCATGGTGTCAGACAGTTAAAAATTTCAGACGAAAAGTGTCAGCTGATACAGAAACACTTGAACAGTTTGCAGATAAATTCTTTGAACTCGTAAATAATGAAATTTATCTCGAACAATTTTTTAATGCTGATATTTTTTTGGGGGGGGGACAATATGTACCCCGTAATACCTTGATGACTTTAAGAGAAACGGTTCTAACTGTTCTGTCTTCAGAGTTTTCAAAGTGACACTAAATAATATGTTATGACAATATGTGGGTGTTGTAAGAATGCATACACTTTTCAGAATCGGGAACAACGTAGAAAAGAGTTTAAAGAATTAGAAATGCTTTTCATGTCATCTATCATTCAAAAAGAGATGGATGACACAAACATTAATAGATGATTGGTTAAAAACCATTTCATACTGAGATTTGGCAACATTTGAAATTGATTGGTGTAACAGATGTAAAAATTATTATGATTATAGGAATTGTTTATAGACAACTGTTATTGTTTATCGACAACTTCCTTATTTTTTGTTTATCGACAGCTGTTTGGCTCACATTTCATTTAGAACACTTAGAACTTCTCTTATAACTTATTTTTTCCCCCATATTGTGCATCATTCAGTCAAAGGATATCGGAGTGCTGTGCGTGCTAAAATGCAATTATAAAGTATCCTTTCTAAAAATCTGTGCTAAATTTGCTGAACAGTGCAAAATCAATCTCTAAAATTATTAAAAGAAAGTATTAGGGAAAAAAAAACTTAAGCAACTTATATTGAAAGAAATTATCATAAATACTTCATTCTTTTGTCTTTTTAGTTTTACAGTTTCTGCATACCATCTTACTAGATTTAAACTGATAATCTAAAATCCAAGATCATCAAAGTCCCAACAATTCCAGATCTCAGAATTTTCATTGTACTTAAAAAACAACTGAAAGTGGTTTAGTTTTTGCCCAATAAAGAAAACGTTCAAAATAATAATTTAGACATTCGAGGGGTAGTAGCAAGTCATATAAAATGAATAAAACCCCCAAAAGACAATGAACCAGTATTTGGCAGTAACTGCTAAAAGAAGCAAACAAAGCACAGCATCAGACCTGTCTCATCAGCTACCTTCAGTCAGAGGTATGACAGTTTCAAGGCAAATTGTATACAGACATTGGACATGCGATGTGGACATCGTCACAGTGGGCTTATGTGATGTTTTCTGACAAGTCCAGGTTTAGCTTGCAGTCTGGTTCACATTGGACTTTCATATGGAGAATTCGAAGTACCTGCTAGTACCAAGATAACATCATTGAACGACACCAGGTGCCATGAGTGCAGAATTTGTGTTTATGGATGACAACGCCCATTCTCACCATACAAACATTGTGAAGGAATTCCTTCAATGAGAAATCACCCGTATGGAATGGCCAGCATTCTCACCCGACTTGAGTCGGATACAGCAAGTGTGGGACATGCTTGGCCGACAAATTGCAGCCTGTTAAGCACCTCCTATATGTGTACCGGAGAGCATTGCTTACTGAGTGAAGTTATCTTGCCCAAGATCAGCTTGATAATTTGATACTCAACACACCTAGGCATTGTATGAACTGTATTTCATTGCATAGGAGACATTAACCATCATACCAACTATGTAATGTTAAGATTTTGTAAGGCAGATATTTTTTTGTAATTGCTCTCGAGAGAAAAAATCGAAGTTTTTATCAATGGTATCATACATACACCAGCTTTTATGTTCTTTATCCTTTATTTAATACATGAGCTTTATGAATAAGTCACGTTTGTTTTGTTATTTGCCGGAGCTGGCATTATCCTTAATTTATGGACACAAATGTTATTTCTGTAAACTAAGTGTGTTGCCTTCAAAGTAGATGCTTTGTTCTCTAGATGAATTCAAAGGATTTATTTTAATGTTATATTGAAATCTTATTTTTCTTTTTCAGCTACATGAACTAATTCCCTCAGTTTGCTCATGCATCGTTAGTAAGCAGTTATGTACTAGGCCTGATGTTGACAATCATTGGGCATTAAGGGATTTTGCATCACGACTAATTGCACAAATAGCTAAGTGAGTTAATATTTTTTATGAGATTTCACTTGCATGAAGGTTAGCAATAAATGTGTAACTCAAAAGTGTTCTAAATTGGGAAACAGAAAATATGAAAAAATATCAGTTGAGGTCATTGGATTGATATTTTATTCATACTTTTCATCTCTGATGTATAGGAAATAAAGTGAATTTTAGTTTTATAAAACTTGATTCTGATTTATTTTGATCTATTAATTTCAGTTCTGGTTAATTAGCTGGTGTTTGCATTCTGATTTAACTTTGCATAACATCTGTGTAATATTCAACTACCTTTCATTTTCAGCATCAGCATAGTTCCAGTGTTTAATGCCTGATGTCTAGAATTTTAAGATGATTTTTTTAGAGAAGATTCCTGAAGCCAACTATTCCACCAGAGTTTATCCACAAAAATAGAATGTGCTTTACACTCACACGTAAGCTATGATGGATGTATGGCTGGATTTTCTTTCCCTGGAGAAAAATTCCAATTTTGTGGTTGCGAATATTGTTGGATTTCTACAGCACGATTGAAGACCCCTGATCTAATACAAGCATATTTGTGAATCAATCCAAAGAGCTGTATCACTACATTTTAGAAACGTAAATATGGACATTATATAATTCCCTAATCTTGCTGCTATTAAAAGTTCCCGGAAGCTTGTGGCAGTGTAATTCAATGAATTGGCACTAATTGAGACTTGCTAAAATGAAATTTGAATTCCAGCCTGTTCTTAATCTAGTTTTGAAGTACGCTGCTGCTCCATGTGCTTTAAAACTAGTATTAGTAAATTGCACTTCTTTAGATCTAAAATCTTTGCAGTAGGTTGGTTCTCTTGATGGTCAAACCTTGCAAGTAGTTGATTTCTATACACTACTTGTTCCATTGTGACTGTTGTTATTGCTAATCCTCGAAAGATCTGACGTATGTCAGATCAGCTCTAGAAGGTTGATGACGGCCAAAAAATCAATGACAATAAGGGGATTGGATGTTAAATTCCCCTTAGAAAGTCCTATGCAATTCAGTATGTGATCCAGTGAAGCTGGATAGTCACAGTATTTTTTACAAGCGGGGTGGATTTTTTTGCCACTGTCAAATGAAAGACATTTAAGCTGGCCACTTGTTAATTTAGCCAGAGTAGTCTGGAAGCCATGGTCACATTTGATTTCCAGCAGAAAGCGAGGGGATGTTCCTGTGTACCACTAGTGCATGGATGGATTACGCCATAAATTGAGTTTAGATCTTTCATTTGAGTAAAGTTCTTGGTAAGTAAGCGAAGAGCCAGTGACCGTTTTATTCTCACTACCGTCTTTGGCCAGCCTGTCAGTGACCTCATTACCACTAATGTTAATATATGATGAGATCCATTGGAGGTGGACGTCGTGGGTCTGAGTGATCTTCAGTTTGAGCAGAATAGATACGCTGTTCCTTTGCAACTGCAAATCCTTGTAAGTAGTCGATTTCTATACACTACTTGCTTCCTCGTGACTGCAAATCCTTAGGTAAAAGTTCATCCCAACCAGTTTCCCTTTCCCAAAGTGCTTGTAGTAAAAGGCACAGTCATTCTGAGGGTGTCAAAACCTTGCCACAGGTACTTAATACATTATGTTTTGTAGCCTGAATTTTGTCAAAGTGTTCTATCTCCCTCAGAACACTGAATAAATCAATATTCAATATATCTTCCGAGTTAGTCCCCAAACTTTCAGTGGTTACCGTTGAAGTTAAGGCTGGCTGACAGTCAATATTTTTCTCTGCCCATAAGCTTTTCAGCTGTTCAGAATTTGTGGCAAATCTGCATAACTTTATACTGGCTTTCACAATTATTTCTCTTGTGCATCTGAATACAAGATAAAAGCCTTCTCCACAGTATCTGCTTCATAAATTAAATCATTAGTACAAAGATTATACAGTATTCAGCAAGTTTAACTTTTACTTTTTATGTACTTCTTTAAATGCAATCTGATAGTTCCAGAGGAGCGCCATATGAAAAGGAGGAAAGCACCGTATGAAACCCCAAATGGAACTTTTGCAAATCTTTAAGCTATTTTTTGGGCAATCTGCTTATTCCTCAATCACAGGAATCTGAGGAAATTTTGATTTTCTGCACTCATTCCTACCTGTAAAAATTCTTTCTCAGTTTTAAAGTAACAATGCATGCTACACAGGCTTGCATTGTGCCAAATCGGCAATGAATATTTGTTTAATTTCGTTTACAGGCTAGAATATGAAGTACAGAATTTTTTTTTTTTTTTGGATGGGAGTGGTATTTATTCCTTATTTATGTTTTGTATTTTCTAGATATGATCTTATTTATTTTAAAGATTTATTTTGCATAATGTTATGTAGAAAACAGTGAAGAAGCCAAAGGTGTAAAATATTATTGTTTGAGATGATTATCCTGTTCCATAAAAATATCAGGTAGCTGCTGTTTTTCTGGGGTTTTTTCCCCTTTATATTTTCTCTTTCTTTTAGCACTGCTTGCCTGTACCTGAGAATCACCGAGATGTTGTCTCATTAAAATTACATCCATTGTGATTTGTTTCTATCTATTTTTTAAAATGTTCCTAAAGCAAGTCATAGCATTGTCATCGCAAATATTTATGCTACAACTTATTATTGTTTATTAGGGTGATACTGTTCTATGAATCTTTGTTATTCAGCCCATTTTGCAGATTTTACAGATCAAGTAAACAGGAACAGCCCTTCTGTCTTCAACTTCTGAAGACATTTCCCTCCATTTTGGAATGCTATCTGTTGCCTGGTTATTTATTCGTGTCTTAAGACATTGTTTGTGATGCAAGACATTATATGTGTAAAATTTGTCCGTGAAAACGATTAATTCGAGATCCAAGTATTCATTCCAAGGTTCCACTGTATAAGTGAAGTACAAAAAATATTAAGTTCATATATTTTTCACCTGACTGCTTTCATTAGAGTAATTAATTTAAAGTTTCACTTTAATAATTCACTGAATTCTGTTTAGTTTCATTAGTTACTCTGTTTCAGGAATTTTAACACTACAACCAGCAATGTGCAGACTCGTGTCACAAGGATGTTTAGTCGTGCTCTTGCAAATGAAAAGATGCCTTTAGCATCACATTACGGAGCCATATCTGGACTTTCTGAATTAGGACCAGAAGTCGTTCGAACTTTTGTCATACCTCGAGTGAAAGGAATAGGAGAACGTATAAGGCAGTGTTTAGAAGGTCCAATGGCAAGTAGTGTAGATAAAAGTGCAGCAGAACATATTAAGCAACTTATATTGGTATGTATTAGTTCACCATCTGCTATTTTAACATACATGTTAACGTTTATGTATTATTCTGAATTATTTTAGGGTAACATAGTGAGATTAATCTGTGCTACAAAGAAGAAAAAGTAATTATTTTTCTTCTAGCCTTAAAAACTTGTGATAAGTGCTTTGATGTTTGCAGAATATATAGATAGGACTACTGTTCAGAAATTTTTCCGATTTAAATTTGTTCATACAATTTTGATAATTTCTTAGATGATATTCATGTGCTTTTTTTATTATTATAGCATTATCAAAGTATAATTTGTATTTTTTTAATATTTATTAATAGCACTGATATGGGTATAAACTATGTTTTGTTATGAATAATTCATAATAAGGTCAGATGACTTAACTTTCCTATTTAATCGTAAATAATTAGTACTATGGTACATTCAATAAAATATACTGTTATAAAATAAGAAATATACTGTAATTGCTCATATTATAGTATAACTTTCTGTGTTCATAAAAATACTTATTTTTTTATGCTTTTCTATTAACTGCAAGTTCTGTGGTCAGAATAACAAACTATGTTAATGGCATAAAATAGCAGACATATATTTTATTTGTTGGGTATTTTTTCCCCTCTTTAGTGCTTGTCTTTATGGTGTAATTAGAAGCATGTCCAACTAGAAACTGGAAGGTTCAAAGTTCAAGTCTCGGCAATAGCATCACCAATTTTTCGTACCTTCTGCTTCGATGAACCTAATGACTGTGTTGAATGTTGGAAATAAATTGTTAAGTGAATTTTTTTGGGGGGCGGTATATATTTGCAATTGTTATTTATATAAAAAGAGCTGAATTCCACTTGAAAGGTAACAAATCCTAAATTAAATTATTAATTTATTACCCATTAATTATGTTTCAGGAAAATCATCTGTCAGAATTAGATGAACTTAGTGTTTTAAAGGTTGCTAAATAACTGTTATTTGTTGCACATAAGTCACATGTGTTTCTTTTAAAAATTTAAATAAATACATGTATTAATTTAGAAGTCAAACAACAAAATCACAATGATTTTTGTTGTTTGACTTCTAAATTAATATTTATTCGGCATGTTATTTTACCTTAAATACATGTAAATTTTAATAATTGGCAGCATATCAGCTAACTAACTTTTAAGCTTCTCCATGCAGTTCTCATTCCGAAGTTTACAAAATTATACGACTTTAGTATTGTTGCGTTCATATGGGTTTATAATAGCTTGAATGCACATGGAACTGATGATAGCTTGATAAAATTCATTTTACAAGGAACACTTCACAAAAATACTTGTACAACTCTTCACAGTATCATAGAGTACAATTAGTAATTACACTTCAAACTAAGAATTTTAAACACAATGCAACGCAAACCGCATCTAAAAGGTGAAGCTCTTTTGGATGTCACAGCACTCTTAACTTCAGCTCTGAAATAATGTCCGAGAGTAGATGCTCTTTCTGGTCTTACATAGTTTTCACCCGACCGCCAAGAAATCTCTAGTACTTCTCGAAATTACCGTAAAAATATGAGGGCCAAATATGGTTACAGTTGCATATGAAATCAATATATATTACGGTGATGCAGGAACCAACCCACCAAAATATTACCAAGTTTGGTGACTTTTGGCAATATCTCGTCCAATTTATTGGCAAAAATTAGTCACCAATTTAGTGAGATAACCATTTACTCAATGTGAAATAGAGAAATAAGAATACAGAATATTTACTCGATGTTCCTGTATTCGTATTTTTCTGGCAAAGCATCGTCTCTTTAGATTTTCATGTTACATTATTAAAAAAAAAATTGCATGTAATTTCACCAAAGCTATCTTCCTATGTACAAAGTTCATAGCAGTATTATTAATTATTTGTAAATTTCCATAAGAGTGTGTAACTGATGCATTGCTGAAATTATTATAAATATACATATGTTTTGCAGAGAGTTCTGTCTCCTGTATTAAAATCATGTAATTTCATTGGAGATAATTTAGAGGATTATAGGAATGAATTTGGGTATTTAGGACCTTTTCTCCATAGCCATGTTATGAGAGCAAGGCAACAAGCTACTACTACTGCACCAGCACGGCCATCATTTACAGTCTCTCAGGTGGGTTTTTATTATTAATTTATAACATAAAATTTATACTAATAGTTCTCAGATTTCTCTTAGATTGCATCTGTCAGTCAAGCACAATACCTTTTCTTCTACAAATGGCAGGTTTTAGAAAACTTATATGTTATATATGTACTTGGATAATTACTAAAGAAATTTACTTAAATCTGTTGAGAAAATGTTTGCAGTAAATATATTCCATATGTGTTGTGGCTCACTTTAGAATTACTGATCTGGTAAGTGAGCTGGCTACATGAGCATTTTCATGGTTTTTCCCATATGGTAACATACATACAAGCCAGTTTCCTTCAGAAAGTTCTCCATGCAGGTATCCTTCTCCGAGGAAGCCCACGAGTTGCTTTGCTGTAACTGATTAACTTAGCTCCAAGTTTGTCAAAGCTATTTAAAGAACTGTATTTCTATTGTGATAGCTTTACTTTTTGTTCAAAACTGTTAAACTATTATCCTTTTAAATTCCTATTTCTGTTAAACTTTATCCTTTGTAGGAAATTTTAAGCAGTGTTTGGTATTTGGTTTCTGGTTGCTTAGTTAAAACTTTGTGAATATCTCACCCCAAATTCAGCTTATCTTGGGTGTATTGCTTTAGCTGTCATATAAATGTTTTGTTAAGGAAAGTGTCATCAGTTTGCTAATATGGTCTGGTCAGCAATAAGAGAATATTAACATTTGGTTAAGCCTTAGATTGGTGTCGATTTTAAGCTTTATTAAAAATCTATGCCAGTCAATGGTTTTTTTTTTTTTTTTTTTTTTGCTTAATTTAAAGTGTTACTTTGGCATTTTTCTCTTTCAACCAGAAGAGAATTTCGACAAAATTTAGCTATCTTAGATATTTATTGTATGTTAAAGTTCATTTCTTGAAATTAGGTTTGAGAATATCATCACAGGACAGTTGCACAATCTCTTTCCAAGCGTTACGGGTTTAGCCCTGGAATTTCAAAGTTCCTCAAAATGTCACGAATAAGTGGTATTTTCTCGATTTTCATTAAAAAATGACTCTCTCATTTTGTACCTTTATTTCTTTTCTTCCAATATACATCCAAACCGAAATCAGATACATTAAAAGATATCAAAAATTTTTGTATGTAATGAATATAGAAGGCAGCCTTCTGTACGGAATAATCCGGCCATAACCATGAGAGGGTTAATGTTTTCTTCTGGGGGGAAACTGTTGAATTAGAAAAGAAATCCCCCCCAACAAAAATCTTTTTAATAAGTAAATATTTCCAGAAAAATATTTTGTAAAATTTTCATTTCAGGCAGCAGCTTAATGTCATTGACTAGAAACTAAAATTCAAGTTTGTTTTCTTTCAAATATTAATTTTCTTTGTTCAAGTTTTAACATCAAGAACTTTCACATGTATCATCATGCATTTTTTGAATTAATTCAACTGCTTAAAGGTGTCCATCAAGAAAGCTAGTTTGTGCAGATATTACCTGCTTCGAACTCTTATATTAAACTCATAGAGCTAGAGATGTAAACTTCTTGTCTTAGCTTGCACAAATGAGCAAGTTAATTTCCTGTAGAAATCTCAGCCTATCGTGGAAAAGAAATTGTGTATACTCTTTATGCATCTGTAACAGCAATACTTGTCAGTTATAGCATCTGCACCATTAGTGCAAACATTAACTATTCTTTCAGCCTACACTTTGCTGAATTACAAACCGATGAAGATTGTACAATAACTTCCATAATATAAACCAGTGAAGATTGTACTATACTTCCATACTATCATTCTCTGATCAGAGAACTCTTAAGTAAAATATCATCTGACATAATAGGGGCTCAATTAATGTACATAATGAGTGAACAAAATTTCTGCAATCTTATTCAATACCATCTTAATCTTACTTTCAGAGATTTCTGTTAACAGTGAGGAAAATTTGACATCTAAGCTTGCATACATTCCGTGGTGAGCATCTTTAACAGTCTGTCTTTACAATTTGAGGCTTTAACAGAATGTATTGTGTAGTTAACACTTACTCATTTTGATCTGTATGTAAGTGAAGGTTTTAAGAAACTACTGAAAATAATGTCTATTATTTTAAATGTATTAAGAGAATAAGCCTTAAAACGTTATGTAGAGAAAACTTAAATATTCTTTGAAGACAAAATATTAATTGAGCACCAGCAAAAGATAAGTAAATTCATCACATAATTAAAGAATTCATCAGAATCCCCCGCCCCAAGCTACATATATAACACAAAAAATCATACAAATGTAATTAATATTCGCCAATTTATAAAATTGCATTATTTTAGTTGAAAGGCTTGTATGGAATAAAAGTAATGCAGCATTTTAAGTTTTTTAAAATATAATTCCTATGTAAATACACTGCTCGACATTGAAAATGCAACACCAAGAAGGAGTGGTCAGAAATTTATGCAAATTTTAGGGTAGACGCACGTCACCGAGTTATACGAATGATGTGAAATGCACAGCTCTCCGACACACGTGAAGTAAGATATAGGGGAAGGAGTGTGCAAAATGGGCAATATTCCTGTCGTTATTTCTGCCAGATGAATTATCAAAGAAAGTTGGTTTTTGTCCCGGAGGATACATGTAATAGGAGAGAATGCCAGGCCGCCGTCAACGAAGACACTTCCAGCAGATAGACGATTTTATGAGAGGTATGGTGATCGGACTGAGAAGGCCAGGTTGGTCCTTATGTCAAATCGCAGCTGATACGCACATAGATGCGAGCATGGTGCATCGGCTATGGCGAACATGGTTGGAACAAGGAAATGTGGGAAGAAGGAGGGGTGCAGGTGCAGCCAGAGTGATGTCAGCATGCGTGGATCAACGCATCCGCCGACAAGCTGTGGCCGTCCCGCAAGTCATTTGTACCGCGATTCTGCAGCATGTGCAAGATGCCCTGGATGATCCCGTGTCGACGAGAACCATTTCCCGCCGTTTGGTTGAACGCGGTCTGCACTCACGACGTCTGTTAAGAAGACTGCCACTGACCCCACAGCATAAACGCCATTGTTTAGAATGGTGCTGGATTGGAGCAATGTGAGTGACAGAATGGCAAAGCATCGTGTTCTCAGATGAGTCACGCTTCTGTTTATCCAGCGACAGTTGCCGCATACGTGTGTGGCGTCGACGTGGAGACAGATCTAATCCGGCAGTAACTGCCGAACGCCCCACTGCGCAACAATGTGGCATAATGGTTTGGGGCCCTATTGCCTATGATTCCAGGTCACCTCTAGTTCGTATTCAGGGCACTATGACAGTCCAACGATACTTGGATAATGTACTGCGACCGGTGACAATCCCCTACTTTCAGGGGCTGCCTAATGCAATTTTTGAGCGGGATAACGCCTGACCACACAGTGTTCGCATCTGCCAACATGCTCTGCAAGGTATACAGATGCTTCCCTGGCCACCATACTCTCCTGACCTCTCACCAACCGAACATGTGTGGGATATGATTAGACATTTGCGTGGTTAATGTTGGTGCGAATAGCCTGAAGAGGTTAATCGCACCGGTGGTGCGAATAGCATCGGCCCAGGACACCATCCACACACTTATTGACTCTATGCCTAGACTTGTTTCTTTGTGCATCGCTGTCCGCGGTGGTCCTACATCCTACTGAGCCGACGCCGTTCTCGCTCTGTATTCTGACTATCATTTTGAAATAAAGATCACTTATTGCTGATTGCTGTCTCTGTCTTTTTTCCAAATTTCATCACTTTCTGACCACTCCTTCTTGGTGTTGCATTTTCAGTGTCGAGCAGTGTATGTTTATAGAGCCTGGTACTTAATGATTTCTACAAAAGTATGCCTTTTTAGGAAGGGCTAAGTTTTTTAAAAAACTTATTGCTTTATCATTTGTGGAATATAGTATCACCATGAAAATTCCATGTACATGAGAAAGTCATTATCAAACATCTGAGAATATGTACTGATTTTATCCACCCCATTCATATCCAGTTAAATCTAGTTTGAGAAAGATAATTTATTTCTCTTTTAGTTTAAAAAATATTCATCATATGGATAGGTGTATGCTTTTAGATGAATGTTATTTTAGGAACAGCCATTAATCTTTTTAAATTATTACTAACATTGCAGTAAAAGATTACAGGAGTTAAGTTTTATTTTTCTGTATGAAAGTTTTTGCAAATGCCATAAACTAAAAAATTATTAGAACCACTGAGGGTTAAGATATTTATTCATCATAAATGCCATTATGACTTAAAGTAAAGAGTGTCATTTTCATTATTGACTATGATAATTATATTTAATAATCATAACTGCTAATGTATATTTTTCAGCCTCGTATTCTCCCAACAATTACAAGACCACCCACCATAGTAGCAGTACCAAGATCAGCTGCAACCGCTGGTGTACCATCTCCGACTGGTCCTAAATATGTAATAGTTGCCAACAATGCACGACCGGGTACGCCTGTTTCAGCTGTCAGTCAGACTTCACCAACCACATCAAACGTGGTAAATAATTCAACTCCAACCCTTGTGAAAATAGTGACAACACCATCTGTTTCTACAGTGCCTGGAAAAGCAGTAACTACTTCTTCTTCTTTAGCAAAACTTGTAGTTTTACAACCATCTTCGAGTGATTGTGACTCTGTAAATGTAAAATCAGAACCCAATACACCCATTCATAGTCGACCAGGAACGCCTGAAGTAGCGGCATATGTTTCGGCATCTGATACAGTTGAACACAGCTGAAATATAAAAATTATAACTTGTATAGAGAAGAGCAGGAATCATTACTGTAAATTTAAGTGCTTTTTCATAATTATCACAGGTGCCTTATGTTCATTCAGACTATACAGAAACGAAAGCAATAATCTCATTTCAAGAAATTCTCAGTTCCTAAATTAAGATTTTTTTAATATGTGAATCCATATTAAGGAGGTTTGATTTTTTGTTTCACACAGAAATTGTTAAATAAGATAGATTTATTGGTTACAGAATGTAATTGTGTATGTACAAATATTCCAAATTTTTACATGTTAATTTGTGTTCATTATTTTATATTATTGTATGTAATTAACATACAATAATATAAAATAATTATATATATATATTATTTTATATACTTATTCAACATGACACAACATCTACATATATGCATTTTGTTTTTGTATTATACCGAAGTTAAATGCTTGAAAATTGTGTAAATATATATTTATGTTTGTATTAAAGTGTATATAGTACACAACATATTTCTCTAATACTTAAATATTTGTATTTCCCTATTTGTTTTCATTTTATGATCACACTAGTACTTATTGATACTTTCTGATAATCCACAGCTCCACTGAAAAGCTATGGGAAAGTATTGATGAGGCAACAAGTCATATTGCCGAAAAGTATTTTTGCAGTAACCCAGGTATATGCAAAGCATATGTGAATTAGCACTTTTTTTATGAGTGTTTCTTTTTGCATTGAGTATATTTGTTTTTATTTAATGAAATTTTAGAGTTTGCCCCCCCCCAAGCCCCACACGACAGTAGGAGAAAACCAAGAAGTGTACATGTCTTCTATGGAAAAAGAAGAAAATTTATTAAAATAAATAATTAAAATAATAAAATGAACATAGAGATATTCAAAGAAATGTTATTCCCCAAAGTTGGTTATGAGTTTGCAGTTTTTTAGTGGGGAAGAGGGATAATCAGAAAGTATCATTCATTTTGTCCAAATACTGTTTATAATTTGGTGCAGTAATGTTTGTATATATTTTTTGTTAATAAATATTCTACCAATTAATAACATTCATCCGCTTGCCCCCACATGCTCCCCTCCCCAAAAAAAGGATTTCTTTGCATTTATAATACATACCACTATTGCATATAATAACATCAGGTCCTTGAAAGTTATGCGGTTTTTGGTCATAAATACAAATAAAGCAATACAAAAACAAAATTTCGTTGGATCATATTTTGTTCTCTGTCTTTTTGCCACCAACATGATCTTTTTCTTGTAATATTATTGTATGGCATCAACCTCTCATCTCCAGTTGTGAGGCATTTAAAGAAAGAGGAGAGAAGTTTGTTTTCATCAAAGAATCTTGAGCTGAAACTCGAGAAAGGATATTTTTCTGTGTTGAAGCAACCATATGTTTTAGCAACTAAAATACTCAGTGTTCTTCAAATGAATCACATATAATATTTTTTTTTTCTTTGAATATTTAGTTTGTCTGATGGTTGTCCAGAACTGGCATCATATTCGAGACAGAAATTTCCATGCCTAAACTTCTCAAACCAGCTTCAAACTGCATTTTATCCATGTATAGCACAAATTTCAAGAGCTGTGCGAGTAGCATTTTTTCCTTTTTTAAATTGAAAGAGTTATAATATGACAAAAGGAACTTTTGGATTCTCCATTCTTAGCACTACTCTAAAGCAAAACTTAAGCCATAACACAAGTTAGAGTTCTGCAACATGAGTAGAAAAGACTTTTTTTAAATTCTACTTCAATCAAGGTCATCAGCAGTAACAAAATAATTTCAACACATGTTTTGATTTGAAAAACCGCAAAACTTTCTGGATGACTCAAAAGTTTTCACTTTAAAGTCACCTATTTGTGTATGCGTAGTACTGGTACAATTGTATGAAGTAAATGCTGTTGAATGAAATTTTGCATTTATTATATTGTAATAAAGATTTAATTTTTCTTTATATTTGTAATAGTTAAATTTGCTATAACTAGTACATAAAATGACTGCAAGTTTGAACAAGTGTTTTCCAACATGGGGCCCCTACTCGTCCAGAGGTTAAAGAGACAATTTAATTACCATATTTAAGAAGTTGACATTTTTCAAAATTTCATTTTTTGATCCCAAAACTAGAGTATAATGTAAATGATGTATGCATAAAAAAAACTTTAAATTGCAGTACATTTTAAATATTTTATAAAGAATTTTTGCTGTAGACATGGATATTTAAATGATTTTCAAGGGCATTTAAATAGCTGACACATTATGCTTTCCAGACATCTTTCACACATGTCAGCCAAC
Organism: Stegodyphus mimosarum; assembly: GCA_000611955.2. NCBI lineage: Eukaryota > Metazoa > Arthropoda > Arachnida > Araneae > Eresidae > Stegodyphus > Stegodyphus mimosarum. Next base: position 60,212 of record KK113548.1, on the reverse strand, counting down.
GAATTCATTTTATTTTTTACTGTGGGAATGGCATCAGGTATATTATTCTTCCCTTGAATAGGAACAACGGCTGCTTTCAGCTTTGATTATATTTAGCGATGTGACGAAGTATTTAATTGATCTTATATTTATTTCCTTCAGCCCTTAGCAAAATGAGTGGTGTGCAAGAAAGGAAAAAAGTTCGCCAGTATTCGGAAGAATTACACAATGAATGGTAACCTTTTTGTCTTTTATGCCAACAGTGCCTGTCCAACGAACCAATGAAACGAGGTCGTCTTGAAGCACATTTGGTAGTGAAACATAATGCTCATATTATTTCAGATTTGAATTGTTTTCAAACTTTAAACGGTTCTAGATAAAGATGACAAAGACGTTAAAGCTGTGCCACTAAGTAGCAATACTGTCAGCAGAAGAATAGATGAAACAAGTGGGGATATTGAAATACGAGTTGTTGAAAAGCTGAAGACTAGAAAATTTTGGTGCAAAGTGGATGAATCAATTTTCAGAGAGAGTGAGGCCATACCACTGTACATGTTGTCGATCATCTGAAAATTTTATCGGCTGATTTAAAAGATTTTCCGATTTGAAACAAATTGATTTCCTAACTTGGATGATGCAGCCAATTTTAGTGGATTTGACTGATACTTTAAATATGCAGTATCAAGAACTTGCAGAAATGCAAAATAATGAGTAAATTAAAACTTTAATATAAAAGAGCGATGGCATGGCTTTGTGAGGAAATTGAAATAGCTAAATTAGGATTTAGTACTGCAAATAATTTGCTGCTAAAGAAAGAAAGAAATTGGTTGGATATAATAAAACGGGGAGACTTAAAACTGAAGTTAATTGGAACCTGGCATAAAATATCTTTGCAGCAAGGATCTCACTAAATTTAAGTAAAAAATAGTTACTAAAAATAATATAGAAAAAAACTTTCATTACAATTATTTTGTACTTGAATTTCAGTTATATATTTTTAAAGTGTACTTACTGTTGTTTGCTCTCAAAATTTCCTAGTGATCCTAAAACCTATCATTCAAGTTTCATTTGTGAACATTTCAATATTTGAGTATTAAAAATTGTGTATATAGTAGGGGGAGTATAAGAATTTTAGAGAGGATTAGGTGGGACATAGCATAAAAAGGGTTGGGAAACACTGGTTTAAACTATGCTAGTAATAAAAACTTTCTACTAAGTTTCCTCCCCCCAGGTAAAGCAAAAATTTTTTATTCCTAATTGTATTTAATCGACTGTATCTATCATTTTTTTGTACAAGGGCTTCTAAAGGGTATCTGTGTAAAGCAGATTTCAAATCATACGTTTCTCAGGTATCTGTGTAAAGCAGATTTCAAATCATACGTTTCTCGGTCCTTAAGTGGATCACACAATATTTATTGAATAACAAATCTCCATCACTGATATAAATACTTATGTATCAGTTTCAGAACTATCTTCTTGACACGTAATAAAAAACTCGTTACTGTAACTAAATACAGAGTTATAGCAAACTCTTAACTATCACCAGATACAGCAGTTATAACAAAGATTTGCTTTTGGAAATAGTATACACAGGTAAACCTAACATGGTATTTATGTTTCCAAGCTGTGTTATGAAAGTTCATATTTAACACAAAAATCGAAGTTAAATTCTCGATGTTAAAAGCATTTTATTTTTGTAACTAACAGAAATATGTTTATTGAGACAATAACTGATCAAAAGTAAAGTAGAATTCAGATTATGGGCATATTTTGGAACCAAGGGTTGTTAGGATTAAAGAATTTAGTAGAGTGTAGGTCAGGGTTTCCCAACCCTGTGCCCGCTGCTATGCGATCACAATAAAATGTTTTAAGTTTTCAATGAATTTCTATGTGAAAGTTTTCTCATTCTTAATGAAATAGAAATTGCATCGAACACAGATACCAGCATAAAGCGAAAGGAGATCGATCAGGATTTTTTAAAAATGTGCATATATTATTAACTTTATTCAACTAAAATTCACCTTGAAAAAGTAAGTGGTGCCCGCCATCCAACAGATATTCTAAAATGTGCTCTTGGGGACAAAAACGTTGGGAACCCCTGGTGTAGGTCATTTCTTCCCAGTTTTGTTCATATTACACTTAATATTTATATATAGATATACAAAGAAAATGGGAATAAAAGGAAACAGGTTTTTTTTTTTTCTTTAAAGGGAGAAGTAAAGACTACTTTTGTATAAAAATACATTGCAGTATTTTATGTAAACAAAACTATACATCCACCAGTAAAATTACATTCAAAGTAATACTATTTTTCGAAGTGAAGGCAATAGATAAATGCTTACAAGATCCCCAGCAGAATGGTTTTCTTTAAACTACATCCCTAAGCTGATTTTCCCATTATGTTCAGTGCATGTGCAGTTGGATTACACACTAATAGCTTAGATACTGTCCACATGTATATATACATTTTTTTTTGCATAAATATAGAAACTTTAGATTGTAGTCTCTCACCTCAAACAAGAATATGCAAGTAGAGATTTTTTATAGTTAAATAAATATATATGAAACGTCATACACATATTTTGCTCCTCTTCTTGAATAAGTAAACAACAACAACATTTGGCTTCCCCGTTCTGCAAAATGCACTACAGGTCCTTTCCCCCGCAGAACCGAGGCCAAGGTTCAACCTCTTTCCCGGAACCTTGAGGGGTCGGAACAACGCACCCAATTTGGGGAGTCACTGGTCATCAATTTGCTACCCACCAGTTGCTCGGGCGAGCCCGTCGCAGGGGGACATTACCCAGCAAACCCAAGGAGTTACCCCCGGGCTACCAGAACCACCCTGCTCTAAGACATGCCGAGCCCCGGGCCGGCCAATAAATGACCCTTCCAGAACTCCCAGAACCACTAGATTCATAATTTATATACCCCCGTGGCCGAGACTGCCTAGGTACAGATCCTAGACAGTAGCTTCGCAGAGTTCTCTACGTCGACCCCCGGGGGCAATGAATAAGTAAAATCTGCTGTTGCCCAATTATAAAATTTAACCTTTCTTAAAATTAGAATTCAACTTAAAATGAACTTCACTTTCAGGGAGAGGCTTGCAATCTATAATTAACAACAAAATTTCACTAAAATCATTACATTTTATCTGCAGATGAAAGATGATATAAAAGGTACAGTTCAACAAACTATACGTTATTAGAAATGTATTATTTCTCACGTTAAGTTTTATGAAATAACATTGGTCACAAAATATTCCTTTAGGGTCGAGATAAAATTACTTTTTAAATTATCAACTTATGCTGTTTTCAGTAACACTATTTTATAATATTATTTATATTAATTTTATCAAAAATAAAAGCTAACATTTTAAAGAATTTTTTCTGAAAGTTGGAATTTTTCCAGAAGAAATCTTCCACAGTATTTTTTCAGCGAGTTATATTCTACCGCACATTTTATAACATTAAATGCTGCGGAGAATGCCTTCCATGCCCAAAATATGTAACACTAAACACATTGTAACTTTAATACCTACACTATTTTTTTTTCATAACCATGATGATGAAAACATAACAGCCCCTATGGCTAAAAATGGTTTCCTACTCTTCTACTTTTTCCCTCCTATTCTTAATTTGATGAATAAAGATTTGTATACAGCGGGACCTTGGATTACAAACAAATCAGTTCATGAATGAGTTTTGCAAACAAAAAATATCTTGAGATACAAACAAGTAACCTGGCAACAAATGATACTCCAAAATGCAGAAAAAGATCAAGTTATGCATGAAATTTATGTAAAATGACTTCACAACAAAACCGTGCATAAACCAAGTGAGCGACTTCACTCGCCGTGTGGCATCTGTGCTCTAGCAGCTTTCACTTAAATTTCATTCCGATTTGCATTTTGTAATAAAAATTATTTAAAAGGATGCCATACAGCTAAAAAAGGATAATGATTGCAACAAAATGAAACGAAAAATGACCAAAATTCCAATAAAGCTGAAGAAATTATTGATAAATAATAAGAATGGTGTTGTTCATGTGTCTGCTCTTACTACTCAGTTTGGTATACAGTTAAAGCTGATTTTACAAAAGGAGTGACAGATAATTGGAAATATACATTTAAAAATTTTGCAAATTTTCAATACTTTAAAATGTACATTTAATAATTCATAAAACAAAAGTAGAAATTTACATAAAAATGAATGAAAGACACTAAATAAAGATCACAGATGATTGCAAAAGTGGAGAAATTGCTGCTTATTTGGATAAACGGACAAATGTTATTTAGTGACAATATTTTTGAGGGCATCATTTGTGAAAAAGCAAGGTGACTTAGTTAAAAAAAGTGTTGATACTCATGTTTTCAAAGCAAGCAGAGGGTACTTTGAGAGTAAGAAAGGAATGGCATACATAAACACAGAAAAGTTATGAGCATGAACACAAAACCTGTTGGAAGAATTTGTGGAGGATTTTAGTGACTATGTAAAAACTGAGGGATTTCTTCTTCAGCAAATGCTCAACTGTGAAACCACTTTATTCTGGAAAAACCGGCAAGGAGAACATACATCATTCAAGAGGAGACATCATTACCTAGATGCAAGTCAATGAAGGATATGTTAATTCTGTTGCCATGTAAAAATACAAGTGAAGGAACCATTGAAACTTGTACATTACTTAGTACCACTGAAAGAATTCCAGGGTGTAAGTTAGATTTTATCACAGTAAAGTTACTGTCTCTAACACGACTTCTGCAATACAGCTTGCAGATTAATATGTTATTTAAAATTTTAATGAGTTCTACATTAAAAATACTTTTTAATAGGTATTTTGAGATTATATCTGACACAGTTATTTGGCAGCAATGTTCATGACAGCATCATTTGTGGGAAAGTAAGGCATAATATTGTTTTAACATTATCTATTGTGTAGACAAATCCTAGCAGCAAATGACTTAGAAGACCTTGAATTCGGCTTGGCAGAAATTGTGCTTCAATGCTGATGGCATTTTTGTTACTGATGGTATGTCTTTAGGAAAAAATATGTCTTATGAAGTTAACAATGATGATGTGGAGGAGCCACTAGAAGACCATAAAAAGGAACTCACTGTGGAAGAATTGGAATAACTACAGAAGTAGCAACAAAAGAAGATCCTGGAGAAAATGTTATAAGAAGTAGGAATGGAGGATGTTGCCAGTTATTTGATCCAGGAAATTTGTAAAAAATATTTGTTATGACAATGCCATGTCTTTCTTTAGGAACATTTTAAAACATAGAAATTAATCACATTGCACATTTTTTAATGAAACAAAGGCCAATTAAATATACAAAGAGGTTCTCAAATATTTGTCAGCAGTGTTAAGAGCAAGGAAAAAATCCCAGACAGACAGACAGCAGCTACCTGATATGGGAAAGAATACCTCTTTGAAACAATAAGCTTTGTACCTTTCGCTTCATGAGTTTTCAGCTTACATTATCAATTTTCCTTCATACAGATATGATAAAATTTAATCCAAGTTTTCCTATATTGTATACATTTATACTGCATATGTATTAGATTTGATGAACTCTGCTTGTTTTGTAAGACATACATATGAAATACTCCTTTCTAAGCAATAATCTGCAGTCCAGGATGGATTAAACCATTTTACATCAATTCTTATCAGGAAAATTGTTTCTGTTTACAAACATTTCAAGTACGCACTATCTCCAGGAACAACTAAAGTTTGTGAACCAAAGTTTCACTTTACTGCTAATGCGCCGAATTTATTTTGATTTAATGCTTCCTAGCTAACCTCTGCAAATTTAAACAGAGAAAGCCCTCCAATTTTACGTATTAAATTTCTTAAGAATCTTATCCACTGAATAACATATTTTATTTTGAAACCAGCAAAAGATAGCTAGTCATATAAAAACAAAAAATATTTTATTTTCCAAATAGAAAACAACTTTTGTATTAAGGGTTTAAAATAATAAAATAAATACAATATGTACAAAATGCAAATATTTCAGTTTGGCACAATGGCAAAATATGAATTACAATTTTGAAAAGGCACACCAGTCAATTTAACAGCTGAAGCATTCTTTACAACAAAATAAAACATTAAAAAACTTCACTTTTAATAAACTGCCTGTATAAAAATACTTTTATTCATATAGTTTTCAGAAAATATATCTAATAATAAAGTGACATGAAATTTTAAAATTTTACTTTTCTTGAAAGAGAAATAGTCATTTTTTACAAAGAGCTTCATATTTCTTGATACCACACTTTTTTTTATGAATGGTAACACATTCATGGCAGCAATAATACTCATATAATTGCAGTAATAGTTGTAGTTTATTTCAACTGCATTTAATTGGAAATATACATTTAAAAACTTTGCAAATTTTCAATACTTTTAAAATATACATTTAATAATTTGTAAAAAAAGTAGAAATTTACATAAAAATCAAAAGTGCAATATATCATGTAAAAAATATCTATATGATTTCTCCCTCCTCAAATTTTAGTAATACAGTCAGAATAAAATTTTAGCCTACTTTATCAAAATTATACTGCTGGATTTCTTCTGTAGCAATGCAACACACTGAAAAATATCTTTTCTGTTTCTTTTTGCTTATCCATGAAACACTCAATATATTTTTTAATTTGCATACATTTAAAAAATACTTAATTACTACAAAAATTACATTTGTTATTTTCAACTCTACATACAGTAATTATTCTTCATTCTTTTAGCATGCCCAGCTAACACTGCAGTGGTTTTAATTTATCACACAGCACTGATGATACAAAAAACAATTTCAATGGCTTCATGTATCATACATGTTCATTTATTTAAATTTTTAGTTATTAGTATAAGGATGAAATGTTTGGCATAGTAATGTAGTCTTACGTCATCAGAAACTTTACAATTGATTTTTTCAATACATACAACAAAATTTTAAAAAACGTATTTGTCATGCATAACACAACAAAAATGTATAAAAATATGCTACATTTCTGTGAAGGCACATACATATATATTATCGTATACATCTACACATATGCATTCTAAAATATAAATTTCATGAAAACAGGCAGAGCACAACATATTTTCAGAGTTAGCAAGCAAAAATTAAAAGTTTTATCTCCCCATTCTGCACCATACATAAAATTTAAGAAAAATCACAGCTGCTTATAAAAATATTAGAAAAATGTCTGAACTATAAAGATTATGCGGCGTAAAATATCATTCAAGACGAATAATATACATTGTAATACTACTGTTAAGATTTATTGACTTATCTCATCAACAATAACTTTAATAATACTACTCTAAGTTATTTCATCTTAAATATAAAAAAATAAATACTTTAATTCCATGCATATACTTAGGAGAAAAAATATACAAATATAGATATATAATATGTTTTTATATTAATCCATATAACTTTTAATTCACTAATATAAAAGCAGTTTAGTTTTGATATAAATCACAAGTGTACGTATTTTTGATTAAATGCTATTAAAACAAAACTTTATTGTTTTCTGTCACTTTTAAAAACAAAACTACTGATATTTACAAAATGAAACTGAATGAATATAATGCCGGGAGTTTCATAATTAAAACATATTTATAAATTTTATGTATCAATAAATAAATTTATTGATACATAAAATTGCATTCTGCGCATATCTTAGAAGGAAGTTGTTAATTATATTAATGGCTATTTTTTCCAGTATCCATGCAGAAAAACAGCAGAAGATTTATAAGGATAAAAATATAAAATTTACATTTATGATGAAATAAAAGCTATAGAATTAAAATTAAACCCAATTAATGTTATTCATTTTATCCGGTATAAAATGAGTCATTACATATCTTTTAAGAGAAAATTTATAAAGTTAAAATAACTAAAATTAATATAATACATAAAACTTTGAAAGTTGAAATCACCATTATATAACAAGAAAACATTTCTTTGACTGTATTTGAGCACAAATTTCCCATATTTTCGTATATTAACCCAAAATCCTAAAAATTATAACTGAACCAGTTACTACTTTTTTGGGCTCTATTTTTATTGCTCTTTCTGAAGACATAAAAATCAGATACCAATTATCAGTGCAAAGAGAAATTAAGCAAAATAAACAATTAATTATATTTGTTACTGATTTAATTTTACTGCTTTAAAATACAATCAATAGAAAATCTATCACTTTCTGAAAAAAAAAATTGGTTTTATTGTTTTAAAAAAACTGCATGAAATATACTAAAATCTACATAAAATATTCTCATAAGCAAATTGTTTAATAAAACAATTCATATATGGTAGCCATTTTTTTGCAGCACACATATGCATATGTGTAGTCTGTTAACATTTCTAAAATCTTATTTTTCAAAACAACATCAAGCTTTTTTGCTTTACCTTCATATGAATACTCCACCTCCAAAGTAAAATATCTCTTTGAGATGCTGAAAACCAAAATTACGAGAAAAAAAATTAAGACTAGCATATACGCTTAATTTGTACTTGAAAAACAAAGTGTAAACCTACACTTCTATCTTACATACTTATTTTTTATTTCTTAAATTATATTATTCTTACCTCCTTTTTCAACATATAATTTCTTTAATTGTTTTAACGAAAGTCTGCAGAAAGTGACAGAAATATCTTATAAATATAAAATGATAGAAATTATAACTTCAATATGAATAATTAAAAAATATTTGCATAATGAGCCACATGAAACTAATGTATGCAGTTAGTAATTACATGTTATTAAAATTTTAGATGTTTCAATTAAAAAATTGAATGAGAATACTGATAAAAACACTGCACAGTAAATAAAAATTATCATGAGTATTAAGTGGTTTAAGGACCTAAAAAAGTTTTTCTTTTCTAAACATTATGCACCATAAGATATTTCAAAATTTAAAACAGCTCTAGGAGAATTATCTACTCAACACTGTTTGGTTTGAGATAAGTTATATTTTCTTCAGTATGCAACAACAGTTAAGATGAGCATTAAGAGATCTGGGAATAATCTTTTCTTCTTCTTTAAACATTATTCAGCATAAACATTTCAAAACCTTAAAAATGTTCTAGGGACTATTCTCAAGTGATTAATTGTAGTATCTGGCGACTATTTGACGATCAACAAGGAGCGCTTGGTGCGTTTTATGTCTCCTCCTAGGAGGTTACTGTAATGTAAGACAGACAAGCGTTGGCCACAGAACAGCAAGGTGGTCGTATTTTGTAGGAGCAACGTACCGCTCCAAGTTTTATAGTTTCTTTTTAAATTTCTTTAAATAAAAAATTTTTTTTTCTTTCTTCACATCGATTGGTGTCTTGAAACCACAAAGCCATCACATTAATATCTACTTTTTTTTTTTTTAAATGAAACATTTTCTCTCTGTCAGATAATTATAAAATAATCGTCAAGAAATCATTTAAAAATAAACTACAATTTATTATTTCTAGACGGAAATTCCATCAATTGGCCCATTTGGTCCCATTGATTTTGCAACAAATACGATTTCACTTCATATTCTCTTTCATGAAAAATATATAAAAGCATATTTAAATTATTTGGATGATTTATAAAATCAGTTGCAAACTGAATGAATAACTAACTCCAAAGAGAAGAAGAAAAATTTGGTGGCTTTATAAACTTCTGCTATGTTAAAGTTGAAAAAAGGAAATATAATTAAAATAATTATACTAATAAGCAAAATTCTACTGATGGCAGTGATATATTTACAAGAAAGCAGCACTGAAATCATTTTTAATATACCTATCTTAAAGTCATAAAAATTATTGTGTTAATTGAATAAAAACAGGGAAACTAATTCAAAGAGGCTTTAAAATATTACAATTCTTGGTTAACTCAGATTTTTTCCCACAGGAAAATATAATTTCATTTAATATTCCTATATATTGTACATAACAGCAACATTTTTAAAGTATTAGATTAGCATAGTCACTTACTATAACAAAAAGTTTTAGGAACAAATAACAAGCATAAAAGCATTTTTGAAGCAACAGCAAATGGTGCAACTAAAACACTATTCAGTTAACAAATAATGTTTTAAAAGCACTAAAATACCAAGATATGGATAGCAAAACAATAAATGGTTAGCTACATTAGAAATATTAAGTATCAAATAAAGCAATAAAAACACCTTAAGTTATGATTTTCTTTGGGGATGCTTCATATGCCTTTTTCAGTCTTTTACGTAATTCACCTGGAAACTTGTCGTAACATTTTTTGCACACTGGTTTTAAATCCACCTCAAAGAACTTTGTTCTGAAACAAAATACATCCACATTAAAACCATGAATATCCAGAGTATTATCAAAAACAGCTCTATATTGTTAACACAACTTACTTTTGACTCATTTTCTGGTCACAGACGAAACATGCGAAATGATTGACACACCAAGCTTTATTTAATGCAGAGAAAACTGGAATATAAATAAAAATGTCTTTGATTACTTTAAAGTCTGGGGTATGTTAAATGCATATATTAATTTCTAAAATTATTAAAAAAAATTCAAACTGAAACCATTTGACAACTTTGTTTTTACAATATCTTAAAAAATAAATAAATAAATAAAAGACGACTTTTAAAGTAATTAGATAATTTAATGTTAAACTGGAACAATTACAGTCATTTATTCGACTTAGTATTCTTTAGCATATTTTCCAAGTTAATACGGTTTATTAATTTCATTTTTTTTAAAAATTAAATAATGGGGTGAATTTCACATGAAGCAGTCACAACAAAGTCAAGCAGTATTTTTATCAAAAAGTCATTGTGGAAAGAACATCGAACAGCATTCAATATCAAGTAGCTACACAATTAAACTGTTGGACTGGTAGCAGGTCATTTATTTTTCCTGGTCACATTATAATATATTTAGCAACACATACAAAGGTCATAAAAGATTAAAACTTGGATGCTTTTTTAGTATAAGCATTTTTTAGTAAAGCAAAAATGCACACTAATTTTAGATAAAACCAATTACTCTTAATTTGGAATACAATTTGCTTGAAATTGAGGTTACGAAAATAGTTCACAGATTACAGTTAAAATGGTTTTCCAGTTAGTACTTGCACTATTAAAGAGAAAGCTTTAAGCATTTTCTCTACTGATAGAAAAAAAAATGAAACAGAAGGCATTTTGGAGGCATACCTAAGATGAATCTTTAAGTTCTGATTCAGATGCTGGAAGAAGGGATTTTTAACAAGAATTTTAAAAATTGCAAGTAAGGAAAACTATTACATTAAATCACTCATTTAATTGTAAAAAAAGAAATATTAATAATCAGTTTAAATAATACTTATACATGATGTGCATTCCTAGATAAATTTATGGCATGTTCATGTTATTTCTTAATTCTAAATATTTAATTCCACATATACATACCATCACCTCCTATGACATTATTGCAAACAAAACATAAATTTCCAAACAGTTGATGATAATGAATTTCACAATATGCCAATCCTTTCTTTTCATAATGCCTATGTCCCAAAAATGGTTTCTCGCACTTAGCACACACAAAATGCTAGAAAAATATATAATATCAAATAAATTTATAGACATTTAAATTAGATGAACAAAACTTATGAAGACACATCAAAATCACTTTAATGATTATTTAACTGCATATATATTTTTCATCTCTTTATATCTGACAAGAAATATATAAATAAATTTTTTACTCTTTTCCTTGTCAATGCGAAAAATAAATTTTTTACTCTTTTCCTTGTCAATGCGAAATTGCTCACTTGAAGCCAGATTTCCCATCATTATTTCAGAATTAGAAAGAGTCTTCCAACACTATATTTGGAAGTTTAATTATCATTTAATACCTAAAATAAATAAATGATAATTCCATACTTATACAGGCGAAAGCTATTTGAAATCTGTTCTTGTATCTATCTCTCTATCTTGGATTTCATTTACTATTTTCCCTGTTAGAAGTTTCTTAAATGGGAAGCAGTTACTACTTACAATGCAACAATGATAAACTTATACCTTTTACGTAATACAAAATATGAATTTTAATCCTTTTTTTTATCTTATGCTTTAACATTACCTTTTTATGAATAACAGTATTTAGTATGAAATCACAATATCCAGTCTATTCTGTTGCTAATTTTTTCTCTGTTTTCTTAATAGTTCTCTTCTTTATTGATATATTACCACCTAAGTTGCATAAAATTTGTAAAATGAAAAATAGGAATGGAAAATATTAGTTTGCTATATGAGCTACATATATAAATGATCATTTCAGTCCACTTATAATAATTAGTTCTGAAGTTTTTTCCTTCTATTTCACAATTAATCTAGTCTACAGGAATATACTTTCCCATTTTTTTTGGAAGCGGGGCATTGTAAATCTAATGGAAAAATTCTATTGATATTGATACTCTATTGAATATAAAGACAAAATCTAATTTTTTTAGTAACTACTGCAGAAAATGGCATCTTTTTTTTAGGTCAGCATATAAATTTAATTATTACATAACATATAAAATTTTCATATTCCATACCCATTGTTAAACATATATTAAAACTTCTTATTCTATAAAATAAGAAACAACTGAATTAATCAAAAATGATACATCAGTAGGAAACATAAAAATCCATTCTAGGGCATAATGATTCATAGTTCCCACAAATGAACATGATTTGAATATGGGTTTAATTCATAAATTAAGTATTTTAGCCATATCAACAGAATTAAAATATATTCATCTCTACTTGATAATTAATGATATAAGTATAAATACATATATATATATTTACTTCCACATGCCAATTCTTTCCTAATGCTGTCACTACACGCTCTTCAATTGGACGTCTACAAGCTCCACAGATAGGTATGCCCATTTTGTCATGGCATCGAAGACAATATAAATCTCCCTTCACTTCTCTTGCCTCGGCATTTAATTCCACACTAAAAGAAAATTGCAAAAGCTTTCTAAATTAAACATAAAACATTTCATTAAAGAAATTTTTAAAAATGAAAACTAGATTTTAGTTAGTAATATTAATAATTAAATGCAATGAATATAAATTTTATAATGGATGCATTCGTTATAGATTATGTCATTTAAATACAACTTTGGAAAATGAAAAAAATTATCAGATGAGGGAATGTGTGAATTAACAGATTTTAAGCTATTTATCATTTGAAGGTGCTAAGGAATTTGTAAAATTAAGTGAATTTATTACTTTATGGGGAACTGATTGATTCATATGCAGGAATAATTTTTCTCTGGTGTTTGTGAGGTGGTGTATTAGTGCATTGAATTAGTGTTATTTCTAGAGAAAGTTACGAAAATAAGTGTATTTTGCTCTGGTAATGTTGCGTTTTCAGGAATTCCATTAGGGACAGTATTGGTATATTAAGACTGAGAGATAGCATTCTTAATGAACTGGGCTTGCATTATTTGGGGAAAATATAAGTTTGTTTTTATGCTCAAGCACCGTTGAAAATTTATTCCTCTTTACTTTCAGATTATTGAATTAACAAGTTTGAGCTGGCATATGTATTTATTGATTTAACTTGGTTTAAATTAACTTCCCAGTTCCTATGCATAAAATAAGGTTGCAGCTTCACAGTTTTATTTTATTATTCTTTTTACTTTTGTCCAGCACCAGTGTGAGAGAAATTTAAGTCAGTCAGTTTAGTTAAAGGTTCAATAAAAATATACAATCGAGATTACTTAATCTGTTTATCATATACAAAGACCTTAGATCAGATGTCATCTTGATGCAAAGCAGAATCATCAAAAATAATTATATTAAATCATGATACTTTAATTCTTATAATGTTTTTAATTACACCTTTGTGCATTTAGTAGTGATGCAAATAATGATATATATAGTTTGTTATAATACTTCCAAAACAAAATTCAATTTTGAATCTGCTATTTATTTCTTTGGCAATAAGCAAGTCATTTTATTATTTCATTATAACAACACAGCAATTAAAAAAAATCTTGTTTTACTTTATCTCATTCCAGTCTTGAACGAAATATGACAGAAAATGAAACTAAGATGCTGGTTCTTTTAAAATATCTAGAAATTACAGGGCAGCTTTACCAAATAACTGCACCATTCTGAGGAAACATAAATATTGGTGCATCAGGATGAAAACTCGAAGTATACATTCATCCAATGTCTAACTTCATAATAAAAAATCGAGCAAGCTGAACTTTGTTTGAAAAATGGAAGAAGTAACAAATAATGAAATAGGTTACATTTTTAGACATGGTTAATTTCCCAAATCCATTCCAATGGATTTAAGTATGTTTGATCTGCTAAAATAAATTTTAAAAGACAGCTAATGAATTCTTATTATGATGAAGTAAAACACTAAGAGCTATGTTGATTGCAGGGAGACAGAAGAGAATTCTCAAGTCAGCAACACGGTGTTTCCTACATAATACTGTTTTAAAATGATGCTTCTTCATGCGTTTCAATGTTGAAAATCAACAACAAAATTTCTTTTTACAAATGAATTCTTAAATTTTCATAGCTAATTTGATGCCTATTATATTTGTTCATCTGAGGAAAGTGGCCACTTGCTTCACTCTTGGCCTGGCTCTGCCTCTATCACAAAAGATGTACACGATGGAAAGTGCAAATATTATTTTTGGGCTTAAAAATAAACATTAAGTTTATTTCTTAAGAAGGAAGTTTTGCTCTGATATCCAATGCAGTTACAGGAAACTTTAATAAATAAATGAAAAGTATGCAGTTTTGTTATAGGTAAATATTCCTTTAAAAGAACATGACAAAAAAGATGTTATATTTCAATACCAAATGTTGAAGTTACAGAATTCTGTGCAAGTTTTACTTAAAAAATTTACATATCATTAAACACATACACATATCCTTAGAAATAAACTGCAAGTTTAGATGGAAATACAGATATCTGTCTGTTTCTTTTTTCTGTATACAAAAAACACTTAATTTAAAATCTTCACAACATATTTTTTCATCATGCAAGTAAGAAAAAAGGAAAAATGCTGACCTTCAATGTAGCTTTCAAACTTAAATATTGTTTTGTTTATCACATGGTATTAAACAGAATTTTTCAAACCTCAATATCTCAAATATTGGGTAGCCAAAGTGAAGTTAAGCCAGAAATACGAACTTCTAATTCTTTCTTAAAAGATTCTAAGTAATTATTTCTCCAGTAGATTGTATTGCATATCAACGTCACTCCTTAATTTGACAGCATAGTAACATCAGTGAATATTTTCATCTAAATTTTAGTATAAAAATTAAATTTTTCTTAAAATTATGAGTTTAAAAATCATAATTTTAATAAAGAAATATTACTAATTAAGTATGCTCATTTTGAAATGAATAGCATTTTTATTATCTCCTTTTCAGAGCAAGTCTGCAGAAATCAATAATAAGTAAAATAATGTTTTCTTATTTTATTTAAAAATAAGTATTAAAAAGGGCCATGGCATCTAGTTAAATGTATCCGAGTGCAAAAGATTACAGCAATAAAGAATTTTCACTCTATAACTGCTGAAATAAACACGAAACAAAAAACTTATTGAGATGAGTACTTAATAAATAACAAAAATTCTTGCTTTATTTTAAAAAAATTTCCAAGTTGGAGAATGAGTTTTTTTTTTTTTTCATATTATTTCCTTACACAAGTTAAGTATTTTCATTGTATATTTAATGGTGTACATTTTCACAAGAACAGATTTCATTCTCATAAAACTGAATATTGTTATCCAAATTTTTAATTTGAACAAAATCAAAATGATAAATTAAGAAAAATCCTTTAAAATAGAAAAGCGTTTTTATAAAATAAGAAACAATTTTTGCACAGTATTTGTTTATTATAAGCAGTTTTGAGAGCATAGTTTGTTTTTCTGATCTATCATTTTATTTAAAATGAAATTTTAGAATTTAATGAAAGAGTAGTCTAATATACATAATTAAATTTTTAAATTAATACAAATGGATGGGCACTAGAGGAATAAATACCAACCCCCTCTAATCTGGCTAAAAGTTAAATTAATTGGTAACTTGCAATTTTTGTAAAACTTCACATAAAAATTGAAATTATTGAAGGAAAACCATGAACTTGTATTCAAATCCTCTAGTAAGTCTGATTAATTGATTAAAAAATTATTGAATATTGAACAGCAGAGTATTTGCTAAGTAGTTACAAACAAACCTCAGGAGCTACAAACTAATAACATACTACAAAAATCTGAAGATGAGCATAGAGCTTCTAAAGAATATTTTAATATTTCTCAATGGAAACCAAAGTGAACTAATACACTTTCTAATAATATTTTAGTCATAATAAAGCTGCTGTAGATGGCCACATAAATGAAACTCCCATTACATTTATATAAAACTTACCCACATGATGTACAGTTGAAGTGATATGGATGATAGGGTTCTCCTCGAAACTTCAAAACTCCTTCATCAATCACAGCACTATAAAAAAAAATAATAAAGGTATGGCATATAATTTTGTTTAAAATGTCATTTCCAAGCTATATACTTTTAACATTAAAAGAACTAACATATAATTTCAACATGAAAAATTTGTAGTCAGATATTTCATTCTTATTTATGAATTCAAAAATTATTGTTTTTAGGCCTGAAACTGAAGTTAAATTTTCAAGAAATGGTATCAAGTAAAAATATTCAAATTCTGCAGAAAAAATAACTTTTCAATGACATATGAAGAAGATTCCTTTATGCACTTATTCATATATTTTGAAGCATTCTGGAAACTATGAACAGCATAAAATAAACTCCAGAAGAACGTAAAATGTTCAAAATTCTGACATATAAGGTAAAATCAAGTATCACTTTGAAATATATTCTCTTTCAAGCAAGAAAACTCTTTTTGGAGATCAGAGAATTGTCAGATCAGTGAAACTTTTTTCAGTCCTGATTGGCATTTAAAAATTAGAAAAAAAATCTTTGCTTTTTTTTTTAATACTTATTCAGAACTTTGATTATAAAGTTGAATCTATCTGATGTTTTTATCATATGCCTAATTTTGACGTTTTTTAATAAATAAAATGAAATTAAAACTTAAAATTTAAAAACAAATACATAGCAAAAGCATTTTACAGAATTGTTTCTTTGGTTGATCCTGACAGTAACAAAATGACCACTCCCCCCTTTTTTTTTCCACAAAAAATTTCTGCCAAGTAGAATTAACTACTATATATGATATATTACCGTCCTCACGATTTTAATTACCCAGTACTTTTACCATCCTTATTTTAATTACTTACGTATCCTTACTATTAGCTAAGATACTTAGTAACCTTATTATTTAAGTTACTCAGTATTAGTAGTAGCCTGGACTACTACTTCAGTATTCGTGATATGTATATTTATGGACGAGTGTCATAATTTCCAGAAATTGTGCAGGCTATCAGTTTAAAGACAACATGCTACCTATCTTCTACAAAATGCTGCCACATGTAACACACAACTATTTTGACACTATAAATGCCTTCAGAGGAATCTTTCCAAATTTTCAGACCATTAATATTCATTATGTCACTGCACACTGATCATCCACATAATTTGTGTAGTCATTGCTCAATACATAAGACCTACAATTTGCATGCAGCCTTGCCCAGTTTTCTGAATAATGCCATTCAGCAAAGTATAAGGACTTACTGTTTCTTTAAAACTACATCCACTTGACGTAATTTAAAACACTGCTTTATAATATATCTAATAGATGATTTTTATTGATAATAAAAAGTTCATACAAATCATTATTTCAGTGATTCATAAAAGTTTTAAATTACATTTTGAATTAAAACAGAGTTTTAAATTGCATCTGAAATGATGAAAATTTACATCATTACTATGATCCATAAAAGATGTTTTTAATATTATATATTGCATATTTAAATGCATAATCATTTGGTTATTCTCCTCAGCAGCTGATATTTTTACATGCAGAGCAAGTAATTTTAAAAGATTTTAAATGAATCTTTGAACACATACCCTACATTAATCATAAGAAACGCGACGTATGGTGCAAAATTCTACAGTCTTAAAAGTAATTGAACAATTTAATTTAGTTAAATAAATAAAATGTTGTTAATAATTTATTGAATTATTTTAAAAACTGAAAAAATTCTGCAATAATTGCTTTCTAAAACATTATTATACAAGTTTTGCTGCAATTTTTCCACTTGCATTATTAAATTAGTCCTTTGTTAAATATTATTTTACAATACTACGAGCACCAGTTTAAATATGAACTGCAGATAAGTGAAAATGCTGCCTTCTTCATCTTCTTTACATCTTTTCAATTCTTTTATCTTACCAACAATAAATAATGATGATGTTAGAATGCGGCAAAAATTCATCTGATCATCAGGAGCAAAAATAGAATCAGAAGTGAGGAAATCAAATTCATCAGATGCTTGTTAAATTTGAAAAACATGTTTTGATAATTTCAAAAAAGAACCTTTAGAAAGCAATAGCTCTGAAATTTGTAACTTTTCATCATTTCCAGGTATTATTTGTTTATATTATGAACCCAGAATTTCACTAAAAAGTCTATGTAATATTCTTTCACTCTCCTGATTTAATAGCTGTAATTTGCTTGTACAATTAACAATGAAAAAACCCCTCTAACTCTTTTTCTTTTTCAGTTTGGAAGAAATCAGTATCAAGTCAATATCAACAAAATAATATATCTCAAAAATGCAAAAACAGTTTCTTATATATAGCTTTATCTGGAATGTTCTGCAGCTTTTTTTTTTCTTTCTTAATTCCTTTTTATGATAAATATAAATGAAGGACTACAGAGACACCAGAAAATTTCATTGAATCACAACAGCATAATTTCATTCTATAACTTTTTGCAATCTCTTTGGCATCTGAAAAACTCTTTTTCAAAAAGGTCATTAGGTTTAGTCACAAAGAAGTTACTGAGCTGCTGTTTGACAGTTTTCAAATAAATGAACAATAAGCAATTCAGAAAATTTTGAAAGATCCTGAAGAGAGAAAAATCTAAGTGACAAGGTCTTGTGAATATGAAAGGTGACACAAAACATCCAAGTCAGGTTTTTGTCTGACATTCATCGATATGTGGGACCAAGCATTGTCATGATAGAAGAAAATACCTCAATAATTGGTCAGTTTTAGGTCCATTGCTTCGATTTCAACTTTTAAAATTTCCAACTGGAAACAGTATTTTCCCAAATTTATTATCTGATTTGATGGCAAGAATTCATAATATACAATTCCATTGTAGTCCCACTATTCACAAAGGCATTACTTTTTTGGGATGCAGATTTCCCCCTTGGGGTTACTAAAGTAGGTTCATTTGGTAATAATCTGTTATCTTTTTCTTATAACACTACTGTATAATATCCATATCTCATCTTCAGTAATGAGCTCTTTCAAAAAAGGAGCTTCTTTAATTTCAACAAAGAATCACATGCCGAAACTCAAGCGAACATATTTTGCTCTGTTAAAGTATGAAGTAACCACATATTGTACCAGATTACATACCCAATCTTTTACAAATCATCATGTATTGTACTTTTCAGAATAGTTTGAAAGTTAGATAGCTCCTAAATTGTAAAATGTGGATTTTTAGAGACAACTTCTAACATATCCTTGTTTAAAAAGGATAGCTACCCAAAATGAGCATCATCTTCAATGCTGAAATTTCTGCACCTCTCAGAGCACCTTTCAACTGTATCAACAAAATATGATCAAAATGAACTTTTGAGTTCTCTTTTGAAACAGAAACTATACCACAACACATGCACGAACTCTGCAACATGAGCAGAAAAGACTATATTTACACATCTGCTTCAATCAAGGTCACTCCTTATCAGCAGTAACAAAATAATTAGAAGAAAATGCACATCTATTTTAGTTCATCATCAGACACAATGGTCAATGTCTGATATGAGATTTGGAACATTCACCTTGTAGGACTTATGTTCTGACATTTCATAATTCTTAAGAGTCATTTTATATATTTATTTTTCATATTGTCTTACTGCTATAAATTTACTATAATAATAAACTGTAGCTCTTTTTTTTTTTTTTTTCACTAAAAAATTTGCATCCACTAATGTAACTTATATCTAAAAATAGCTTTCTAACAGAATTCTAATTCAACGTTCAAAACAAATAAAATAATCAAAGCTTCTTACCTGTTAGATGAGATCAATTCAATCCAAGATATTTTATCCAATTTTATTGACGGCACAGACAATACATGATGACAAGAAAACACTTATAAAT
Organism: Stegodyphus mimosarum; assembly: GCA_000611955.2. NCBI lineage: Eukaryota > Metazoa > Arthropoda > Arachnida > Araneae > Eresidae > Stegodyphus > Stegodyphus mimosarum. The sequence goes on along the minus strand of KK113548.1, from coordinate 39,930 downwards.
ACAGTTATATAGAGAGTTCTCACTTAATATTCCATGGTTTATCATTCTTCACAGTCTTAATCGCAATTAATTCAACTCAAAAAGAAATCAGGCACACAGTGCCATCTGGCTCCTGTAATTATAGTTTCTACATCCACCTCATAATATCACACATGATGTTAATATCAGAGATATATCTATGCCAGTAAGGGCATAATGAAGGATATACATCTGAAGACTTCTATTCAAGTTGTTGGTGCAGGTAAAGCATCATTCCATATCAAATCGATGGAGGTCTACCACTTACTATGGACTTTTTTAATATCTCTCACAGCTTTTGTAATAAGATCACAAATTTCCAAAATTCACCTATAATGGCACTGCAGTTGGTCTCATATGTTAAAGCATAGTCACTTTATTATAAGCAGACACAACTTCCCCAACTCTAGCTTCTTATGTTCAACAGTTATTTTAGTATTTAGGACTTTACTACCTGTACATGAATGGATTTACATATACGCATATATAGATATATAAACAAGTAAAGGCATAAGAAAAAAAAGTGTAGCAAGAAGAATCTGAAGTCAAACACACACTTAAAAACAAAATAGACCAGAAATTTATTTTAAATTTTTTAAATATGACTTTTGGTTTCTATGTCTCTGTTGTTAACTTACAAGCACACTTCATTTCAAAATTCCATGATGGCTCTCTAAGCTAAAGATTCTTTATTATTCTTATATTTATTTATCTGTTTTACATATTTCTCATAAAAATTCTTTCACTGCTGCTGGGAGCATGGTGATGGGAAAGTTTTTTTTTTTTTTTAATGCTTATACACTTCTTGTTTTTCTCTTCACATTTTTTCTCTATGTATGTGCATTGGTATAAAAAAAATTAAATTAAAATAGAACAAAAATGCTTAAGTCTCTCTTTATATGACATGACGATATTTTAGATGGTAGAATAAAGAAGACAATGGTGCTAGTACTAAAAAATTTTTAAGTATAGTTTTATTGAATAATGAATATGAACATAATCAAGTAATATAAAGTTTAGAGATAAGTGCATCTGAGTTGAATAATTTCACATGTTGCAACAACTATTGATAAAGAAAGGAAAACCTACTACATATCAGCATAGCAGAGCCAGGATTAAAAAATTATGATTATGCTAATTGATGTTAGATCAGTAATAATGTGGTTATATTATTGTTCAATAAAGGCACATAGTATTGCTTAACTGAAAGCTTTGATTTAAATACTTTTCAATATGATTGGGTAAATGATTTCAGTTTAACATTTCCCATTATGTCAGTATGCATGTCATCCATTAAGGAAGTCTATAGCAAAAATTAATTTTGAAATGACAAACTTCAGAAAGATTTATTATGAGAATTTAACTATTTTTATAACAGAAATGGAGAATATAATTATTTTGTAATTTATTACAAAATAAAGTTAGAATTTAAGCATACACATATATACACATTATGTACATAATCTATTGCAAATGTAAATGAATAATGCTTTTTTTTATCACAATTAGGATACAAAATTTTAGAGTAATTTATGACATTTAAAACTACATTAAAGTTCATTTTAAAAGAAAGGTAAAAAACCTACTGGCACTTAAAACATATATATTTTCCACTTTGCGCTGCCTTTTCCCTAGCATTACATTCATGACAGAGTGCCCTGAAAAGAAAATGATTTTAACAGTATACCTATTAAGTATATTAAGAATTTTAATTACATCATAATGTAGTAAAAACATTTAGCCTCTTTCTTAATCTTCAAAATCAGGAGTAATTCTTATATATTTTTAAAAATTAGCTATAAAAATAAATAATTACAAATTGGATAACATTTAAAGGCAAAGTCATGGAATCTGAAAATGGCTTCTTTTTAATATTCCACAGTACCATTCACTCAATTTTAATAGCATTTCTAGTATGTATTTATGCAAATCAGTCATCTCTATTAAATAGAAACACTGTATTAATAGACTCCCAATATATAAAATACTTGATAGTCATGAACATTATTGGAGTTTTTTAAAGAAGTCCTTCTAGGAATTTATCAAATAAAAATACTGATATATGGTGTATCAGTTTCTTAATAATTAATAAAATTATAAGTTAAACAAAAAGTAATATATCAGAAAACATGGTAAATGAATTTTTTGTTTTATAATTAATTTTCACCAATACTGTTAATGAATAATATTTTTAATTATGGAAATCAGAAGCAGCAGTTTAAACGACTTTTAATCTTATTTTTGCATTTTATACATTTACTTCTCATTTCTCAAATGGTTATTTACTTTAAATTTTACGAAATTTACTGCAGATACATCAAATAAGCCGTAACTTACCTTACGCTGAAATAGGAATAAAATTTATGTTTCAGAAATGCATAAAAAAACTCTTTCCATTTGCAGAAACAGCCCTCCAAGTGCACACCCTGGCATAGTGGAGGGTAGCAACAATCCTTACTAATCAGCTTTGATGGTCCCCTCAACAACTGGTCCCTCAGTGAATTTTGTATGTCGTGGGTGATTGGTCACAGAGGATATGCCTTCATAGTGAATAAACCAATGATAATGTGATGGTATATTCTAATGCAAGAAGGACAATACTGGTATTGTCAAAGTTTGATTTATGATGTATGTATTGCTATATGCAATTTAAATATTTACTGGTGATCAGGTACTCTTGTGTAAGCAATCTTGAATTGTCTGGTCAGGACCCTAACGATTACAGCCCTGATTGCAGATACATTTTAAAATTTATAATACATGGAAACCTATTCAGTTAATAATCAAATTAACATCTTTTCATGGTTGCAGATATATCTAATTTACAGCTTTGCACAAGTCAGAAAATGGTCTTCTTATTGAAGTGTATTATACACAGTCCAGTCACATTAATATGATCACCACTTACTTTCGGAGTCCATTTCAAACAACTAATCACATAAGGCAGCTGGCAGTATTAACAGTGGAACGTAGATAAAGAATGTCAAACAGAAGCAGAAACATAGAAATTGTTGGCATAATGCAGAAAGAGCAATTTATGCAACACTCAAAAGGACATGATCATTGACTTCCACGCCAAGAATGGAAACATTTCCGAAATTGTTAATTGTGTAAACTCTGCATGTGCCACTGTGGTCAAAGTATACCCTGCAGAGAAAAAAAGGCACTCCCAGAGAAAACTTAAAAATCAGCAAACTGGCAAATATGGTGCACCATGGGCCATATATGAGAGATGTGAACAATGTTTGTGGAGATTTGTTTAGGCAAATAGACGTGCAATCGCTGAGCAACTGAATATTCAGATAAACAAAGGAGCTACCAATAGTGTGTCCTCAACAATAGTTCAGTAGGTGTTGCTGCGTATGGACCACTGCAGCAGATACCTGGTTAATGCACCTATGCTGACTGATGTTCATCAGTGATGAAGGCTGGAATTTGCATGCCAGTACTGCAACTGAACATCCGCTGGCTTTTCCTGGTGAATCACATTTTATTCTCCATCAGACAGATGAATGCTGGCATATATGGCATGAAATGTCTGAAAACCAAAATACCCTGAAACAAATGGCAGAAGGGTTCAAGCTGGAGGAGGGAACATTTTAGCCTGGGGAATGTTTCATGGCATTCTCTGGGTCCACTCCCCATTGTAACTGTAGAAGGAATAATGGATCAACAGAAGTCTGCATGTATGAGTGGGCCTCTATCCTTGCAGACCATGCCCAATCATACATGCAGACTGTTTTTCCTCAAGATGATGGCATCTACCAGCAAGAAAACATGGCATGTCACAGCTCACAGCTCACAGTGTACGTGCATGGCTCGAAGAGCATCAGGATGCTTCCCTGGTCTCCGAACTCCTCAGACTTAAACCCAATTAAGAATCTGTTTGACCACTTCGATCAGGTTGTTCATGCCATGGATCCACATATACAAACTAGCACAGGTGGCAACAACATTAGAATTGGCATGGCTGCACATCCCTGTGAACATACACTCCTTCTCGAACTTAACTGAATCTCTTCCCGCATTCTCAGAAATATGGTTCCTGCACCACCTTTTGCACTTTTGCCTGCTTTTGAAAGGTGCTCACATTGATGTGACTGGACTGTGTAATTACTGGCACTGATGTTTGTTTATATTTTCAGAAATACTGATCCCTGATCTCTTTTAGAACTTGCTAAAACAGAGTTTACTACATTTACTTTTTGAATAGCATTTACTCTGCATATTATAATGTAATCATAACTGCATTTCTGTAATCATTTTTGTTCTTAAAAAGCATTTGTAAAAGACAAAAATACAGAAATATAGTCAGGATGATGACAAAGCTTCACAAATGGGAAAGGAGATAAACTTTCTGCTTATGTTTTAATATAATTCACTACCCATTACTTAGAAAGTAGAGTTTAAAATGTCTGAAACTAAAAATTTAAAAGAGTTTCAAATTTCTCTAAGTAGCAAAATAATTATGAATGGAGAAACTACAAAATATAAATATATATATTATAAAATATGTAATATTTTAAAAATAACTTATCTTGTTTAACTTACAAATAATGTGTACATATAGACAGCAAGTTCAAGTTTTCCATATTACATGAAACAAATAAAATATTAAGAATAAGCAAAGAATATATTTAAAAAAACATACCGCCCAGCATTTTTAATAAAACCTTGATCTGCAAGCAATGTATGGCAAATTTCACAAGTGAAGCACTGTGGATGCCAGTTGTTGTTCATTGCCTTAATGACTCGTCCAGAAATAAAAGTCTTGCATTTTCCACAACATGGCGCAAATAACACATGAAAATCGTGCTCACAATATTTTCTTCCTTCAAACTTCAAATGGAGGGAAAAAAATGACATTGTTAAAACTCAAACTATACATATATAGAGAGAGATGATATTTATATACAGTAAAAATTCAGTCATCCTTAATGTTCAGATAATGCCAAATGCCAGATGTAAAAAAAGTTTGATTCACAGTTGAAAAGCCAAATGATGAAACAAGAAATTTCCAATCTATAATAATAATAAATACAGAGATATTTTTTTAATAAAAACTTATTTTATAAAATAAGTTTTTATTAAAAAATATGAACTAAAAATAGAAAACTAATTTATCATACAGTTTACTGGGAAAAAGAGATTCAATAATTCTCTTATTCTCTACAGTTTTATATCATGAATAATAAAAATGTGTAACACTCATGATAAATTTATGAAGTTAATACTTTTGGTAATAGAATGTAAGTTAATACTTTCGCCAATGCAATTAATAGATTTAATTATTTAGATGTCCATGATTGTATTATTTGTGATATAAAATTGTAGACAAATTTTGTAAAGAGAATGGTTTAATATTTTGTTTTCATTAAAGATTATGATAAATTATTTTTCTATTTTTAGTTCATTAGCTTTTTAATAAAAGCTTACTTTATAAATATTTTTTTCTAATTTTCATCTTTTGAAACATATGACAAGTTAAACCAAATTGCTCAGTTTAAAGATTATTTTTTCACAATGAATAAAATAATCATTCTTTTACTTAAAATCCACCAAATTTGCCACAAAAATTTAGAGATTACATTAAAATCTCACATAAATTTCCCCTGCTTTATTCAATGACGCAAACAGTAAACTCCTGAGACATTTATTTTATTCAAAGTACAGTATATAAAATACACCGGATGTTTGTCAATTTTTTAACCTCCTAAAAAATGCTTCTACACCAAAAGCTGTAATCGTAAGTTTCTACTGTGTCCTTTTAATTCTAAATGGCAGCACAACTCTATGAATGCTCAATATTTTACAGTTACGAAATTAATATACCTCTTTTAAAGATAGCATGTTTGAATATTCATATATTTCATTGGAGGGGAGGAAAAAATTCAAAATCTTCAAATATATGACACACATGCTGAACCTTCTATATTTACTGCATTTCAATCAAAACTGATAATTAAAAGAAGATTATTTATACATTTTTAATAACGGTATATAATATATACCGGCACCCATACTAAGGATACTTTGCCAACAGATGGCAGCACTAGGTTTCTCCTTCTTTACACTGTAGATGACAGACTTTCTTTACATTATAATAGTTTATGATGTAATAATTTGTTTATGATTAGTTTACAAGTTGTTTGAGATTCAATATTATGTTCTTGGGGGCTTGGGAAGTTTACTGACCCTGTGCTAGGGCTGAATACAAATATATTAGTTTAGTCTTTGTTTACTCCATTCGAGTTTCTCATTCGTCTCTGTTCAGCTAAATTTTAATTTCAGCATTTCACTTTTTCCCAAAAGAGAGATTCGTAGATTTTAAAGTTGTCATCTTGCATCAAAAGGTTATATAACTGTAGGGGTTAAATGTGGCAAGTTAGCTCCGAAAGACAGCCGTTGTTCGCATTTTCCAAAATCCTAGAATGCAGCGAAAATCAAGAGATGATTGACAACTAAATTGTGATGCAGAGGTCACGCCATCTTCACAAAGGAACTGTGATAACATCACACAGAGGGAGAGCTCACTTGAAAGTACGGGAAATGGAAATGCACTTTAGGAGTTTTTTGAAAGCATGCTTTTAATTCTTTAAGGTATTGTCTTTGTTAATTTCAGATGAGAGACTAAGGAATACAAGAAAAATTTTTCCCCTGGGTTAGGAAACAAGTACGTGACTTAGTCTTTACAGCTGGTGAAATGGGAGAAAAAAATTCTAAGGCCAGTTTTAGATGCAAAACATATTTATCTTTAGAAGGAAAAAAAGGGGCAAATATTTGAGTTTTTTTTTTAAGTTTTGATAGAAATAAGAGCTTTGAGGTATATCAAATAATAAAATCGTTTAACAGCTTTTCTTGAACAAAATGATATACTACAACCTATATTTACAAAAAATTAAAAAGGGACCCTTACGGGGTCTGATAATTGAAAGTTTGTGTGTGTGGGGGGGGAGAATTCTTGTCATCATAGCATGAAGTATACTCTTTTTATATATTATAACATAACTTCAATAATGCAACATAATTTTTCAGCTAAGTCATAGTGCTTCATTTTTCAATTTTTTATTTTTTGCCTGAGTAACATCTCCTTGTAAATTTATACTAGTTCAATTAAAGCATGATACGGTTTATGCATGCATATTTTCTAAAATTTTTCATAAAATAATAATATTGAATTTAAATCACTTTCAAAAGCTTTTTACCATATTTTACATAAGTATTTTCAACTGGGTGTCATCATCACAAGTGGGGAATCACTTGTGATGTCACCATCCCATCAAGTGGGGAAAAAAAATATTTTTTAAATTTTTAATTTCTGGCAAAATTTTAAAAGTGTTTGCCTTCAGACTTACATAACAATGTTCAAGCACTCACCTCTATAGATTCACATCAAAATCTCGCAAAAATAGATGAAAAAAAAATTAACCATTGGCAGCTACCTGGGGAAAAAATGTCATAGAGTGGCACCAGTATAAAATATATACCGGACCTTAAAATTCAGAATTTCAATCTAGATTAAGTCTCAATTTTGTGCCCTAAAGGACCATAAGTTAAAATTCATTCAACATTTTACCACAATTCAAATTATTTTATATATCGCCCCTCTAAGGGTTAAAGAACGTATATGCAAAAAAATCATTTAAACATTAAATTAAATTTAAACCAATTGTGAAAATAGCACTTCACCACATTGTACTGTCATCTACAAATAGTGTGTGTACAAAATTTGAATTCAACAGCTTATCAGGGAGTAATTTAAAAATTGATGACAAACGTTAGACCATAGCAACAAACACTACAAATCAGCTAAATAAAAGCTTATAAAAAGAGTCACCTCACTGGTTATCAACTTGAAAACCAAAAGCCTACATTTGACATCATTTGGCGTTTTGAAAAAATGAATTTCAGACACAAAAACCAACATATTTTCTAAGGCTGTAAATATATGAAAGTAAAACATTTATTTGATTATGTAATTCCATCAACCCTGACAGAGATCATGCAAACTCGTACTAATCATTCCTGCAAAGTTTGAAGGGCTGATCCTTCTTTATTTATTTAGATAATGTAGAGGTACAAGCTACTCTTTCTACAGGAAGTATTCAGCCTTATGGACACACTGTTGGAAGAATACAGTGGACATAAGCAAAGTGAACTCGGCAACTGAAAGAGATCCATGTAATTTTAGTTACATTTGAGGCTTTATAAGCAGGATTTTGAATCACAGTCCCGTATGTAATACGCATTAACTAACATCTTAAAGAAGACATTATTATTTAATAATGTGAGTTCGAATGCTGGAAAAATAGATATCAATACCAGTTCACTAACAGGAAATATACCACTACTCAGTGAAACCACAGTACGGAGAAAAAAATTATTGGATTGAGAAAAGCCGTAGTCATGCCTGTTCCTGGGATGTTCAGCACCTGCGTGTAGGTTTTATATGCACCCTTATGTAATTTTAAATACACAATAACTTAGTTTGGTCTTTGGACAAAAAAAAACTGAATAATATATTTGTCCTTGCATAGATAACTGCCACTTTACATGATATCGGTTGAAAGGTATATCGGTAAAGATTGCAATGTAGGACTGTGCATACCATTTTCAAACTTTACCATACCCAGAAAAAATATTAAACTATTGAAAAAATATTACAGCTGTTATTGATGTTGAATAAAAGCATCACCATTTGCAGATAATAGTGTGCGTTATTTAAACGTAAGTGATTTTTCTCTCTTCAAAATTTACATGTAATCTTAAAGGCCTGTATTGAAGCTTTTGCTGCCTAGCTTGGATGTAAGAGGAAAGCAAAATATAAAGTAAAATACATAAGTTAATAAAAAAAATTTACATACTTAAAAAAACTGTTAAATTTAAAGAAAAATATAGTGTTTTTTATATGAATTTATTTTAAATTTCATAAACATTAAAACACATTAATAAAAAAATTTCATGATTTTTGAATAAATTTTGTTAAAATTTTGCGATGAGTAAGGGGTTAATTAATAATTTGGGGCCTATACTTCTAGTCACAATGTTTCTCGAAATACCACACAGAATTAAACAAAAGCAGTTTCAAAACAACAAGTGAAAAGTTATGTAAATGCAAGCTTTTTATAATAGTCTCCATAGGAAGAAAAATCCAAATGGTAAAATCATACTGCTTTTTAAAATTTAATCCTCCAATTACTATAAAGACTGACTCTGAAAAGCTCCAAATTCACCCAAAAATGCCAAGAAGAAAGTTTTTTTTTCCTGATTAAAATTCCAAAATGTCACAGTTACTTTATACCTAGACTCTACCTCTTAATAAACATTTCTAATTGCTTGAGCACATTTCAAGATGCACGCACACATATAATTATTCAAAAGTGTCAGTAAAAATGTTCTTGGATGCATTTATACAGCTTGGACAGCTGGAGAATTAACTATAAAAGGTTCCACACTTTTACATAAAAATTTAGAAGTAATTTTGACTGATTTAATGATTTAGATAACTTTTTAAACTATATTTCTAATCAAAATTCAAATTTTTTATCAATATTTATTGAGAAAATATAAAATATAAGCTACAGATTTTGGTTGTCACCAATAGAATTTGTTAATGGCCTAATGAAAATATGAATTATATCTTTGTGAATGCTTAATATAGAAGCACAGAATTTTTTGCATTTAATGTCTTAAAGCATATTGTATGTTTAGTTAATTGGACTATTTGCTCTATGGAGACCACATAAAAAGATTTTATATTTATACATTCCCTCTATTCACACTTGTGAAACAATTTTAATAAAGTTGTTTTCCTCATTTTAAGAAACATTCATTAATTTTATTATAAGTAATGGCTAAAATGAATACTTAAAGAAATTTTGCCAACTTTTTTCAAACACCCTGTATATATTTCATATTGTTGTGTGTGTACGAGTTCGTTATATATTGAATGCACAAAGTCATTAAAACATTAACAAAAATTTATTCTTTCCACAAGAAATAAATCAAAATGCTGAAATATTTCTTCAGGGATATTAGCACAATATCTCAAACATTAAACAGAATTCACTTCAAAACAGATAAAGTTAATCTAATCTCACAGCGAATTCGCTACAATCAACTACAGCATTAAGTAAACAAACAGAAGTTCACTTTAAACAGCTACAACTGAGATGAGGTATTTAAATTCGGCTTTTATAAGCTTTTTAATTAGCACAAGACTATTCTTTTACTTTCTTGATTTTTCTGGATTCAAAAGCAATTACGAGATATTTATTTATTAAATATTAAATGCATGCGCTCTTGTATTTTTACTTTTCCAGCTCAGCTTTCTCTTACAATTCGTCACAGCTGCATTTCACAGGAAAATAAAACAATTTTAATTACAATTATAAATAAATAGCCAAATAAATATGAAATTCATAACAATATTAACACAGGAAAAAATACTTAATAATTAACATACTTCATAAAAGATTCCTTCTGGAAAAGGTCTAAAGCATTGACAACAGCTACAAGAAGAAAAACAATAAAATACTTTTGAAATATTAACATATGAAATGTTGCAAACTTCTAAATGAATTTATTAAATAAATTAGCATTATACACTTCCAAGAAATTACCAAGAAATAAATTCTTAAGGAAGAACTTAAAATGTGAAATGGAAAAGGAGTAGTCAAAAATAAAATAGTTCACTTTCTCAAATTTAGAGGAAGGATAACAAGAATTAAGTTTATTAATTAAGGAATTAAGTTTAAAGAAAATAACTTCAAAATACTTCTTAAATCAATGAACTAATATCCAGGAATAAACAGGAAAAATATAAAAACTGAAATGCCTAAGAAAATGAAAAAATTAGTGAATGTCTCTTACACAAAACATTGTTGATGCCAAACTTCTCCATGGGAGTTGACTATTTTTTCATGTGGAGCAAATCCTTCTCCACACTTGCAGCAAAACATAACACCCAATGACATGATGATTGCTCTAAAATTCAAATAATAAAATTATAGAGACCTTTATTAACAAATTAAAATTTCTTAGTTTTAGTGTTATCATTCTCAGTAATACTGATTATACGTACAACAGATGTTCTATTTCAAATTTACTTCTTTATTATACTGCTAATATTTTACTCTCTTTTTAAATCAGTTTATTTAATATTAATAATTATTTCCATAAATATGAGTACACTTATCAGATTGCCTATATGAATTTAAGAATTAATTCTATAGTATACCAAAATATTCTAATGATCTTATATATGTTGCATATTTATAAGAAAGTTAAATTATTAATCTTGGATATGCATAAAAATAGAAGAAAATATATGTTTCTTCCATAACAGCTTCACAGTATAATTAATAACAATTAATTGCACATTTTAAATTTTACCAAATTCTAAAGCCATCTCCACACTATCAAATGATCAAGGTAATGATTTACAATATCAGAGATATCAATTACATTCCGCACTAAAAATACATAAAGAAATTTAAAAAAAAATTTTTTTTTCTTATTATATGAAACATGTGAATGGTATTTCTGTTTGCCAGTCTCACAGCCACATCTTTAATCATATGCAAATTAGTTTGCTAATTAAATTTTTCATCACTGAGAATTAAACAATTGTAAAATTGTAAACAGCTGAGTAATTCTCAATTATAACTCTGCTAAATATTGCAGTTCACTTAAATAGTTGATTTCAAGTTCTGAATCATAAATCTATAAATAAAATATGGAAATTAATAATGATTTAATGGAATATGGAACAAAATATGGGAAGTTACAAGAAAAGTTTTCAAAGCTCACTTGATACAGCATGCACCATCATAACTTAAAACTAACTAAAAGTAGCTATCAGTTATGCAATCATTATATAACTAATAAAAATTAACTTGTGGGGTTCCACCCTTTTATTTAACAGTTAAATGTAGGAACCCTTTTACACCGATAAGCGAATAATCACTTGAGTGTGTGAACAGAGACGTAAGACTCTAGAAGGGTTAATTACTCTTTACTTCTCAAAATAAGGATAAACACAGTCGGCTCCTATCTCGGAGCACACAGCAAAGCCTCCACTTGGGCTTGAATTCAAATTAATAAGAATTAAAGCTTAACTAAAAAGACATAGCCGAAGCTATCACGATTCTAAGTACTTGGCCGATAAATCTCAATTAAGTAGGCAAAGCTATCAAGGGCTTGTACGGCCGAGCATAGTAATAGCTTAGAGAGAGATGCAGTCCAAAGGTAAACGCATGCTAGTCAGGAACTCAGGCTAAGAAATTGTAAGCTGAAATTAGGAGAGACAGGAAAGTGTAATAAACTTAAAGTAACTGTTATAAACTTAGGATAAGCCTTATAACCTGTATATTCTATATTTAAAAGTCATTTTACCAAACAGTTTCAATAGATGCACTAAAGTATAATATTTCCAAAGATATACACATTCATTCTGACAATACTATACATTAGATAAAATTCTGCACCAAGTCACCCAATTAGCTCCCATCCTCTCAAAATTCAAATGCTAAAATTAAAAGCTAAGAAATATTAATACTTTGCATTAAAAATTAATTAAAATCATAAAATGGCTCTTGCAATGTGAAATACACACACACACAACACATATATACATATGCCTTTGTGAAGAAAGACCACTATCTAATTTGTACAGTTGTTGGCAGTATGATAGTTTAAGTTTCAAAAAAATTTTGGATCATTCAAAATTAAATTAATTCCTTCCCTGTACTCGGAAAGCATGTACTTAACTTTTATTTTAATTTGCAGTGATGATATTCAAACACTTTAAGAACCAGTTGACTTGAGTAAATAAGTAACAAAATTAACTATTAAGCTGTGGATACACTGCATGAAGAACTATTATAGTTCAATTTTCAATACTCCATTCGCTGAACTAAAAATATTGTTGAAGGAGTGCAAACCAGCTTAATCTGACCACTGCTTTTTTTCCCTAGCGACCATTTTTGGTGTGATTGATACAAAAACTATAAATTTGGTTATTACCTTTTTCTTAATGGAGATAAAGAAACAGGTGTGTTTTTATAACTGATACCAGTAATTTTTATGCTGGGAAACAAAATTTGAATAAAATATTGAGAGCATATTACAATGTATATTATTTTTCAAATTTCTTTATTTTTGTATTATGTTATGCTATGTTTCATGCAATATTACATGTCCTTAAATGTATATTCAAAAATAAATGGTACAATCCAAATGTCCTCCATTCCCTTATTCCAGAAATATATATGTAGTAGTATATGATAACGATGTAGCAGCATGTAATATATCCATATTCCTAAACTCCCATCTCTCAAAAGTAAACTCATTCTGAGCAAAGATGGCAACTTTATTATATAAAATGCTTCCTACAATGAAAATTATTTAACAAATGAAGATTTTTTGATTAATCTATCATTTATCATCACTCACTCATCTGGAGAATTTGTTGCGTTACGAATTTCTGCATAGTCGGGATCGCCATCGGATAGTTCTTTTTCGGCAACATTGCTTAATTTTCGACGCCTATATAACGGACTTGCCCCTAGAGGTTGCAACTTTAAATTTTGGCTTCCTAACATCGTGAAACGAGTTTCCCTAATGAGAAATCTTAGCGAGATCTAAGACAACCAACGGTTACAATCAAAATCGCCAACTCAAACAAACGATTCTTAAGTTATTCTGTTTAAAATTCGAAAAGACTACAGCTAAATTTTTGGAATACTTGAAAACGATAAATCAGCGATAAACTAGGGCGAGAAATTTTCACCTGTAATACCATGTAAAAAATTCACGTAATATGACACAAAAACTGATTTAAAAAAACGCTGCATAACAACTTTGAAAGAGAGAAAGATAGACTTACTAAGGTAGACATATTCCACACTTGTCTAAGATGTCGTATGTACCCAAAACGTGGAACCACAGTCATTATGGTAAACGTAAAAGGAAAATGGCTACATTAATTTTTAAGTATAGGTCAATAAACCCATTCGTCTGCACCGGTAGCTTTCAAAACAGCAATGAACAAAAGAAGACTAATGCCTCGAAAAATGCAATATAATTCGTATCCCTCTTCACAGTTTCCAAAAAAAGGATATGTTAGCCAAACAAGATATCTTAAAAGCAACAAAAGTAATTTCAGATGTGTTTAATAAAATATAGACAGCATTTAACAAGTCAAACTAGAATAGTGGTTTTATCTTCCATATGACATTCCTTTTTCTTTAATAAACACAAATTAACCAGAATTGATGAAACGGAAGTTTCAAGTTTGAGTCAGGAATAGCTACTCAACAATAACAACCACAACGGAAGTACCGCGAGCGTTACCACTTTGGCCAGCAATCTATTCTACATCTTTTTCATGGATTTTAAGAACTTCTTGGTATATCAAGGGCAATACTCAAATTCATAAACCAGGAACATTCACTTTAACAAGCTACATAAAATGCGCTTTCACTATACAGTGAATTCTTGATTTTGCGAACCCGTACGAAACGCTGAAACGATACATAAAATCAATCGTTCGTAAACTGGAATGTCATTAATAAACGAAAATATGTAATTTTTCACTACTCTTTATTTGTCAGAGATTCCAAACTTCTAATTTTTGTTTGTTTCATAATTACAATTCTATAGAATTAAAGTTGACAGTATTATCGGGTGATTATTACTATTATTCTAAAAGTGATGAAATTGTTTCATCTTTGGATATTTTATTCACGTACAGTTGTATATATAGTTTAGTCTACACAAAGAAAATAGCAAAAATATGACCATTTTTTCCAACGAAAATTTTCTTACATTTTCAAAAAAGCTTCACCTCTACTGTAATTAACCGCCCAGTTTCTGGCATTCAAGAGCCAAATAATAAGAAGAGTTAGTATTGATTATACAAGAAAATTTTCCAGACCATATTAATGTTCGTAAAAACAAGCAATGGAAAAGTAAATGGGAGTTGCGCAAAAACGTGAGTCCACTATTACAATACAACCACCACCACCATATACTTTATAAAAAATAAATGCTCTCGGATGCTCAAAGATAATAATAATAAAAAACTGCTAAAATGAAAAATACAAAAACAACATATAACAAAGTTATGAAACAGCCTCAATAACAACAAAAATATGAAAAATAAATTACAAAATAAAGAATGTTAAGTCAAAAACAGTAATAAATGTTAACGACAATCCACTACTAATTGGACTTGATGAAACACACTGTGGCTATTTTAAGCTTCTCAATTTAGAAAAAGAAAAAGGCTGCATTTATCAGCAGAATTACCTTGCAAAAAGAAATTCCGAACACAGCCTGAATCTCATTACAGTAAGAACCACCTATAAACCGAATGGTTACTTAAATACATTGGTTAACTCGAGCCGAGTTCAAATTTTGGCGAACATGGAAGTTTTTGCGATTTTTCACATGAGTAATGTAAATACGAGCTACTGTCCCTTAAAAAATTCTCGCTTATTACCAGCGTTCAGCGATTTTATCGATTGGCCACTAGTTGACTCATTACAAAGTAATGTTACAGTTACAAATATCCTTTAAAAGGCCTTCCTTCACCCTTTTAGTACCGAACGACGATATATCGTCGTTCGGTGCACTTGCCAAAAATACCAACGACGATATATCGTTGCGCCTTTGTTGGGGCCTTATTGTACTCATCACAAGAGGTCTGTGTTTCAAAATAATTTTTTTAAATGTTAAAATGGTTCACATTCGATGCAACACAAGTGAAAAAATGGTTATTAGATTTAACTTCTTGTTATATTTTATGCTGATTAGTGCCGCGGGTCTGTATACGTTAGAGCGATAAGATAGAAACGGGACGCAGTCGATGCACGTATGCCACTTGAATACTCCGATAACTATCATAAAAGATTGCGATTACGGTCCAAAGAAACTATCCCGGGTCCCGTTTCTATCTACAGACCCGCGGCACTAATCAGCATAAAATATAACAAGAAGTTAAATCTAATAACCATTTTTTCACTTGTGTTGCATCGAATGTGAACCATTTTAACATTTTATAAAGTTATTTTGAAACACAGACCTCTTGTGATGAGTACAATAAGGCCCCAACAAAGGCGCAACGATATATCGTCGTTGGTATTTTTGGCAAGTGCACCGAACGACGATATATCGTCGTTATCGTCGTTCGGTACCAAAAGGGTTAATACATTAAAACTCAAGTTTAAAAAGCCCCCAGGTGCCAGTAAGTAGGCCTCTGAATATTTATAAACTAAAAAATTTTATAATTATATGCACTTTTCGCCAGATTCTCCACTAACATTATGGATTTACATTATGCAAGCTATGTTAATCATTTATTTGCATGTCCTATCGATGTCTAGCCCGCATGATGCAAATCTTAGTCTGTGGATGCTTCCATCACGACGGTGCATTTTGGATGGCCGCAGTGTATGTCAATTTTTGAAAACTCACGTTTAATCTTTTAAATGAAAAAAGGTTTTAAGACCTTACTATCTTTACTACTTAGTCTTCGAATTTTAAAAATGATTAAAACATGTTACACGATGCATAGTGAAATTTCTTTAAATGGTAATTTATTACTTGGCTTTTAACATTCAAATTTGCAAAAGTTGTGTCTGAGAATTTTTGTAGACGTGTTCCTTTTATTAAATTACCCTTCTGAGGTACTTCATTTCTAAGCACTACTGCTCCGTAAGACGCAATATTATTCTTAATTCCAAAAACTTAGCTTTTAATCCCAGCGAATGGCCTGGCTGCATGAGTTTTGCATAGTTTCCGCAGATGTTATATGAAATACACCGAAGAGCCAAAACATTATGACCACCTACTCAATAACGCATTGCGCGACCTTTGGCCTGTAAAACAGTTGCAACTCGCCTTGTTACGGATGCAACAAATTCTTGGTAGATGACTGGAGACAGGTTGTACAAAATGTCTTAGCAGCGGTCACGCAAATTTGAGATATTCTGACATGGTGGTGTTTGAGCTCTGAGCAGCCGCTCTATGACATCCAAAATGTGCTCTATCGGGTTAAGATCCGGCAATTTAGGTGTCCAGGATATTAACAAGCAATTCATCATTATGCTCTCGAGCAACTCCAACATAATTTGAGCCTTGTGACATGAGCGCTGTCCTACTGGAAGATTCCATTTCCAGTTGGGAAGACAAACGTCATGACACAGCTGATTTGCAGTCATGTTCAGATAGTCCACAGCTTTCATGACCTGTTCTAGCACAACTAAAGGTTCCAGAGCCGGCCATGAGAGTGTCTCCTGAAGCATAACACCACACCAGCCTGTGTATGACCTGCTGTGCAGGGGGGAGAAACTGTTGGCCTGGAAGACCGCGTACCCTGACACAATTAATGTGATGAATGAGAAATCATGATTCATCCGACCGGACAACTGTCTTCCACTTACTCACGGTGCAGTCTCGACGTTCCCACTCACACTGTTGACAATGACGCTAGGTCAATACAGGCACACGAATGGGACGTCTGCTGTGCAGTCTCATATTCAATAATTTCCGCTGAATTGTCTGTTCGAGAACACTCATAGCTCCATTGGGTTGTTAGCTGAGCTCAGGTTGCGTTATTAGCTCAGCCACTGTCTGGCGCCAATTTTGCTGTACCATGCGAGACAGTCTCCGACGTCCTTTTTCTTTAATGAGAAGATCCAACACCACCTTGGCGTCTACTGCTGGTTTCACCGTCATTTATCCACTTTGCATAAATACTAACAACGGCAGATAGTGAACAACCTACGAGTCTTGCAGTTTCGGAGATACTTGTTCCTAAGCTTCGGGCCATAATAATCACCTCTCTATCAAATTCATTTAGATCAGCAGCCATTCCCATCACTCGCAAAAATAAGTCCAAGAACGATTCCTTACCTTCTCCAGCAGTAGTTAAATACCATTCCAACTTAATCACGTGCCCTACACGTCATCCAAACAAGTTTAATGAAAAATGTAGAGATGGTCATAATGTTTTGGCTCTACACTGGATGAGTCACTTCCCAATAGCAAGTCTTTCAATAAAGCAACTCTCTCCAAAGGTATATAGCCCTCGCGCGTTTTGTATATTCAAATAGCTGAGCAAGCTTGAAAACCATTCTAAATGGAGACCCTGCTACACTCTAAGCTAAAAAATAACCCCGCAAATGGCAATATATTCTTTATCTTACTTATGTAAAAGATTTCCCCTTTTAACCTGATAACCCAAACTTTATAATTGTCCGCTAGGAAGATGGCAGTGCGGTGCTCTCTAAATCCCTTAACCTAGATAACGTAATTGTTGGGATACAGCATCAAATGAGTAAAATTGAGAATTGGTGCACAAACTGGAGAACCAGCATAAACCTCACTAAACTGAAACTACTGCATGCTAGGAAATATAAATTTGTCCAGATACTAAAAAGTTATATCTTGTTTTAATCCAAGTTCCCATAGTAACTAATGCCACGTATTTTAGTGTTCATCAAAACACTGGTTTAACCTGTACAAATTATGTTAAAAATGCAACAGATAAAAGAAGTAGAAATTCATACTCATTTCACGTACCTGCTTGAAAAATCACCTTACCTTGATCTCTCTAGAGAGAGCAAATTGTTTAGTATTTCTATCATAAGACCAGTATTAACTTATGTCTCTTCTGCTCGGTGTTCAGCAAAAGACACAGATTTCAAACACTTTCCAAGTTTTTCAAAATAACATGCTAAGAAAAATTACATACAATCTCCGATTATATGAAATGGGCTACCGTAAAAAAATAGATTGCATTAAGAATTAATTATATTCATAAAACCAACGTAAATTTCTGTGATAAAGCCATTTGCAATGATAATGTCAATAACTGAATGCTTAAATTTTGTATGAAATCATAAATATCGACTTCACACTCAGACCTCACCCTACACATCTCCTAAGAGATCAGTTACTAAGTACATAATTTTCAGTTTTTTCCCACATTTTTAAACCAAAAAAATATTGCATTTTTACCTCGTTCGTTTTTCGTCCATATTTATTGCAAGTCTGATTCGCAAAGAACGGGAAATAATGCAATAACACGAAGCAGAATTCGCTGTGGTGGAAGATAAAAGGATGACTGTGTTTCATATTTTGTTGCATTTCTTTACATTCTTCTTGTTTCCTTATTAGTTGTCAGAACTATAGATTAAAAGAGTTGAACCCTACAAGTCCAAAGGGGCTTTATCCCTGAAGGACTGTTATTTTCGTTTTCCGATTTTGCGTTTGATTCACTATAAACGGCTGCTTCACTTTTCAAATTATTGCCACCAAATGTTGTCGCCCTATATTATATTTAAAGAAATTAAATAATGAAGAATCTGCATATCTGTATGTATATTTCTCCAAATGTGATAAAACAACGGTACCTAGAGCCATCCAATTTTGAATAACGTACGTTTCCACCCGAATAGGCGCATCTGGAAGCCCAATTTTGGAATTTGTTTTATTATCTATTTCATATTTTTTAAACCTTCAACGAATTTTTGATGAACAAACTCAAACGATTTAAAAGCGAGCAATGGCAACACTGTACGGGGGAGGGAAGAAAAAACCTTTTTATCTCCAGCGCGCGGAACTGTGTATCGGAAGTTCTAAAGATAGACTCACTTTTAAATTATTTTGGGATATTTTTCGGAAATTCTAAAGATATGCTCATTTTAAAATTATTTTGGGATATTTCTGTTGAACTGAATTTTATGGTTTAAATGCGAAGAATATGATATTTAATAAATAAAGGTAACACACAAAATGTTAAAAAGACGCCCCTTTGCACGTAATTTAAAATCTGAAACCATTCAGATTTTTTTCCCTCCATTTATGTCCACCATATGTGTATGTTATCCATCTTGTTATTTATTAACATTCACGTGTTTTATTACACCAAAGCCTGTACACTCAATTAACATTCTGAGTATATAATTATCATTTCATCTCCGCCGAAGCCAGAGCCTTAAAAATTTCTTTCTAAGCGGAATATATTACTGAATTTACGTGCATGAAGTTATCTGAAGGTGCTAGTAATAACACTCAAACTAGAATAATTTAAGAATTAGAGAAAATCTGTATTTCATACATAACTACAACCACTAGCTGTAGGACACCATTTCTAGCAGTGGTTTATAGTTACACTGCAAGCAGAAATCAAAGTCACTTTAAGCAATCCAGATTTTTTGACGAATAAATCTAACTTGAATCCAATATTTAACCCTGATAAGTGCTTTTGAGGGACAGCGATCAACTGAATCTAAAAAATTAACTTCTGCAGTCAAAGAATATCTAATTTCTTGGATTAACCAGTTAGAGATGCAGATTTTATGACATCCATCTTTCAGACTGATATTCGCTCATTTTTAACAATGGCGTGCCTAGAGCTTTTACCGCCCCTCTCGAGGCACACCACAAAAAAGTAAATCTATCAAATGTCTAAACTATATATAGGTAGGAAACAAAATAAAAGTTCTACGCTATTCTTTATACAGTGCTATTTTGCTTATTTTGTTATTAGCAAAACCATCGATGACATTCTAGAACTGTCGAGTTGCCATTTTTAAACAGTAGAGTTAAATACAAGATATTCATTTTTAGGTCTTAAGTGCTTCTTAGCCGATTTGCATCTAGAAACTCACAAGTAATATTTACAGTAACTGGGAAGAAAATCAAAAGTAGGATTAGAGTGTTTAAAATTTCGATTCTAAGACAATGTTTTAGACTAAACTGTAAACAGCCTTTCCACATTTCGCTTTCGTCTTCCCAAGCGGTAATAAAAATAAAACATAGGAATATTTCTTATTTCAGTGAAAGAAGTCTTCTCTATTTTTGTCATCACAATCAAAATTTAATAGCCATTCATATTTTCCATTCAAAGGTTTCGATGCAAGAGCAAGAAAGTGAAGCTATTGAACTCTTTGCAATGTCTTTTAAAACTCTGCCCAGGATAAAAACCATTCTCTCTGCAATTCTGTGTGGTTTGGAACTTGATGGATTCAAATAACAAAGTCTCGTTAAATATAAAATAGTCATAAAAAGGGGATTGTAAATAAATTAAATTACCATTACATTGGTAAAAAATAATGGTAGTTTTCTGTTAAAGGAGCGCCAGTCTCTAAATGTGCGCCAAATATGGTGACTTGTATACATCGTGTCATGAATAGCTGTAAAATGACGTAGTTGCGAAAGAGCAGAAAGAATAAACATCAATCCAGAAATTTTCTCACCCAGATTTTCTGTAGCTTAAGCCAGTGCTCTCAAACTCAAATTGCATGAGGACCACATGTACAACTAAAAGCGGAGGGATGGGATTTTTTTTAATGAAAATTCAAACACCTAACTAGATTTTAACTTAAATTCAAATTTCACTTCCTAAATATTATTACGAATTTTTGTATGTATCTAAATAATTTTTGGTGAAATTGTATTTTTTGTATAATGTAACAAGAAATTATTGGAAATAGACGATGCTCGGCCGAAAAAATAACTACAGAGGGGCAAGTCTATTTAACTTTGAATAAATCTCGCTGAAATTGGCGATATCTCAAAAAAGGTGGCGATGGTTTTGGTGATTAATTTTTATCGCCAAAAGCCGCAAAACGTGGCGCCTATTTGGTCCGATCACTATATAACTGTAATTGATACCGTGATTGAATAATGCTATTGATATCATTATCTTACTGTAACAGTATCCGGCCCTCATATGCTTTCCAGTAATTTCAAGAAGCGGAAGGTATTAGAGATTTCTCGGGACTGGGGAAAACTATAAAAGACCAGAGCAGTTTCTCAGTTGTTTAGTTCTGTGTGAGTTTTGAGGATTGAGATCTCCAAGTTAGTTTCGCTCTTCAGATGCGGTTTGCATTGTGTTGTGTTTTAACGTTCTTAGTAGTTTGAATTCTAACTATTGATTGTATTCTGTGATACTGTGAACAGCTGTACGAGTATTTTTGTGAAAAGTTCCAGAACTGTAAAGTATTCCTTCTGGTAAAATAAATTTTACACGCAACAATTTTTGATGTCATGAATGGGGTTGAATGCTAGTGAGAAGAAAGATGTAAAGCAATTAAGATAGCTGGTGGCAGCTTTTGCTGTATTCACAGAAGAGATGAAAGCAAGCCAAGAAAAGATTGAAGCAGGTCAAGAAGAAATTACTGCCATAATAGAAAACAAATTCGAGGCTATGGAAGGCAGAATAGACATGGTTGAAGACAAAGTTGCAGAAATTCAAGGCAGGGTTTCTGACATTCAACAACAAATTAATGACAGAGTTTCTGTTGCTGTCGTTAAGAAAGTTGTAACTTTAAGGAAATCCATAATGACAGCTAGTCACAACTATAATACCTTGATTCAAACATGTGTCGTCCCCACCCTTTCTAAAGCTATTCACATATGATGAAAAGACTTCCTGGCAAGTGCTGAAGATGCAGTTCTCTATAATGGCAAATGAAAACAGATGGGATTCTCAAACAAAAGCCTGCCATCTAGCTGTTTTTCCGAGAACAGACGCGACTTTTATCTTTCAAAATCTGCCTGAAAACAAAAAGCTAGATTTCGAGGCTCTATCCGGCGGTTTGGAGCTATGCTTTGGTGAGAAATGTTTAAAAAATTATAGTAGGCTTTAGTTAAAATCTCGGAAACTCTCAGGAACTCGCCACAGATGTTGAAAGGCTGTCTCATCTTGCCTTTTTGGCATGTCTGACAGAAACAACGGAAATCCTGTTCCTGCAGTACTTCATTGATGACATTCGGTATCCTGAGATACAGAAAGGCCTGTTTTCTTCGTTTTGAGCATTTGTAGTCATAAATTTTAAATCATTAATTCAGTATTTTCAGTCACTTGGTAAATCTTAATAATGCATTTTTAAGAGCTAAATCATTGTGTTAAATGTTAACAATAGCACACAACAGGCAATAAAGTAGATTTATGATTAAAAAAAAAACCTTGTGCATTATACATTATAAGTAACATTGCAAACCCAACATTTCAATTCAGCTAAAATACAATTTGAATTTTCTTTAAACATGAAGCTCGAGCGTTACTATAACTAGTTTCTGGAAAGATAAGTAGCCAATAATATTACATCATAAAAAGTGTATCCAAGCTGAAGACAAGTAACAAGTAAACATATCGATTTGTGCAGTGTCTTCTAGGATTGAGCCTGTTAAATTAATAACTTACTTAACAAAGCTAAAATTTAAAAAAAAATGAAAGGCTTCAGATTTTAAACTACGTCTAAAGGGGCTTTTTTTAACGTTTTGTGTCTTACCTTTATTTATTAAATATCACGTTCTTCGCACTTAAACCATTAAATTCAGTTCAACAACAATATCGCAAAATAATTTAAAATGAGCATATCTTTAGAATTTCTGATACACAGTTACGCGCGTTGGAGATAAAAAGGTCCCCCCCCCGTAGAATGTTGCCATTGCTGGCTTTTAAATCGTTTTAGTCTGTTCATCAAAAATTCGTTCAAGTTTTACAAAATATGAAATAGATAATAAAACAAATTCCAAATTTGGGCTTCCAGATGCGCACATTTGGGTGGAAACGCACGTTATTCAAAATTGGATGGCTCTAGGTACCGTTTTTTATTACATTTGGTGAAATATACGTACATTTACGGAGATTCTTCATTATTCCATTTCTTTAAATATAACACAAGGCGATAACTTGGTGGCAACAATCTGAAAAGTGATACAGCCGTTTATAGTGATTCAACGCAAAATCGCAAAATGAAAATAATAATCCTTCAGGGACAAAGCCCCTTTGGACTAATAATGTAAACTTACCAAAGTTTTATGTGAAAATTTCCTCAGAGGAACAAAACTTGAGAACAAATAATGACAACCTATTCTCTTTCGTTTATGTATTAATTTTTTTACCGGCACATGTGGGAAAAAATACATAATGATTGCATGTAAATAGTTATATATTTCTCTATTAATTCTCTATATCTCTTAATGGAGTTTCGATTTTGATAACATTTGTAGTTTTGGATAAAAATTATTGGAAACTATCTTTAAAACGGATTATAGATGCTCATCATTCAGTTTGTTAGACTCGTTAATTTTTAACTGCAAAAAAAGTTGCATTTCCAAACAAAATAATTATTCTTCCTGCAAAAATACACCACTTAGGATATTTATCTTTGACTGAATAAGATTTATACCACACTTTTAATTAATTAGTTCCATTAGTAAGTTTCTGGTATATTATTCGTGTCTGCTTTAAATGGTAATGAAAATAATTTGAAATTGAATTCCAAATCATTTTTCAGTACCACTTTTAATTCCTTAAAGCAATACAACAAATTTTCAGTGATTCACAGCTCATCTACAGATAAATCTTACAGTTTTAATTACTGTTTCCATATTATCATTCATTTGCAAACTTTTGGGACAGAGGGCTTCTTGATGAATAATGCATGAAGGATTTTGAAAATTATCTTCTTTCGCCATTTCCTCAATTTTACCGCTACTCCATTTTTTTTTTAACCAACCTAGTAGCTGCACCATTACTTAAAAATCCAGCCATTTTATCTCAATTAAGTTTATATTTATCTGTTACTGTATTTATTTCAGAAAACAATATTATGTGCAAAAGTGTTTCCTTTCACAGGAATTATTTCCAGTAATTCCTTAAGTACTTCAAATTCATCTTGTAGGTCCAGTGTGTCTAGGCTGCAGACAGGTTGGTTGCAGGCACTCACCTGACATCCTTCTAACCAACACATAGCCAAAACAAAAGAATACATATTTAAACAAAGAAAGCTAGTACAGAGGTAATGTAAACCAGTCTGATTACTACGCTGCTATATTGTGGAGGCACAAATTCTTGTCACCAGATCTTGTCGCTAAACCACCAGGTATACAGGAAATTGAAGAATACGGTACAAATTCCAAGAACTTATAGGAGTCATTTCTTGACAAAACTTTTCACGATAATTTAAACTTGGAATTTTGCACATTTTGTTAGTCAAAACAAGTAATCCATGAATTAATCTATTTGCGTGGATCATCGATTTGATTTACATGATACGGTGGGGGAAAAAAGGTATCGAAGAACTTTGAACCCTTGATGAACATGACACCTTTCACACCTGCTTGACAACTATTTTGCACATACGCAAAAAGATATTAAGGCCAGATCTACTTCAGAACCGGCTTGACAGCTATTTTATGTATGCGCAGCTGCGATGTGAGGGAGCCACTCCTGCTTTTGAAAAGCTTTCTTTCTTTACATATTCTCTGGCAGGACTGGCTTTCATCAGAAAACACAGCAGATCTACACTCCATCCTCCAATGAGCTCAAGCCTGACACCACTAACCTCACAAATGGAAGTGATTTGAGGTCAGTGGAATGCACGCTACAGGACACCTGGCTCAGAGATATCCTTCAAGTAAGTGATTTGTAACATTTTGTTATGTCTGTGAGGTGCTTGCGGCAGCTCGAATTTTTGCTGCTGATGCAGTATGACGCATCACAGCCATACACCGAACATCGCGGTCTTCTCTCTCAGTACTGCCATGTGGCCATCCCAAACCCAGTCTTCTTGAGCCAGTACCTTCCACTGCTGTCAACAATCATGCACAATGGATATACTCCTGCTAAGTCTTTCTTCAATATCAAGGAAAGAAATTCCACTTTTTCGTGGCCCTATTACATGACCTCGTTCAAACTCAATGAGCTGTTGATAATGGCTTTGTCTTCTTAAAGGCATTTTTGATTAACATCAACTCACTATATCAAATCTAAATGATAAATAATGCTCACCAACTTAACAGCGCACATTTGAACCAAACCCGATTTGCATGTTCATAGTAGCGTTACACGTGCCTCAATTAAGTGCTTAGTGCGAAATTTGAATAGATGTCATCTTTCAGCCACCTCTTATACAATCGCTGAATAAGATTTCTATTGAGAACTGAAACTTTTGACTCGCTTCCACACTTTCTTCTGAATGCAAAACATTTGGTTTTTTGCTTTGCTCATGGCCAACTTGCTGCTGTTTTCTTCAATAATTTCACAGGTTTTTCAACACCAATGCAAAAAATTCTGTATGAATAAAGCAATACAGAGCCAATTTGATTTGTGTTTGATTAAGTAAAAAATGTGTGTCAACCAAGAATAAAAAAGAAATCACCAATATCTGCAAATTTCTTCTTCATTATGCACCATATTTCCAATTACATATATATATATATATATAGGTCGATGCAAAATGCATTGCATTCTCGTGAAGTGAAAAATAAGACAAGGAATCCGCAGAATTAGTTACAGTTCTGCTGCTCTGTTGGGCAGAATAATTGCTTTACAGCTGTATATCTGTTGCAGGGGAATCACTAATATGGAGAACATTATGACCTCGAAAACTGAGGCACTTTCAGCAGACACATAAGTACACCAGGACTAAGAAGAGTATATTGGTCCCTGACCTGAATCACAGCAGACAAGCACCTAAATTCCTCTATGGTGGTGAAGATGGTTGGAAGAAGGAAATGTGACATGTTCCTGGGGTGGCAATATTGCCAGAATGACTTTAGCACGTATGGATAGATGCATCTGCAGCATGCAGCAGTGACTTTGCAGGCCACTTCCGTTGACATTTTGTAGCAGGTGCAAGAACACTCTTTATGCTCCCATATCAACCAGGACCATTAACTGCCAATTGGCAACAGGTGGCCTTAAACTGTCAATAAGATTAATGTTATATTCAACACAGGGTTGGATATACACCACGACAGCAGAGACAGATCAAAGGGAATTATAAAGCTATAAACAATGGATACATTACCGGTAAATTTAGAAGAACTCTGATTAACCTACAGCAAAAGATGCGACAATATCTTGAACAAAACAATCAAAGCAAAATAGCATATATTCAAGAACCTTATATTAAGGACAATCAACTTTGAGGATTTCCACTAAAATTCAGAAAATATTATGCAAAAACAAGAGTTATTATAATTGACCAAGCAGTACCAGTCTTGCAAATACTAAAGCACAAACACTACAACAGCTATCGGAATAGAAGGCACAAATCCCTTTATCATAGCCTCAGTCTATTGTCCATCATCTCAGGACATCAACCCAATCTTAAACTCCCTGGAAAGTTTAATAGCAGCACAAAAAGACATCTCTATAATCATCATTGGAGACTTATGGGAAACGTTCTATATGGAGCCAAGGACATGCTGATCCCCGAGGGCTTAAAATATGTAACTGCCTCGTAACAACAGACTTACTGTTGTCATCAATAACCTGGAGAGCACCCCCCCCCCAGTATGTTCAGGAGCCTGGGAAAACTTTTCGATAGATCTCACCTTATTCAAGAAACATGGGCAAATAGAAATAAATACTGGGAAATCACAGAAGATGCCAACTTCTGTACATAATCATAACTACATAAACTATGATATAGACAACGTTAAAGAAAGGACAAACATAAACCCAAAAATGAAGTTATCCCACACAGACTGAATGCAGTTCCAGGAGATCCTAAAAGAAGGCTATGCATATAAAACTAGACTAACTAATAGTAGTGACATCAATAATTATATAGAAGACGTCACACGTCTTATACAAGACACCTAAAACATTACAAAAAATCTGATGTGTACACCACATGACCTCCTTGTGCGGAATATTAAATTATACGCATTTTGCATATCATTTAAGCTTATTGGATTTAATTAAATCTACTTCAACGATAGCACATAAACCAACAGAATAAATGCACTCTTTAAAATTCACTATATTTGTTTACCATAGTGACACTCTGGCACTAGGTTCACTTAACAGCATTATATATTATTCATTTTACAGTTCAGAATGCACAATTATGTATATCATCTGAAGAATTATCTAATCGTTCCCACATGTTCTCTTCAAATACTATAATAAATCTAAAATGATGTATAAAAGATATTAAACAAAAAAAGAGAAACAGTTTTTCCTAGGCGATTCAGTAATTCTCATTCAATTAACTCAGTTCTCACTTCACGACAAGGCAAAAATACACTAAAAACTCAAAATATCTATATATTAAAAATTATGAAGTAAATCTTAAACACTTATTTCCTTGAAAAAATTCCAGAATGGATTAAGCATGATTTAATTCGCAATAATAAAAAGAGGCATTATCTTTGTTGTTACGAAGCTTAGTTTCTCTAGATTGGCAACAAATCTACTAGTCTCCTAAGTTTCAAATGCAAACAAATACGACTATCATGAGAAAAAGATTAGGCTTAGTCGCACTTGAAACAACTTTTATATTGTTGAAAATTCTACAAATCTTGCATGCAGATTTACTACAGGCATAAAAACCTTTACTGGAAGATAAGTTCAATCATTTTTAAAACAAAAAATACACCATGTACCAACACATAAGAATAAGAAAACTGAGCTCACTGAGCCGAGTAACAGAGTGGATATATATATATATATATATACATTTATGTACTTTTGGTGTGGCCGATTACCACCAAAATAGGAGGTGCACATCTACATGTTATAGCAGTCCTATACACAAAATTACAACGTTCTGAGGTTACTCGTTTTTGAGTTATGCGTATACAAAATTTCAACATTCTACGACTAATCGTTTTTGAGTTATGCGAGATACACACATACATACGTATACACATCATGAAAAAATCTCTTCAGAATCTATTTTAAATCAGTTTTATAATTTTTTTGAGGAAAAAGAGTCCTTTATTCTGTCTCTTACGTACAGATGTCAGTAAAAAGCATCATTAAATTGCATTCGATAGCGGTCAAAATAGATATTTTCATTGAAATATGACACCTGAAGTTTTTCGAAATTACAATACTTCCTTTTTACTTCATACAAGGAAATAAAAAGGTAACCAGGACAATTACCAATGTACCACAAGAAAAGCATGAAAAGAGAACAGAATTAAATACAAAACAGAACAGGGAAAATACAAACGTATGATTTATGAGGTGAAAAGGGCATCGTGAGATTCCTTCTGGAATAGCTTACAAATCACCTCACCATTTGTTACGTACCATGAAATAGCTAAACATAAAAATCTTGGACTGCCTTTAACTGAGCACAATAAAGAGAAAAGACAATACATACACAGTGACTGTCAAGGAGACCATACAAGAAATAATAACTCGTTACTTTCTGGATGATCCAATCAAAAATGACACAGCAGATCATACAGCCATAAGGATGCAAGCAGAGATACCTTCGAACACTTCAAATGTTCCAGGTTTCACAAACACGGAGATATAGGTAAAATAATAGAATTAACAAAATGAGGAAAAGCCCCAAGATTGGGTAAATTAAACATCAATTTCGTCAAAGAATTAAGATTAGCATATGCACAGAACCTCAAACACCTTTATGCCTCCTTTCAGCCTGGGGAAAAGTACTCGACAAATTACTCACTGGACTCGTATATCATCTAGATTCCATCAACTTATTGAATACTGCGCAATTTGGATTCATAAAAGGTAAGAGCACAATTGACGCTTAAAAATTCTTCAAAAGCACATCAACAGAAAAAAAGATAACAACATCCACACCTGTTTAAAAGCATTAGACGTCACCTCAGCTTTTAACCAGCTGTGGTGGCCCACTCTATTCCTATTCCACTCTAAGCCTATTCTGGCTGATAAGTGGTTATCTACATAGCAGACAAGTTTTTTGTAAAAGAAATGGAGTCTTCGTAGCACACAAATATCAGAAAGGAACAGCCCAAGGCTTCAGCATTGGACCAATTCTCTGGAACATAATAGACAACATAGAACTAGAATTAGATCTAGAAGGGTCAGCACATCTACAAGATTATGCAGATGACTTCATCCTGATTATAAATGAAAGGAATAGAACAACAATAGAAAGAAAAGCCATGAAAGCACTCTTTGATCACAAAGTGGAGTAACCGGTACAAACTTAATTTCAGCATTGACAAAACCAAAATGATAGTATTTCCGAAAGGCAATAAATTAGTAAACAACACACCAAGAATACAATGCCAGGGCCTGTCTCTAAAAAATCAAGACATGCTCAAATATTTGGGATTTCTATTAGATAAAAAGCTAGCATGGACTTCCCACCTCACAAAGATCAGGGATAAAACCAGCAAACTATCATCAACAACCTAAACAGACTAATGGATTACAAATGGAACCTAAAAGAGATACTAATGAAAGACCTTTACCTTCAAGGAGTAGAGAAGATGATCCTGCACAGAAGCCCATCTGAATGTTAAAACTCGACAACATCTATTACAGATACAGTGAATCATCCTCTTAAAGATCACAAACGCTTTTACCACGACTTCAACAGCGGCTATCTAAGTCCTGGTGGGTACCCTTCCCTTGGACCTGAAAGCTGATGCAGAGCATTGCATCTACCGATTGTTTCACTTTAACGAAAAAGTACAGGGCTCTACCCTACTAGATGAATGTAGCCTAGAGCCTCGATGCAAAACAACAGTCCCTCACTCAGCCTGCTTCTACAACATCTCATGGAAGAAACACCTACCAGCTAACGCAAGGTTAGAAATCTTCACAGACGGTTTGAATGATGCAGATAAGGTTGGACCAGCTTACATCATTTCTCACGGCACAGAAGAATTACACTCCGAAAGCTTTAGGCTCAGCGACCATGCTACAGTCTTCCAAGCAGTCCTTAGCCCTACATCAGGTGGCCATATGGGCAAGCAGCTTCACCATCCTCTCTCACAACAAACAGATCTCACTCAACTGGGTAAGAGAACATCACAGAACTCAGGGTAACGAAAGAGCCAACAGACTCGCAAAAGATGCCACCACATTCCAAAACATCGATTGCAACCTGGCAGTCTCAGAAACTGCAGCTAAACATATGATCCATCAGACTTTCATGTCACAGAAGCAAGAAAGATTAGATAATGCAAAATACTGCTAGATTCATCTACAGCATCAAAACAATGTGGCTCAAGTCCAACTTCTACATTTTACAAGCGCTTATCAATCATGGGAAATTTCCATACTACCTAGATCAATTCCTTCATCAAGATGTCAACTGTATGTGTGGGATGTCAAACTTCAGCAGATGCCTTTCATTACCTTACAGAATGGAACCTCACTAAGTCCCTAAGATTCTCCTATAATGATACCCTCTTCCGTAAACTAAGCCTGAAGGGCCTACTTACAGACTACTAAGGGCAGCAAGTGGTATGGTGAATCACATCTTTCATTAACAAGACTCAAGACATCATCAAATCAAACTAGCCAGGCTCAAAAATACCTGATGATTGTAAATGCAGCACGCCTATTATAAATATGTAAATAGTTTCTTCTACTAACCAAAATTTGTAACTAACAATAAAAACAAAAACTGTAAGTTGGGTACACCAAAAAAATGAGATAAATAACATGTAAAATTTTAAATCAATAATTTAGGTTGTAGAGACCAAAGTTGCGGTGCAACGACCAAGATGATATGACTAACCTGTAGTGCCCAATGAGAGGCGAAGCAGGCAAAATAGTAATTATTATTATTACTTACCACTGTTTAACTGTGTTTGTAATTTCATCACAAGTTATACTTTCATGATAGGGACGCTTACCTTCAAGATGTCTGTGATAATCCTTTTGCGTTTTTTCGTAATCGTTTCACTGATAATTTCAGAAATTTGCATTAAAAAAATACTATGTATTACAAACTTATCACAAACTAATGTTCATCATTCTCGAAAATCAA
Source organism: Stegodyphus mimosarum (assembly GCA_000611955.2). Lineage (NCBI taxonomy): Eukaryota > Metazoa > Arthropoda > Arachnida > Araneae > Eresidae > Stegodyphus > Stegodyphus mimosarum. Next base: position 8,146 of record KK113548.1, on the reverse strand, counting down.
ATTTTTTTAACTCGAAGTTTTCTACAGAAAAGTTAGCCTTTTCTCAAACTGTTTTAAAATTATTCTCGTTAACTTCCTTTCTTTACAAGTTGAAATTGGGCAATATTCCTACCCTGTACTCCTAATGTCCTTCATGAAACTTTGAAACATAAAACAATTTGTTCATCCATGACTTTCTGGGTGATCTAGCAGAAAATGTGTGCTTTCTTGTGGTAATTAAAATAATGTACTTAGAAAAATAATTAATTTTATACATACAGTTTATAGCTTTCCCTTTGGAGTAAACAGAAAATGAGTTGTTTTCCATTTTGTATTTTTATTCTATGTTTTAATGCATTTAATACGCTAAGTGCTGAATTTTTTCTCTCAACGTTCATTTGGTTGGGGCCATTATAGTATTTTAGAAACTAAATTACAGTGAAAATCAGCTTCTAAATACTCATTAAATCTCCTTCATTAAAGATTTTTGTGTATAAATACCCTCGGTAAAGTAAAATGAACTGTTTTTTAAAAAACATTTACAGTTATTTGAGTAACATAAAATTTTTTATTGAATTAAAATTTATTTTTAATGTGCAAGATTATTTTTATTACAACACTGGGGTTCATGGCAAGCTTTAATCTTAAATCCTCTTGTTCTCGAGCTCAGAATCTTTCATTGTTTAAATTATTCGAATGGTTAAATCCATTTTCAACCATATAAACATTAAAATGAAAAGTATTACTTTTGTCTAAATGTTTAATACACATAATAATTTAATTTATAAGAAATAGTACAATAATTTTACTTTTAAACAATGGTTTTGCTTTGCTATAGCAGAGATGTTCGTCAAAAACTTGTTAGAAACACTATCTAGTCAAGAACTAGCATATTTCTCCACTCTGCAATTCTATTGCTGAAATAGTGAATTATCCCTTTAAAATGGTTAAGAAATACTTTCAAACCATCTTTAGTAATACTTCATTCCTTTCATTTTCCAGTTCTTGAAAATTTTTAAAATATTAGAAATTCTAGCTAAATCTTTAGAAAAAAATAATTCAAGAAATAGACTTAAAAAAAAAAGGCAAGAAAGGATTTTTTTTTTAACTTCAGTTACAAGCGAAATTTCAGATACTGTTATTTTCTAGTACACAAAAATGTCTGACATCCTCTTTTATTTATTTCTTACCAACCCACCAAGTTCCATGCATCACTTAGTTCCACTAAAGTCGTTGAGTATCAAGTGTGAATGGCTCTTAATATGGCAATCCTGTCCTTCCTCCCCTCTGACACCATTCTTTGACACCCTCGGTACGAAAGGGGATGAAGCAATTAAAAAAGGCTCCCCTCTCTTTAAACTGCTTTTTCTTCAACTGGGAGCAAAAGAAAAAGGAATGCAAATAGCTCTCCGCCTGCATAGCCAGCAGCCAGTTAGAAACCTGAATAGCAAAACCCACTTAAAAGGAATGCTCAATGTAATGAAATCCAATACAGTTATTACGACTTCCTGAAAAATTTTACAAATAAAAATTATTAGGATTCAATACGAAATTTCAAGAGGGAATGAAGTTAATTTATGTAAAATCAAATAGTCAAATGAAACCTTCCTTTTAATTCACTGATAAAACAGTATTTCTAATAGCGTACACAAATATTTTCCTAATTATAATAGAATACAGTACTTTTACCTCTTTTGTTGAAATAAAAGTTCAGCTTTAATTTTCCATATTAAATTCTTCATATACAAAATTTTCTGAACTGTTAAATAATACATAAATTATTCTCAGTACATGATGAAAATTTTCACACATTTTATATTCTTATAATTTTGTAGAATTAAGAGAAGCAATGTGGCCAGCATTCCTTTCACCTCCCTTTGTCACATAAATATAACAACAAAATTACACATACTTATACGTTTTTAATTATATTAATTTTATTTTGATTGGCTCTCTTTTCTATATAGCATAGGGTTTTAATTCAGCTGGAGCCTAAAACAGAATGTGTTCCATTACTTTAAATCATTGTTTAATTATTAGTCCAAAAGGGGCTTTGCCCCTGAAGAACTATTGTTTTCGTTTTGCGATTTTCCATCGAAAACATTAAAAGTCTGTATCACTTTTCAAACTGTTGCCACAAAATATTGCAGCCCTGTATTATATTTAAAGAAATTAAATAATGAAGAATGGGCATAAATGTATGTATGTTTCTCGCATTGTGATAAAACGACAGTACCAAAGCCATCGTAAACAGAATGTGTTCCATTACTTTAAATCATTGTTTAATTATTAGTCCAAAAGGGGCTTTGCCCCTGAAGAACTATTGTTTTCGTTTTGCGATTTTCCATCGAAAACATTAAAAGTCTGTATCACTTTTCAAACTGTTGCCACAAAATATTGCAGCCCTGTATTATATTTAAAGAAATTAAATAATGAAGAATGGGCATAAATGTATGTATGTTTCTCGCATTGTGATAAAACGACAGTACCTAAAGCCATCGAATTTTGAATGTCGCAATCCTGCTGTGAATATAGGCATCTGGAAGCCGAAATTTGGAATTTGTTTTATTAACGATTTCATATTTTGTAAAACTGTAATGAATTTTTGATTAACAAACTCAAGGATTTAAAAGCGGGCAATGACAACGTTGTACAGAAAAAAACATTTTTATCTGCAGCGTGTGAGACTGTGTGTAGGAAATTCTAAAGATAGGTCAGTTTAAAATTATTTTGCAATATGGTTCTTTAACTGAATTTTATGGTTTAAATGAAAAGAACATGATATTCAATAAATAAAAGTAACATACAAAATGTTTAAAAAACGTCCCTTTGGATGTAATTTAAAACCTGAAACCTTTCAGTTTTTTTTATTTTATTTTATTTTATTTTTTTTTTTTTAATATCAGTTGCAGGCTTTTATCAATGTGCACTTTCATCAGTGTAGGTATTTCTCAGGTGGACAATTACCACAGTGTTTTTTTTGTGTGTGTGTGTGTGTGGGCTTTTGTTGAAAGCTTTTTCGTCCAGTGGACTTTTGTCTGCTCATCCCATCAAACATGTCTAGGATGCAATTTTGCACATTGCTTTCAAGCACTGATACTGTCGTGTTCAGAAGAAGAACTGTGGCAAATGGTTAATACAGAATGGACATTTATTTATCCCTCAGAAGACAACCCACATTCTTTTTGCATTTATATCTAGACAAGTTGCTGCCAATGATGGTGCTACAACTTATTAAGAATACTGTATAGTTGCTCTTTTTATCAGTATATCGTGTTGCAATAAACATCACTTACTCCTTTTGGTGGTATATCTTTTTTGGTGACTTTCATCACTTTCTGTGCATGCATTCACGACATTGCATTTTCACTGTCACACAGCATATTATTACCAAATTATTACTTGAGGATTTTTATAGGTGCTGAGATACCAAGTTTAATAGGGTGTTAAATCCTATATAAATTCATTTAAAAAGACAGTTTTCCAGTGGATCTTACTAGTCTTTCAAGCAACTATAGTCAAATTTAACATTAGTTCACTCAAACATCTTCGACACAAATCTTCATTCCTGAATTTTTTATTAGTTCCAAATATGTTTTCACAAAAGATAGACCAAAGAAAACACAAGAATTTCAACAAACATACCACATCAAATCTATAAATGTAATTCTTTCCTTCTCTTTCAGCAGTTTTGCTATTTTTCCATGTCCTGATTTGGTGACACAAAAAATACGACAAAAAACTCTCCTCTATGCAGAAACAGCAGCTTAAAAGTTTAAAAAGGACCTTGTTTCAATACTAATTTCAAATTTTTCTTAGATAAATGCATTTTTTAATACTTTAATTTCTTAAATTTAATGCATTGAATCTTACACAGAAACAGAGCAACAACATTTTGTAAATTAGTTAAAAGCATTTCTTGCCATCATTTAAAACTGATAACAGTTAAGCATATTTTAAAACTTAAGCAACTTTTCTTCAGCCATGTCAAAAAATGCAAAAATTATGTAAAACAAAAATATTCTACGTTGATAAGTAATTGGACTGCCCCACTGTAAAGGAAAATGATATACTATTAGGTATGTACACCAATATTTAAATAGATGCATTTAAAAAACACCTCTTTAAATAACTTAGTAGTTTGAAAAAATGTGTTAATTCTATTTAACAGATTGTATTATAACACCAGATTTGTTACTTAAATAAATGTAATTTACAACACACAATAAACAATACAATTACTTTTATATGTTCATGTGGCACCTTTACTATATTTAAGAACTGTTTCAAATAAAAGTAATTTTCAAAACAGCATGCTAGTAAAATTTACACAATTTAGAACAGCTAGATAACTAACATTTTTTCTAAAAATAATGACAATCCTGGTCAAGCAATAATGCTGTTAAACAACAATGGGAGTTTGAAACAGATTCAAATCTTACTAAATGAGCTGGCTGCATGGAAGTTTCTATAATTTTTTTATGAGAAGTAATGTCAATACATGCTAGTTTTCCTTAGGAATTCCTCCACGAAAGTATCCCCCATATGCACATATAGCTCTTGTGTGCTTTGCATTATCTCATAAATATAAAGGCTCTAGTGTAGAATTGGGTGCCCTTTCGATTGGCGGAAAATTTTGTTCAGTTTTGCCGATGAAACCCCATTTCTGGTGACCATGAGAATTTTAACTTGGTTTTAGCTTCTTGATTGTTTTAAGTAAAAATAAATCGACGTGCACATGGACAAAGTCAAGGCAATGTGCAATGACTACTTGGTGCAATTCTCTGATTTTTTTTAAGTGAAAGTAGGTCGATGTGAACATGGACACGGAGTTTGTGAAATTCTTTGACTTCTTATTTTGGTTTTGTGTAGTAGCCATCTTGAAATTGTGCCTTCCTTGCGCCGATCTTGGCGTCAAAAAAGAATCTCCAAAAAACAAGGGGCACCCAATTGTAAACTTTTACCAATATAAATTTGAAAATAATATAATTAACATTTAAATAAGCTTAGAAACAGAAGAGATTCTATAACAGAATTCGTATTAAAAAAAAGATAAAGATTAACAATAATTTTTTGCTTCATTCAATTATTACCACTAACTATTAAATGCTTTAAACATTTTTCTCAAACACACTTTTAATAACAATAAATAAAACTATGAATTATACATGCCATCTGAAAGAAGAATATGCTTTTCAAATTTTTTGAAAAGGAAGATTGTTCTTTTCACCTCCCAAAACATAAAGTTCTCCTATAAAACAAGCACTGTTTCACACTTTAATTTAAATTTTAACTTGGTCTACTTTCTTTCCCCAGATTTAGACTGAAATTAAGCTATGAAACTACCTTATTTAGACTTTAGATAAGTCAGCATAATATATACACACCAAAAAATATACAAATTCCAAACCATTAAGTCCAAAGAAAAATCGTCAATATATTTCCAATGAAGAGAAACATATATTTAGAATTTTTCTGTGTTAGTTTTCTGTACAACAAAGTCAGCAATGGGCAGCATATGGCATTTCTAATAACTTGTTACAAAATATACGCAACGCATAATCATTACTTATTTAGAAGAAAGAACTTCTAACTCTGAAAAAAAAGTAAACGTCAGATAAAATTAAGAAAATGGTTATTTTATTTGAATGTAAACAAAACGGTTATTTTATTTGAATGTAAACAAACTAAGATAAAATTTTAAATTTTCACGATTTAACGCGGGTAATACAAATAAGTCACATTATTACAATTTAAAAGAATTCAAATACATTTATCTATGTATTGAGGTATAATTTATAAATAAATGTATTACATTTTGCCCAATTTATCGCATTAAATATCTATTCTCATTTTAAAGGGCTAATTTAACAAACATCAGGTAGTAAAACGAAAGAGATCCCACCCAAGCCTCCGAACAACAACCACAACAAAAACACGAAATCTGAAACCGTTATCACTTCGTGGACTTCGTTATCACTTCGAGACAGAGGGTACATAAAAGATAAGGATATCAAAAAGACCTTACCTTTTTAAATGCAACTGATAAAGTCCAACTAAACACACGGTTCACAATTACCAGACCCTGTTATTCATGAACGGTACACACTCAATGAATGAAGTGTTATGTTCGGGCGTAGGAAGAGTTTCACCGACAAATAAGGAGAAAGAAAATGAGTAAAAAGATTGCGTCAGCACGCCTGTCTTTACGACTGAAAAAGCAATATGTGTTTATTCAAATAGTGAGATAAATTAAGGTTCAAATATAATCTAATTTATTTAATTACGTGAAATTTTGAAAAATTATTTTAATTCCTTATAAATAGAGGTTAGAAATGACATATGATGTGGAGAAGCAGCTCAGACCGCTGAGCATTATACACTTCATTGAAAACATGGAGAAAACCACTGAAGAAGAAGAGGCAGCTAACCAAGTATTAAAATGAGCCTATTATTCTAAATTGAGCTGGATTGATAAATTGAACTGGAACACATTGGATTACATTTCTACGTCCTTGTTCGATGTTGCTGTTTATTAAGCGATTATACCAAAAACTATCTCTAATCGCGCTGGCATGTCTCACTAGAGGACTGTGTAAAAGATACTGCCTGTCATACTGATACAGATTGAGAAACGCAGAACCATTCGGCAGGAATCGACTCCATTTGAATTACCAGTGCTCGGAAGACTTATTAATTGAGGTAGACTATTAGCTACTCTTATTATTTGAGGTAGACTATTAGCTATTCTTTAGAGATTTAGTGGGTTACTGTTCTACCAAATGTGAATATAACTCGCAGAAGATTAAACTGAGTTTATTTTCCATGATATTTTTCATAAATGCCCTGAAATTTGAAAGTTGATGTCTGTTCCTGTCTTTTCAGAACATTTTTCGCAATGAATTTACAAGATACTTTGCTATTGCTTTATTAAGAATATATCTATTGAGAAAATAAAAATACGAATTTTACTCTGCATTGGGCTTTGCATACGAATTTTCGTTTTACAGAAAAAAAATTTCGTTTCATTATTAATTGTTTGATAAAAGGTCAATATTACTTTAATATTTCTAATGTAATGCTATATTCACCGGGTAAAATAATCCGATAACATTTTTATTGGGATTAATGTTATTAACTGTTTCGGAATGAGAGTTAAGTTTGAAGGTTGGAGTAGAAAATGCTATTTTGTAGAAGTTTCCTAGGATTGTCCATTTTGTGATTAGAATTATTATGTTCAAAACATGGATTCGATGAAGTTTGGTTTTTGGATATTTTGGCCAGCCATTGGTTTTTAAAAGTAAGGCAGAGAATCTGTATTGCTAAGAAAACTTCATACTGAGTTATTCTGAAATGTTCCCAATTTCTTTAATAATCTGGATTACAATTTTAAAGTAATATGTTCCAAGGATGTTTCTATTTGATCGCTCATTACATGTGATTTTTTATTCCTTTCTAGTATGATGAAATAGACTTTTAACGTAACGCTAACAGCTTAAAGATACTTCTAACATTAAAGAAATAAGAATTAAAAGTTTTTAACTTTATATAAAGAATTCATGTTTTTAAATCTTTCAATATAGCCGAAACAGACAGACAGACAGACAAAAGAGACAAGTGTCTTGTTTTGCATTCGCTAAGTCTTTCTGCCCTACACGGAGTCATTATACTCCGTGAGTAATACTTTAAAGCAGGGCTTCTTAAATTATGGGTCGCGTAGCAAAATTCTGGGGTCGCGAGAGATTTTAATGTCAAATATTTATATATAATATATATATACCATTTATAACATCACTAGAGTTGGCGGAATACAGTGGACTTGCAGCGTCTAGACACGCGCATTTGTTGAAGGTTTTGAGCTATCTCCATCGACCGCAGTAAACGATCGATGATCGCTATTATTATACTGTGGCTATACATTGTTAGTGCGTTTGGTAGGTATCATACATGTTGAATAAACCGCGCGCAGCTGACTTCCCACAAAGGAGGAATGCGCGCGCGTACACACGTGCAACCTGCAGCTAAACAATGATTCAATACACGCGCTGGCAAATACGCATTAACCAAACCATTATAGCATTTAACAATCATTATAGCATTTAATAATTATCTTGTCTCCAGCAGTTTTCGTAAGCTAGCAGTTTGTTTTACAAAAATGCTGTTTAAA
>KK113547.1:217997-244203 GCA_000611955.2 Stegodyphus mimosarum | reverse complement strand
TTGGTAATCAACAATCTTGTCTCGATAGCTCGGTTTTTTTTGGGTTATCAGGGCTGGCCCTTTAGCTCACTTCATTTAAAATCTTAATTTGTTTTTTGTCTTCTCCCAGATCTTAAGCGCTTGGGATTCTTTCGGTTAATTTTGACAAGATTGTTTTTTCTCAACACTCTTCGTTAGTTCTTCCATTTATTTATTTTTTGTTTGATTGCAGCACTACCAATTATATTTTGACTAGGATTCTGTGAGTTACTTCAGCGCTGTATAATTGCGGTTTTGTTTTATTCCACCTTTCTCGTATTTCATTTTGGGGAAAGCGGTGGTTGTGAACTTGGAAATGGTTCAGTGTTTTGTCTCTTTAGCAAATGGAGACTCAGGGCTTGTATGCAATGGTATACAACTTATAGTTTTTTAGTTTAGGATTGTTTTTACCTGCATTGAAAAAAAAATATGTTTTTGTGTGTGGAGCACCTGTATAGCTCCTGTTTTGTATTCGACACCTTGCACCAGTATATAAGGTTAGGTGTTTATTGTATTTTATATGTACTCTTATTCGCATTGTATACTCTTATTGTAGCATTTGTATGGGGGGTTGTTATCTAACATTATTACATATTACATTTTATTTTTGGGGTGTGTCATGGCTGTTTGTCAACACTTTTCAATTTTGATTCTTTGACGATTGTCAGACAGACCTCCTGAGGCTCAGGCATATTGAACGCTGTTAGGGGTGTTTTGTTTTTTTTCTCGTCTACTATTGACAATTGGGATTCACTGACATTCTGGTATTCTTGCAATATATAACTCGTTTGTAAACCCTTTGCCCTTGTCTCCTTTATTAAAAATTTTTGGCTCGCCAAAAATTTTTTTTCCCGGTTGGGGGAGGGATGTTATGTAGTGGTTTTTGGTTAGTTTAGAATTATGGATTAATGTGTAGTTAATTGCAGTTATTTGTTAATTAATTATTGAGTGAGTAAATTATATGCATTAATTTATGCTTATTCTAAATTTTTCTTCACGAATTGTATTGCTTATGTTATTGAATCAATTATTTTTATGCGAGTTAAACAGAGTTCTCATTCTTACGTTACGCGTTCGTTAGTTCGGGAGAAGGAGACAAATGGGAAATCGGTTGTTTCTGCGTAATATTTTAAATTTAAAAATACTTCCATTTTATTCACATGGATGAAATTTATACCTCTTACAGAGAAAAAAATGACCCTTCTTATGAATCTACTTTCATGACTGTACGTTGCCCCGTTGGAGAATTATGCCCATTTAATTGCTAAATCTGTTGAATTTCGTGTCTAAAAATTTATTCTGCTATAAGCGTCGTTTTGTGCACTTTCTCGTCAAGGTCATGTACTGCGTGGTACGGGAGCGATAGGTTTGTCGCATTCTTTTCCCTCACCCCTCCTCGTTGGCGAAGGGGGTGGCGAGGGTGGAATTTTTTTTTGGTGTGAAGAAGGAAAAACTAAGTTTTCGCAGCACTGTTTTGTGTTTGGCGAGATTTGCATACTAATTCACCAAATTTGGTGATTTTCGGAAATTCTGGATTCGGGAGGATTGAAATCGTCATGCAAGGCCATGTTCAGTCTCTTTGCCTTGGATTCGCAGCTGAAAGAAGACGCGTCGATTTTTTTTCTTCCTCTGGAAGAGCTACTATGTTGACCCAGGGAGACCGGTAGAATTATGCCCATTTAATTGTCCGGGCTTCGTCCGAAAAAGCGGCCTTCGGCTTGTTGCTTGCTCCCATTGAGGAAGAGATGAAGAATAAGAAGGAGATGTACTTCTATTGTTTTTCTTCGAATCTCAATGCATTTTCCACCAGAGCTTGACGTTCCTTGAATCCCGCTGAATTCGGCTTCGTCCAGATCTCTCACTTCGAAAACATCCATGCACTTATCATCATCCTACTAGGATGGGCCAGATTAACATCGATAGCTGGCAAGATTTACGTTCGACGGAGTGCCTTTTACTACTACATCAGCCTACTGGTTGTCTGGGAAAGAATTTCAGCAGATAAGTGCCTTCGTTTTTGTCCATAGTTGTAGCGTTTTGTAAAAGTAAATTAAGATTTAAAATTTCAATGATAACCGACACCTTTTGTTACAATGGGTAACGCTTAATTAAGCCTCAAAAGTTTTTTTCTTTCGAGTGAGTTCAACCTAGTTTGTTCTGTTCCTCCTTTCACCAGAAATTTTAGTACGGCATTCAACCTTAATTCAGTGAACATGTATTTCTAAATAATAAGGATAAGTAAATTCACACAAATATTGGAAGAGATTTGATTAATTGAAGGAAAATTTCTAGCTATGATTTATTAAAGTAAGGAGTAATAATATGTATATTTAATTTCCAATTAAATTCTATTTAACTTTAGTCAAGGTTTTTCTGCTGGATCTTAAATCCAGGCTGTGTATTTAAGCAATTGTTGCACTAGTAATCTATTTAGGATTTTTAACCTTAAATTGGAATGTAATTAAAATTTATATATAATGGATTAAGACAGGATATTAAATTTGTAAACTTATCTAAATTTTACCTTTTTACTTTAAGTTGTTACTATTTTTGATTGAGAATTAACTTTAACTTTTGCAAATTAAGGAACGATTTAAAAATTTAAATTCTACTTTACCTTTTAATTGAGTAATTGAATGTAGGGTTAAATGTAATCATTTTTCTCCAACGGGTCTACATGAGTATGTAATATTTTTCTAACTGCCTAAGGGATTTGCTAAATTTATGTATGTAATTTTTACCTGAGTAAATTAAGAATTTTCTTGAACTAAGTAATCTCTATCAATATTGGTAAAGACACCATGCTCGGTGATTCATTAAATTCCTGTGTATTTGTATGCTGGCCAGCAGAGTTTTGATAACTGCATATGAAATTTTAATATTAATTTTTACGGTGTAAATTTTGATTAATTCTTCTCGGTGCATATTTGAAATTAACAATATATATATTATAATTCTAAATGCATTATTTTAAGTAGTCACTTGAACACTCCACAGATCTAAAAATTTAAGATTGAGTGTCTTCCTTTAATGCTGCAATAAATATCCTTGGTTATATATATATATTTGATTCAGAGTTTTTTCTTATGATGACTTGTGTGAATGTTTTTAACACCAGTGCTCCTGCTTGGTCTTGGGGTTGTTCGGGTTAGTTATACACAACGCAATATGAATTTTGGTTTTGATATTATTGTAGGCAAATTATTGTAACAGTTAGTATTTAACATTTAGCACCTTACAACTGGTGCCTTGATATATTGTAACGTAACAACTGGTGCCTTGATATATTGTAACGTAACATCATTGAGTGTCTGCCTTCCAGTTCACGTGAAAGATTTTGTCACTTATTCGTGTAAACAGTCTTTCTTCTATTTTTTTTGTTAATTTAAAAGTTTATTAATGTAGTTTTTCAATAAAACTTCAGAATAATTTGTATAGCGCATAGAGCTGTCGAAAATTATTTCTCAAAGCAAGCAATTTTTTTATATATTTTCATGTAAAAGAAGAGGATTATCAAACGCTAATTTTAACATATGTAACATAAGTAATAATCTAAAATAGTACCAAAAATGATGACGTTAGGACTTAAATTTTTATCTGTGATTTTGTTTCTAAAATTAGGCTTAAGCGGAGGTTTTCATACTCAACTAAACTAAACATTAAGTGGAAATACACGTGATAAGTGTTAGATTCAGCGTACAGTTTTTGTAAGGTTTTAGTTAAATTAACAAAGTTTTATTTTAATTTGACTCTTTTATCTGTTCTCATTTCAACTTCCCGTTAGAATAAGCGCGCATTTCTGCTAATTTGAAGTGGAGCCAAGTTTATATTTAAACGGTAGCGAGGAACTACTCAGTGTGAGAGAGCTTTTAGTCTCAGACTACTGCTGCTCTGTTCCACTTTCGCCTGACCAGCTAGTATTTAAATTCTAAGCCGTAGCGCTGTTACGTGATTATTTATTGAAGTAATTCTAAGTGCGTCAGTATTAGTTAAATCTTGCTACGCACCATTTAGTTTAGAGGCCAACCTCGCTCTGTGAGCAACGACTACTACATAGCTCTGTGAGCAACGACTACTTAATTTCTAATTAGCTTTAGTTTAAATTAAATTTGATTGTTCAGTTTAGACACAAGTGGCGGTCATTATTTTCTGTATCCCTCTCGAGTTGGGAAGTGGCTGTACATAACTGTGGCTTAATAAAAGAGGATTTTAAATCCCTCTGAAGTGTAGTTCTTCTACCACTTATTCACAGTATTTTACCACAGAACATAGCTGCATTCAGCTCCCTGTTCAAGATCAGGTCTTAGGATTTAGTTACTTTCACCAAGATGTTTGCCAAGAACACTCAGTCCAGATATTTTTATAAAGAAATTTTAAGGGATAAACTATCATTTATATATATATATTTTCATTTAAAGAAAGATAAATCCTCGTGCACTACAAAGTATCATACGGGGCTTACAAATCGTAAGTAAAAAAAAAGCAAAATGCTAAGCAATAACATCAACTTTCTGTAATGCAATGAAATCAAACACAAAAAGAAAAAAAACACAAACAAAAAAGATAGAACTATATAAACAAATCCATTTGTTAAAAGTCAAGAAAGTCATCAAAAGCTCGGTGAAGCTCGGTGATTATACAAAATCAAAACATTTCGGCGACCAATGAATTCCAATTAATTTTAATCTTCATTTCAATAGATTTCTTGCATTATCAAGCAATGGACAATCAAAAAGCAGGTGGAAAACACTTTGCTAAATGCCAAGATTACAATTAGACAAATTGGAAGATGTCAGCTTAAACCGTTCGAAAACGTTCGTTTGAACGTACCATGTCCAGACAAAAATTGCGTACCCTTAAAATTGAGCAATAAGTCCTTACTTTTCAGGCTTTCGATGACAGTTGGGAAGAATTTTTTTTGTAACAACTCCCTTGTCAGATGATATATAATCACAATTCCATTGTAATGAAAATAATTTTTATATTAAGGTCAATAGGTTGCATTCCTGTTATCTATGTACTTTCATTCAGTATTTTCAAGAATCACCTCTAATTTACCCATAAAAATGAAAGAAACAGAGAATTTCTATCTATCGAAACTGATGAAAGTATTAGCTAATCTTTAAAGATAACTTATTGTGAAGGATTTTGCCTAATTAAAGCCAAGGTCTTTCTTTTGCTTCATTAACCGTGTTTAACCTTTCTTAGTAGTTTGAATCCCCATTTTTATTTCGGTAGGAAGTTCTTGGCACCCGGATAAAAGGATTATCGTCTGAGCTTAGCTCTCTCGTCCAAGTTGGAAGGGACTCTCAAATAAGGGTAGTGTAGCAAATCATTGCAAATAGACCATTAGGATGGTAACTCACAATAAAGTAAACAGGTATTGCCCGTATGATATAATTACAGATTTTCTGCCAGAAAGCTTCATGAAGCAGTTCGAATACATAGCTATACATTTCAAATTATTATGATAAAAAAGCTGATGTTGTAAATGAGCAGCATAATAAGAGAAACGTAATTTAAATATCGTAATTTACCGTATAAGGATATGTAGCTTATACTAACGGTTCCATTTAACCAAACGATGCTGATGCGAAATGCAGGTTAACCAAAACGGGGGGGGGTGAAAAGTAGCACTGGATACTTAACTGCTATAGCTATCATCTGTGTAGTTTGGCGGATTTCTAGAGGAAAAAAAAAGCATGATAGCATAGAATTTGAAATAAAAAATTCTGAAAGGTTTCAGTTATAGCGATCGTCCAAAAGGTTTTGTTAAGGGCATTTACGCACTCATTGAGCTCGTTTTCGACCAGTCAGCTGTTACCCTCACTCCTAATAACCGTTTTTTAGTCCAAAGGGGCTTTCTCCCTGAAGGACTATTGTTTTCGTTTTGCTATTTTGCGTCGGAAGCAATAAAAGTCTGAATCACTTTTCAAACTGTTGCCACTAAATCTTGCGGCCCTGTATTACATTTAAAGAAATTAAATAATTAAGAATCTGCTTAAATGTATGTAAATTTCTCCAAATATGATAAAACAATGGTACCTAGAGCCATCCAATTTTGAATAACGTACGTTTCCACCCGAATATGCGCATCTGGAAGCCCAAATTTGGAATTTTTTTATTATCTATTATACAAATATGTAAAACTTTAACGAATTTTTGATGACCAAACACAAGCGATTTAAAAGCGAGCAATAGCAACAATATGCGGCGAAAAAATATTTTTTTATCTAAAGCGCGCGGAACTGTGTATCGGAAATTCTAAAGATAAACTCATTTTAAAATTATTTTGCGATATTGCTGTTGAACTGAATTTTAAGTCCGAAGGACATGATATTTAATAAATAAAGGTAACACACAAAACGTTAAAAAGACGTTCCTTTGGACGTAATTTAAAACCTGAAACCTTTCAGGGTTTTTTTTTCCCCTCAGCCTACTTCAGTGTTATTATAAGCGCTGTTTCTTACGTCATATATTACGTACCTTCTCAGCAAAATCACTGCTTGTCAACCACATGAGAGCAAGTTTGTTAATTCCTTTTTTTTTTTTTTTGGTAAAATCTATTCTTTTTTCTCTATATGTCTCATACGCTAGGAACTTGTACTAAATTCATAATCCTGTATACTGGTTTTGAAAAAAAAAATCTATCTATGGAATTCTAGTTACCCTCACCTGCTACCCAAACATAGCTGCGCGCGAGTCATTACTTAAGAACAGCTTTCGCGTATGAAAACTTCCTTCTCCGCGTAAAATCTAAAATTGATAACTTCGCCATAATTGGAAAAAAAAAATTTTTTTTCTTTGGAATCAATAATAGCACGCACTTTCCTCCTCTTCTTTTGCAAAAATACTTTTTTCGATCTTCCCGACTCCTCTTGCTTACATTTTAATGCGCGCTTCCAATCCATAATAAATCAAATAGTACATCCCCTTAACCCCCCCCCCATGTGTTTAACCCCTTAGGGCACAGCAGTGATATATTCCGCGTATATACGTACAGAGAGTGAGGAAAGGGAACTAGGGATTGTGACGTGAATTCGCACGAAAAAATCACACTTATGAACAGATAGGACTCGGGTATGCGGGTCCCTCCTGAAGGTGCTTAGGGCCAAACGATTCGAAAGGGGAAAGAAGGGCGGAGCTTTTGTTTGATGATAATTACGAGAGAGGAGAATGAGAAATTGGTCGAAAGGCGTCTTTGTGTTATTCGAATAGAACGGTTCGATTGTTCCCTTGCGATTTTTGATATTTAGAGGGCACTTTTTTACTCACTTACTGATTTTGCAGATTGTTTTCTTATTGCTGCAATGGAGTGGCGACAGATTGAAGTAGTCCAGTGAGGTCTTTAAGAATAATGGAAGACAGAGTTAGGATTACAACAGACAACACAATTTTTTTTTTGTGTGTGTGTGTGTGCGTGTTTTCTTTAAGGAAGTTTTGATGAAATAAACGCAGTGTTTGATCTTTTGCCCTTGACAGTCTACTTATGTTTGACAAAAAGACTGCCTGTTTTATGATGCATTAAATTTTGGGAGAAGCTACAGAATTTTCTTTGATGATTTTTTGTCCAAAAATTAGACCATACCTTGCCAAAATGAAAAAATCTGATGTGTACACCACATGACTTCCTAGTACGAAATCTTAAATTATACTCATTTTTCTTGCTTTTCATTTGAATTTATTGGACTGAATTAAATCTACTTCGTCGATAGAACATAAACCGCAATAGAATAAATGCACTCTTTGAAATTCATTATATTTGTTTACCGTAGCGACACTCTGGCGCTAGCTTCACTTAACAGAAGTTACATCTCATTCATTTTATAACTCGGAATGCACAAAAATTATGCATATCATCCGAAGAATTCTCTGATCGATGTCACATGTTCTGTTCAAATACTATGATAAATCTAACACGATGTATAAAAGAAACAAACAATCAAACAAAAGAAACAGTTTTTCACAAACGATTCAATATTTCTCACTCAATTAATTTAGATCTCCCTTCTCAGCAAGGCAAAAATACATAAAAATGCAAAATATATATATAATAATTTCGAATTAAACCTTAAACACTTGTTTCCTCCAATAAATTCCAGAATAGATTAAGCATGATGTAATTCGCCATAATAAAAGAAGGCGTTATGTTTGATGTTGCGAAACTTCGTTTCTCTAGATTGGCAACAAATCCACTATTCTGCTAAGTTTCAAATGTAAACAGGTATGGCTGCTTTGGCCAAAATAATTAGGCTTAACCGTACTTAAACGACTTTTAAATTGTCGATATTTTTCTAGTAACATGCAGGTTAAATAAAGGCATAAAAACCTTAAATGGAAGAAGATAAGAGCAACATAATTCAATCATTTTTAAAGCAAAAAAAATGCACAATTTACAAACACATAAGAATAAAGAAACTGAGTTTAGAGAGCCGGGTAACAGAGTGTGTATATATATATATATATATTATATATATATATATATATAAACTTTTGGTGCGGCCGATTGCCATCAAAATAGGAGGTGCACATCTACATGTTATAGCAGTCTTATGTACAAAATTTCAACGTTCTGAGGCTACTTGTTTTTGTGTTATGCAAGATAGTTACATGCATACAAACATACGTACGTTCGCACAGACGCCACGAAAAAATCTCTTCGGAATCCATTTCAAATCACTTTTATAATTTTTCTGGAAAAAAAGAGTCCTTTACTCTGTCTTTACATACAGATATCACGCAAAAACTTCGCGCTTCGTCTAGATAATGTTTTTTAAATAAGCTTTATTCGCTACATTGCATTCGATAGCGGCCAAAATAGGTATTTTCGTTGAAATATTATGCCTGAAATTTTTTCGCGATTGCAATACTTCCTTTTTACTTCGTACAAGGAAGTAAAAAGAACTTCCGATTGCTCAACCGATTGGAACTTGGCACAGGATCGACAGGTTCTGTAGCAGTACACCACTCAAACGAGATTTTGTGATGATAAGCTCAAAATCTGGTTTCGATCCTCTGATAGCTTCAGCTCTATTCCATTGTCCATCCTGTGCAGGTAACCTTAAAAAAGAATTTACTTAATCCTCCACGAAGATTTCTTTCGGCTTACCCATAGTAATCACGTGCTTTGCCATATTTTAAAAACTTCGCCTATTGACAAAGCCCTCCAGTGCTAATTATAAGCTTACACGATCTCCATTTAATGTAATGTAATTGCAAATTGTCTATGTAATGTAATAATAATGTAATGTGTCCTCTGCAGATGACAAACTGTGCATTATCCTTCTTATTTAATATTACATTCTCAAAATTTCTTTTCTGTACTATCGGTCGTGTGATTGTTCCAAGTGTGTGAAGGTGTGGATACTCTACAATTGTCGACTGTATATACGTTGTCGATCTTACAAGTGTAAGCCGATCGATTCATCATATCGTAAGAATGTATCGATAAATGTGTTAATTTTTTACTTTCGCAGAGATACCAGAAGTCATGCTTCCAACCCAAAGGACTGATTATTTTATTTCAGGAACGAACTATTACCCACTGTTTTTTGCTTGGTTAAGCTTAGTACGAAGAATTTTCTGACTCATCTCCCTTGGAAAATAAATGGCAGCGATGCCATGTTGATTTAGTTTGGAAAAAATTGCAGAAAAGAACTTTTTTGGTGAGAGGTTCGTAGCACAACAAATCGTAATTTTACCTGGACTCGAACTTTTGATTCGCTGGTTAGTGGACCGATATGCTGTCCTTGGTATCATAACTGTACAAAGAAAGAATAGGTTTCCTCATAACATAATATGTCTTTTATTTGCGACGTACAGTAAACGTCCCGATAAGGCGCACACAACGGACCAGACATTTTTGTTCCCTTAAACAAAGCTGTTCTTTCTTCAGAAAAGAATAGCCGCGGCCAAAAATATTTGTCGACGCACATGATGATGAATGATTAGCACAGTCATCTAGCAATTCGAAGATCTGTTATTCGAATTCCACTAAGAGTACAAGTGACGTTTTTTATTTGATGTTTCCTGCAACAAAATATTTAAGTCTTGAACCCAAACTAAAATAAGAATAGAAAGAATAGGTTTCCTCATAACTTAACATGTCTTTTATTTGCGACGTACAGTAAACATCCCGATAAAGGGCACCCAACGGACCAGACATTTTTGTTCCATTAAACGAAGCTGTTCCTTCTTCAGAAAATAATAGCCGCAGCCAAAAATATTTGTCGACGCCTGACGTAAATGATTAGCACAACCAACTAGCAAGTCGAAGATCTGTTATTCGAATTTCACTAAGAGTACAAATGATTTTTTGTTTTTTGTTTTTTTTTCATTTGATGTTTCCTGCAACAAAATATTTAAGTCTTTAAAGCTAACTAAAATAAGGTAAGAATCGTCACCTCCTGGATTTCACCAACTGGGTTTCGTGTCCTTCTCCTAACGCCCCTTAAGAACATGGCAATATAAGGAAGTAGCGACTTCACCCATACATGCTCTTGCAGTGTAAGTAGTTAACAAATAGTACTTGCTGGTAGATCTAGAGTCCAAATCCAGAGCCCACAGTTTTTTTCACATTTCCTTGTCCGAAACGTCTAGTAGTCTCTACGTAGTTATACTTTAGAGAAATGCTTAATGATAGCTGATGCTATCATTAATGCTTAATGCTGCATGCAACAAGGGAACGCTGTAAGCATAAGAAATTATGTTTTAAAGTAATAATTAGTTTAAGTTGCAGAAACATTAGGATTTTTTTAAGCCGGAAGACGTGAAAAATAAGCAGTGCTCTCGTCGAAACTCGAACCACGGACCTCTCGAATACGCGATGAGCGTGCTGACCACCACTAGGGCATGCTAAGAAGGCGGGAGAAATACCTTATGTACTTTCCCTTTTAAAAGGTGAGTGGAGATTAGGAGACACAGTCGCCAAATCCTGGTAGTGGAGAGTCATCGTTCCCCACCTTTTTGTTCGGGTGCCACTGCTGATGCGTTAGGAATTTTTAAGCCGGAAGACGTGAAAAAGGAGCAATGCCCTCCCCGAGACTCGAACCAAGGACCTCTCGAATACGCGAAAAGCGTGCTGACCACTACACCACTAAGGCATGCTAAGAAGGGGGGAGAAATACCTTATAAAGTTTGTGATATCAGCAGAAAATTTGATCAGAGCACAACAGAAGAATCTTCAAACATATCTCAACTAAAAATTTATGAAGAAGAATTTTCTCCTTCCTTTCCGCATGCCTTCGTGATGTGGTTGGCAGCATGTTCGACGCGTACTCGAGAGGTCCAGGGTTCGATTCCCGGCGAGAATATTGCACATTTGTCACAGTTCCTGCTTCAGAAATAGCCTAATAACTCTATAATTAATCGTTGCTAAGCCTAAATGTTATCCTATGAAATCCAACAAAAATACTCTTACGAAAGCTTTATTTAAAAACTGCTTCTGAAGATAATTTATTAACTTTCATTCTTTATATCGCAATTATTGAATTGAATAAAGATTATGATGAAAGCGCTACAGGCAGCAATAAAACGTTTATAATATATTCTTATAAAAAAGTTTAAAATTTATTTACAACGTATAAATCCAGTCAAGAATGCTTGAATAACTATTTTTCAATTTACAATAAATTAGTTTTCTACGGTTTAAATAAAAACTAGTATTCGCTAATTGCGCTTCGTCTAGACAATGTTTTTTTAAATAAGCTTTATTCGCTTACTTACGGATTGTGGAATATCAACTTAAAATAAGATAAATTACCAAATGATGCTGAAATGTACCACAGCTTGGGAGTGAAAAAATTTTCATCCGCATTGTTTTCTCGTGATTTTATTTAGTCTGAGTTTCCCCGATTGCAATTTTGTGATCGAAATGAAGTTTGGAAAATGCACCGACAAAGTTTCGTAAAATTTTATTCCACTTTCAGATTTATGTAAATCTACGATATTTTTGCAGATTTTACGTCTGCAAAATCTTGCTGAAAACGTAGAAAAATAGTCTGTAGTTGCGCTGTATGCTAGAGATAGTCTAAATATTCAGAAACAGAAGCTTCTAACTGCCCAAAAATTTGGGCTAAAAAGCATTTTTATAAAAATTTTTTTACTGTTATACCCCGTTAATGTTCCCTATCGTCTAACTACCAAAAACGGGGGGGGGGAAATCTGAAATATTATGCACAAAGGGCTGCTTCTTAACCTTTTGTGCGTTACCTTTTTTAGAGTTTCCCTTATGTTGCATAACAAATTTATTTTAAGTTTGATACCTATCCTGAACCTCTCAAGTTCCCTTTGTATTTTCTCGCCAGGATGTAAATTTAAAGTTAAGTGAAGTGAATATTTAAACGGGAAAATATCTGAGTTTATTCAAAGCGCGTTTTCACTAGCTAACGCACGTTTCACTAGCACCCCCGTTTCGTTGCTTTCTCGCTGTTACGCCAGTAAGCCTTTTGGCCACTTCGGATTATCATCACATCTGTTAGGTTTCAGAGAGTCAACCTGTTAGGTATAAATTAACGCGCTAATCCAGCAGTATTCTATTTTAGATTTAAGTTGCCCACCGGAAGTTGACGGTGGTTTGTAACGCACGAATATCGTGCCTTTCTGTTAAAATTTGAATTAATAAAGGCTTACTTTCACCCACCTTCTGTGCTGGTATTTATTCACGCCTGTGCGAGAATTCACCAGGCTCATTGTAGGATCTATTTAAGTTTATGTGGAAAAGCAGAGACAGATCTTACACCGTTATTTATTAAATATCAGGTTCTTCGCACTTAAACCAATTCAATTCAACAGTAATGTCGCAGAATATTTAAAAGGAGCATATCTTTAGAATTTCCAATACAGAGTCTCGTTCGCTAGAGATAATTTTTTTTTTGTGTGTGTGTAGAGCATTTCCATTACTCACTTTAAAATCGTTG
Source organism: Stegodyphus mimosarum (assembly GCA_000611955.2). Lineage (NCBI taxonomy): Eukaryota > Metazoa > Arthropoda > Arachnida > Araneae > Eresidae > Stegodyphus > Stegodyphus mimosarum. The sequence continues at coordinate 231,268 of KK113547.1, read as the reverse complement.
AGTTTGTTAATCAAAAGTTTATTAAAGGTTTGCAGAATATGAAATACATGATAAAGAAAATTCCAAATTCCAAATTTGGGCTTCCGGATGCCCGTAGCCGTGAATTAGCAGTTCCGGTGACCACTCTTTAATGAACTTTAACTAACTCAACGATTTCAAAGTGAGTAATGGCAACGCCGTACACACACACAAAAAAAAATTATCTCTAGCGAGCGAGACTCTGTATTGGAAATTCTAAAGATATGCTCCTTTTAAATATTCTGCGACATTATTGTTTGGAAAGTTTTTGAAACGCTTACAAGAACGTCCTTATCGTTTTCATAATACAGGCTCTAAAGTTTATACATACAGAGCACGTTTGGGAATAACTAGGATAACGATTTGACATGTACCGTCTGACGAAAGGTGCTCGCATTGAACATTTGTAAGATTGTAGGTATAACTATTTGAGTTGCTTTTCATTTCATGTATTTATTACACTTTTAAGTTTTACGTAGTAAATACTACGAAACGTTAAAACCCCAATATTCATTAAGAAGCATCCTGTGTTCTGATCCTGGCTTTAGTCTGACGGGAACATCAGTCCAGTTATTCAGTTGTTCGAAAACACTTGAATTAATTCCTTTAATTACCATGATGATGTCGCCTTTTCTTATATTGAAATGCTCAGCTCGTAGTAAACTTTTCTGTTACCGGTTCTCCTCTTATTCTTGTCAACGACGTGAGAATTGTCTGAATTAGTTACCACACCATAATCTGGAAGGACAGATGATGCGATTGTACCAATTGCTCAATCAGAGACATCAAAAGGCTCACTGATCAATGATATTGCTAAGAAATATTGCTATTTTTACAAAAAAAGAAATAAAATAAAATATAAAAACTTTCAAAATTTTACATTACTCCCAAAGAGGCGTTTATTTAACCTTTCGTGTGTTACCTTATAAGATATATCTCCCACATTCTTAACGTGCCTTCGTGGTGCAATGGTCAGCACACTGAGCCGGTATTTCAGAGGTCCGTGGTTCGATCCCCGGCGAAGGCATTGCATATTTTTCATCTCTCTTGTTCCAAAAAAATACCTAATGTCTCTACAACCTTTAGTTATTAAATATCATGTTCTTCGCACTCAAACGATAAAATTAAATTCAACAGCAATATCGCAAAATAATTATAAAATGAGCATATCTTTCGAATTTCCGATACACAGTCTCGCTCGCTGGGGATGAACATGTTTTTTTTCGCACAATTTTGCCATTCCTAGCTTTGAAATCTTTGAGTTTGTTAAGCAAAAAATTTTTTAATGTCTGACAAAATATGAAATAGATAATAAAGCAAATTAAAAATTTCAAATTAGGGCTTCCAGATGTCTATGTGCAGTGGAGGATTACGTTATTCAAAACTGGATGGATTCAGGTACCATTTTTTTATCACAGTGCGAGAAACATACATCCATTTATGCAGATTCTTCATTATTTAATTTCTTTAAATACAACAGAGAGCGATAATATTTGGCGGCAACAATTTGAAAATTGAAACAACAATTTTAGTGAATCGACGCAAAATACCCAAACGAAATTACTAAAAAGGGGGAAAAGCATGCTGACCTGTCTAACATCTGTGATTTGAACATCCATCAATCAACAGTAAATTTAATTCCCTAGATTTTATTTCACAAGATCTACCTCTAATCTACCCTCTGCCGTTTTCAGAGACATTTTCTCATCCTTCATTTATCCAACGAGGTTCAACCTTTAAAAGCTGTGACAAGAAATCCCTGTCTCGGTTCTTGGCGTAGTCTCTTCAGCTGCTCAACATAAAAGCCCATCTGACATTAATTGATAGCCCTTGTTTGACCACACGCCACTCAAAAGCTGCAGCTTTTGCGGAGTTAGAACTTCTCTAAAAGAGATTTACTGTAAGCAAAGCGTACTTTGAAACGTACTTTGAAAAGGAATAAATAGGTCCGGAATATGATGAGCTAGTTTTCAGAACTTCTTTCTGATTGTCAACAATGTAGTTGCAGTATTTGTAATAAAATTTTGAAGAGAGTGTTTTAAAATTAAAACAGGTAAATGAATTCCAAAAGTGATAAATAGTCTCCGACATATGAATAGTATACATGTATGCATATAACTGTAGTATTAAACACACACACACAGAGATAAAAATATGTCTGTCAGCTTTATAATTTAATTTAATAATAGCCTCTTAATTCCCCATTTTTAATTTGCTTTTTTTCCTTTATTCTAAAAACTAGCCGCTGCGCGGCCAGCCTTCGTCTGGCTTTTAAGTGTACCGGAAAAATGCCTAAAGAGAACACGAAACATTAAATTTGAAAACTGCACAGAATTTTACTCTGCAGAACAATTTTATCGAAAAATAAACAAACAACAACGGAAAAAAAAATTCAGTTAAAAATGCATTACATATAAAAAGCATACAATGAAATAAGCAATATCCCTTAATACAAATATTAATTATCCTACTAAATAAATTAACCAATTTCCCTTTGCAAAATCTTAAGAACTCAAGTGGTATAAACAGATTAAGAACTTAAACGTATTAAAAAATATCATGCAAAACTTTTTTAGAATTAAAATTATATATAATTAAAGCATAATATTACAATGAAATGAGCAATATCCCTCGATACAAATGTTAATTATCCTAATAAAGTAATTAAACAATTTACCGTTGCAAAAAGAAACATCTTTTTAATTTCTTAAACTTTTCAGTCTCTTAAAAACAGTAACATAAGAAATACGATGAAAAATTGTTGCCAAACCGAAATTTTTAAAAGAATAAAACTATTCAAAATGATGCAATTTTATCAAAAATCTATCAACAATAATAAGAAAGGAAAATTGTTGCCAAAACTACATTTTAAAATATCTGAGACGTGAGAAGTGTATTCGGAAGCTTCATTTAAAAAATTTAAAATAAATACAAAATATTATTATTATTCCAAAATTCTTTTTTTAAAAGGAGTCGAAAGGATTAAAGTTCAACGTGTCCAAAAATCAAAGGAAAATAAACGGCACATTTTTTAAAATAAGTTTTTTTAAAAAAAATTCCCCCGAAAAGGTGTTAAGCTCACCTTCCTAAATAAATTCCTTTTGAATCGATTTATTGAAATACGAAATTTATTTTAAGTTCGTAAAATAGCGAAGTGTCTACGCTTCACGACGATGTAAAAATGAAATGTATAGAGTGAAATCTCGCTTTCCTGTAGCCCATTATGTCTCAAAATGACGCGATTTGGTCACAAAACACAAAATAAAAAAAATTCGAATTCGAATTTCGAAAAAATCGCTTCGAGGTGCACTGGCTCTTGCGTAGATACACCTATGTACCAAATTTCGTGGCCCTGGGTCTATTAGTTTACTCGCAACACGAACGAAAGACACACACACACACACACACATACACACAACAGAGACTCTTTGTTTTATTATATGTAGAGATAACAACATTTCTGAACTACGTCATTTGTAGATTAATCTATGGCATCAAGCTTGCGTAACGCTGATGACGTAGTTATTTCGAAAACTAAAGTTATAAGGTATTTCTCCTGCCTTCTTGGTGTAGTGGTCAGCACGCTCGTTGCGTATTCGAGAGGTCCGTGGTTCAAGTCCCGGCTAGAACGTTGCTCATTCGTCACATCTCCTGTTTCGGAACAACCTAATGTCTCTATAAACTCTTGAGAACTGAAACCTTTGTAAACCAAAACTTTCCTCTTTGTTGAGCTGTCATATTGAATAAATACTTTATTTTACTTATAACTCTGTTGCTGCTTGGACATTATTTCGCTTATAACGCTGTTGCTGCTTGGACATTATTTCGCTGTGATATCTCAATTGTATTAAAAAATATTGAATATTCTGAAATTAGGCACGATTAGAGAGTAGAGGGAACTGTGGCTCTAAATGTGAATTTAAATAAAAACGTGGTTTAATATCTATCCCCCAATCACCTAACTATCCTCGCATGGATGGATGGATGGACGGTCATAGGGATGGAGGGAGAGAGGGATGGAGGGAGAGAGGGAGGGTCATAAATAGGTTAAGTAAAATACCAGCCTTAGCGCGCAATAGCCTCTTAATTCCCCTTTTCAATTTCGTTATTTTCCCGTTCAATACTAAAAATATTAACTGCTTATAATAAATCTCTCTAAACTCTATTTAAAATTTAATCTTCTCATATGATTCCTACAAACTGCTAATAACGTAGGCACTTACTAACGCTTCAGCCAACCATATTATTCAGTTCTGCTATATAGAAATTGAAAATTCCTTTATGAAAAAATTTTGTTCTTTTAAGGGCCTTGAGAATTATTCGCAGTAGTACGTGTAGGTAAAACCGAGGTTCGCTAGCAAAAGCAGTGCAATTGCATTAAATTGAATATTGGTATGTATTTATTAATATATTTTTTTTAATGATTAGATTCTTTTTATTAATTTAATGATTAGATTTTTCATTTCACATCTTGAAATTCAGGTTCATTCCAAATAAAATTCGCTTATTTTTTACGATTTATTTTTAAAACTGGTATTTTAAAATGAATTTTTCGAAAAAAATTTTGAATTTTAATCTATAAAATTTTTACCATCATCTTAAAGTAGATGTATTTCTAAGCATACCTGCAAAACATTTAGAATATTTTATTCAAAATTTCCTAAGATATACGTGAATTTGCATTTTGGCGCGTTTTGAAATTTGGGGCATTTATTATTAGCGATAATAACGAAAATGTGGTTTACAGACGTTGTTAAAATTATTTTGAAAGAATGAAAGATATACCTTTTTTTCCTCACGTGCATCAATGAAAAAAAAAAGGAAAGCATGCAGGTTACTATGAATTAAGTACTTTGGCAAGTAAATTATTCTTGGCGCAAACTCAAAATAAATGCGCCAAGATAAATTGTTGAATTTCTTCGTAAATTTCTCACCAAATTTTACAAAATTTAAGTATAATTTGAGTCGTAGAGTCGAAATATGGAAAACGAATTGGCATGTCATTTCAGAAAAGTCTGATTTTGTGTCAAAATACCTACATTAGACCCACGCTATATATAAATCTAATATATATCCTAAAACACGCTTTAGAGTCATGCAAAACGCAATTCGAATTTCGTCAAGCGCCCAAGCAGAAAGGGAGGAATAGAACTATACTTTGTTTTCTTTTTTTTAGAGCAGTGTATCTCTTTAATAGGTGATTACGATACATTTGAAGATACTGTTTCGTGCATCGAAATTTAGTGATGAGTTCATCTAAATTGTGAATTATTCTGTCAAAAATGTGATGTAGACAACATATAACTGCTATTACTTTTGTAACTTATCTCATTTGTCTGACAGTAACATCAGAACAAGCCCACGATATTCATCGTGGCAAGGAGTGTAATATTGCGCATGTCATTGGCAAGATCATTGAGCACCATAGCGGTGAGGTTACGACTTTGCTGACTTCCGCCCCCAATTTTGATGGAGAACACACACGTGGGGATGGGCCAGAGGGTCTCCCACCCCTTACCAACCTCTCGAGATGACTTTCGGCTGGCTACATATTTAGAGTGCCCCATCCCACGCAGACACTATACATTCACAAAAGTCCGCACTTTCTTCGGGATTCGAACCCGCGTATTTAGGTAGGGCAGTCAGCATCACTAACCAGTATAGGTCAGCATCGGCAACTAGTCAGCATCGGTTGGGCGCATATAATAATAGTTTCTATATTTATTATTATTATATTTATTATTACCTTGTTATTAGTCCAAAGGGGCTTTGTACCTGAAGGACTATTGTTTTCGTTTTGCGATTTTGCGTCGGAAACATTAAAAGTCTGTATCACTTTTCAAACTGTTGCCAAAAATTTTGCAGCCCTGTATTATATTTAAAGAATTAAATAATGTAGAATGTGCATAAATGTATGTATGTTTCTCGCATTGTGATAAAACGACGGTACCTAAAGCCATCGAATTTTGAATGCCGTAAACCTGCTGCGAATATAGGCATCTGGAAGCCCAAATTTGAAATTTGGAATTCGTTTTATTAACGATTTCATATTTTGTAAAACTTTAACGAATTTTTGATGAACAAACTCGAGGATTTCAAAGCCGGCAATGGCAACGTTGTAGAGAAAAAAACATTTTTATCTGCACCGCGTGAGACTGTGTGTAGGAAATTCTAAAGATAGGCTCAGTTTAAAATTATTTTGCGATATTGTTCTTTAACTGAATTTTATGGTTTGAAAGCAAAAAACATGATATTCAATAAATAAAAGCAACATACAAAATGTTTAAAAAACGCCCCTTTGGACGTAATTTAAAATCTGAAACATTTCAGATTTTTTTTATATTTATTATTACTTTTAGCCCAGAAGGACTATTAATTTCTTTTTAGCATTTTGCGTTGATTCACTACAAGCGTTGTTTCACTTTTCAAATTGTTGCCACCAAATATTACCGCCTTGTGTTATGTTTACAGAAATTAAATAATGAAGAATTTGCATATATGGATTTATGTTTCTTGCATCGTGATAAAACAACGGTACCTAGAGCCGTCCAATTTTGAATAACGTAATCCTCCACCGAATATGGGCATGTGAAAGCCTTAATTTGGAATTTTTTTTCATTATCGATTTCATATTTTGTAACACCTTAACGAGTTCTTGATTAACACACTCAACCATTTCAAAGCGAACAACGGCAACACTGTACGGAAAAGAAAACATTTTTATCTCCTGCACGCAGGACTGTATCGGAAATTCTAAAGATTGTGATCATTTTAAAATTTTGCGATATTGCTATTGAATTGAATTTTATGGTGTACGTTCGAAGACCATGATATTTAATGAATAAAGTTAACACACAAAACGTTAAAAAAAATCCCTTGGGGGCATAATGTAAAATCTGAAAGATTTCAGATTTTTTTTTTAATTTATATTTACATTTTTAATATGTTTGTTTTTTATTATTATATTTATTACTATTATTCTGTACTATTGAGTGTCTTACGTTTCAAGCAGAGTAATAATCAAAGAAGCAAAACTATAATACTAAAACAAAGAATGAATTTTTTCGATTAAGCAAAACTTATTACAAATTTCTATTATATTCAATTTACATTAAAGGCTTGAATTGATTATTATGGAAACAGCAGAAATTTTATGTAACAATAAAAATTTAAACTTTTGGACACCTTATCTGAAACAGACATAAGGGTTTTGTATAAAAAGTACTTAGAAATTCTCAAAAATCTATTAAGTTTACTAAAAAAAATCTGAAATGAATACTTTTGCTTTGTTCCAAGACCTTTTCATAATTATATATGCATATGTTATTTAACAACATCATATTAAGAGATGTTTGAAAGCCATGAGAATTAAAAAATAATTATAACATTGTTTATGCCCTTTTCATACTCAATGTAATTATTGAAGATATAATTCATTTATTATGAACGTTTTTTGTTCTTAAATACGAGTTTCTAAGAAAATATTAAACAAAAATTTTAAAGGAGTTTATGAAATCGTTTACACAGTTTAAAAATGTATGCACATGTATATTGAAGAAAAAATTACTGCTCATTTTCTTAAATAGTTAATTCAAATTTTTAACGCAAGCATTGTTTAAATTCTGAATTTTGCAAAAAAATGATAAAAGTGTTAAAGTAAGAGAAGCAATGAATATATATATGACTTAAAAATTAAAATATAATTTCCGAGCTAATTTTGAATCAAAGTAGAATAGTTTGAAAATTATGACATGTAATTCTGAAATGCTATCTCATTTGATTTCAATAAAAGATATATATTGTTGCGTTATACGGGTTTGTGGATTTGAGAGTATCCGATGAAAACAGGATGCAGAACAATAAGAAGCACAATTTATTTACAAGAATCACTATTTGCAGCACAGTTCCAAAATTACCTTTAAAAGCGTCGAAAATCTACAATAAATACGCTGAAACAATCAGTAACACAGCTTCTGGCTGTAACTGTAAAGGTAGCTTCACGGCAACACTAAACTTATAATAAACACCGTGGAACAATCACCAATACACTGTCAAGCTATTCTGTAAAGGTACCTTCACGGCAAAGCACTATCTCGGTCGCTTTCCGTTCACAAAACTCTCGCGTAGCTTAGCACTCACAGTAAGCAGCTATTCTCACAATGCCGACTCTCAGCAACGCAAGGGTTTATATAGCTTTTCCTCAGGTTCCACACGTTTCGAGAAATATCTCGACCGGAAGTTATTCTAGAAGCTTCCCGATTGGACCATGGGATATCGCCTATTTGGTCGTCAAATGGACGATAAAGTCACCAATCTGGCAACCCTCCCATACACTATTTTATGGCAACCCTAGTGCTATGCCGGAAAGCTTACATACAGGCGCAACCGCCGAATTTTTCGCAACAATATTAAGTAAGTATACGAAAAAGAATATTAGTAAGTGTACTTAGCATTTACGTGGAACTAACGTGTTTTGAAAAGAAATAATCAATAAGCAATTAAAGCACTCGTATATAAAATAACAAAATATTGATTACGCATCTTTTCCCCCGAAGTACAAGAGCACTGCAGGAAAAAAAAGAGTTACAATCATTTTAAGCTCGCATTTGTACCGTTATTGTTAATATATTGTTGCGTTTCTGCACGGATTCGCGGATTTGAAGTAACTGACAACACTTGACAAAGAATCGAAATACTATTTTATTTAGTATTACTCAGGACAGCTCCAAAATGACGTGTACAGTCGTATAAAAGCTACTGCAAGTAAGCTGAAACAATCAACAATCACAGCCTTCAGGCTATCAGGCTACAACGGTGGAGGCAGCTTCACGGCAAAGCACCACCCGACTGAGTTCAGTCATTCTTGGAACTTTATGCCCTCTCCAGATTCTCCACGCTACAACTCGCGATGCACTCGACGATAAGCATTACAGTACCTCCCCCGACACGTTTCGGTCGTTCTCGGAGCTCAACACGCTCGACGAGGCACTAACTCGCGATCAACTCGACAGACGAGCCGCTGACTCACTAACTCACTGACTATTTTGAGCGCTGCCAGGGTTTATATAGCTTTTGGGATGCCTGCAAGAGCATTTTGGTCCAAACCGGTAAGAATTCGTTATAGAAGGTTCTCCATCCGTCCATGGCATGTCGCCAAATGGGTGACTTCTCGCCAAATATGGCAACCCTGTCTTCTCTTGCCAGTTTCTGGCAAACCTAAACCGGCTTTGCGAGGAGGCTGTCTTACAGCAGCTGGGCATTTCGTAACAATATTAGTTGGTTCATAACCGTAGGTTGAAAAGATAGATGGAGTTTCCTAACCAACTCTGTCTACGTCTTTATATACCTCATTCCCTAAAATTTTCGTGTGACCTGTTAAGACCTTATATACAAAATTCAGAGCTTTTATAGGCCTTGTTGTTCAAAGCATTATCTTAAATTTGCCGAAAACGTCGCATATTGCGTAAGGCAGGTGTTCCCAACCCTATGTCCGCGGGCACCATGGCGCCCGCCGATCGTTTAACGTGTGCCGGCCGCTATACGATAGCAATAAAAATGTTCAAGTTTTGAATAAAATTCTATGTGAAAGTTTTCTAATTTTTAATGAAATGGAGATTGCGTCCAACACAGATACCAGCCCAAAGCAAAATGCGAATTATATCTTTTTTATGGGCATTTATTATAAACTCCAGCCAACTATACATTCACCTTGAAAAAGTAAATGGTGCCCCCCATCCTACAGATATTCTAGAATGTGTTCTTAGGCGCAAAAAGGTTGAGGACCCCTGGCTTAAGGTATAAAGAAGCCTTAAAACCTTTTGTTGAAGAGGGAGTGATGTTAATGCCAATTATTCTGAAGTGTCGTCAAAGCATATTCCTTGGAGAATGGAGCTTCTGTCAACATATATCTATGAAGAAAAGTCGATGCACAGCATCCTGCCATGTAACGGAGGTTGAATAACTGACTAATAAATGGCTTATCTTTGAGCTTGAAGTATTCAGGAGTTCGAACAGTTGAAGAAACCATGTTTCTGAATTAAATAAGAAATATCTACGCTTGTTAACATTTTAGGAGTGAAATGTAGTCTGACTACTCCAAAAATATAAAATGTGTGTTTAAGAAAGAGTTTGAGCTCAAATTTTGCAGCGATGCTAAACAAAATCTAACCATTTTAGAGAGACAGCTGTCTTCTTCGCAATCCTTACATAACAGCGAACATGCTCCACCTGAAATACTCATTTCTTAATTAATCGCCGTTCGATGACTACGCTGTTGATTTCCTGTTCATTCTGGATAAAACATGGAAATTTTACAAACATTTACTCTCTTTATGGCAAAGAGGTATCATCTGTTCATTAGAAGATCCTATGGATAGCTTCGTAGTAAAGAGAGAAAAATCTGAAATCTTCGGATGTCTCAGTCAAAACTGAAAAGGATTTGTGAAGAGCTGTCAATGGTGTATCAGCAAAGATATCTAAGGCCTTTGGTTGCTAGACAATGGCAAGCTCACACCAAATCGAAGATTGCTCTTAAGGCGGTGAGGCTGAAAGTTGGTATGGAGATCACTTATGATCCATAAATACTCGCTTGGAGCTGGAATATGTCTCTGATGAGCCAGTCTCTCGGTAGTTTTCATCCATCATGAACTGAAGCGCACTAAAATAAACCAGACAGACAGCAGACTCACTCAAGAATGAAAGCAGAAATGAAAGCTGCTTACCGTATTTGTAATTAATCACCTTCGATCATTTAAATTCTTCATAAACTTTTGTAAATAGTAATAAATTATGTTGTTAAAATAAAATAAAGTCTTCAGTTATTAGTCGCCTGAACTTATGAGGACATATTAGAAAATCCTCCTGCCAGCCGTCCACCAGGAAGAAGAAAACGTAAGTTTGCCTTTTGACATATTATTATTGATCTTCTAAAATAATTACTGGCTGGAACCACCAGCCTTTCGGTTAACAACCTTTGTTTTATCCCTCAAATACAGTGGCCCTGCGAGATCCACACCTGTAACATCAAATACAGTAGCATCCTTTACTTAAGCTTCAGGCAACAAAGTGGCTTTCGGTTCTGGGTGAGTTACGATGAACCGTCTACATCGAACACATTTCAAGGTAACTTGTCAAATCGTTTTGCGACTTGCAAAATCGAATAATTTTCTCGAAGGTGATTCATTAATATTTGCACCCTTGTATGTCAAAGTTCCTTATGCTTATATGCGATAAGCATATGCACAATTCTATGCTTCGATGGCAGTGTTATTGGTAACCGAAAATTCTTCTTACCTTTCCAGCCGAAGATCTGTGCTCGTACTTTTACTAATCCCTTTTCATTAAGTAACTGGACGAAGAGATTTTATTCGTTGGTAGTTTATTCCATCAGGAAATTCTTATGGTTAGACAGTTTTTAAAATATAAGGTTAGCTTGGCTCATTTCTTTCACAGTTAATTCACCAGAACATAATGACGCTTTAGATTTTACAAGGTAGTGAGGCATGAAGATCAATTGTGATTCATAAAAATTCGTTTGGAGCTGGAAATAGTTAATTTGTCACCAGAGCGATTCAAGAACTCTAGTGGCTAACCAACACATCATGATCCAACTAAAAAAAATCATCAGACCTTGAAGCTCAGGGATAGAGCGTGATTATTGAAAATGGGTATGAGGATGGGCAAAGATGTTTCTAGTCTATAATATGAGGTTGTTAGGACTGCGTGTTCTGTGCCTACTCTTGGCGAACATATTCGTGAAATCACTAAGCCCTGATCTTGAACAGGGAGCTGAATGCAGCTATGTTCTGTGGTAGAAAACTATGGGTAAGTGGTAGAAGACCTACACGTAAGAATGATTTAAAATCCTCTTTTATTAAACCACAATTACATAGAGCCACTTCCCAACTCGGGAGGGATACAGAAAATAATGACCGCACTTGGGTATAAACTGAACAATTAAATAATTTAAACTAAATTTAAATGGAAATTAAATAACCGTTGCTCACAGAGCTATGAACGCGAGGTTGGCCTCTAAATGATCAGTGGTGCGTAGCAAGATTTAGCTAATACTAACGCACTTCAATTTACTTCAATAAGTAATAGAGTAACAGCACTAAGGCTTAGAATTTAAATACTAGTTGGTTAGGCGAACGTCGAAAAGAGCAGCCGTGATCTGAGACTAAAAGCCCTCTCACACTGAGAGGTTTCTACCTATCGCTTAAATAGAAACTTGGCGCCACTTCAAATTAGCATAAAACTGAAACGCGCGCTTATTCTAACGGGAAGTTGAAATAAGAACACATAGGAAAGGGTAAATTAAAATAAAACTTTGTTAGTTTAAACTAAAACCTTAAAAGGTGTTCAAAACTTCTGTTACCTAGCCAGCCTTAGGAACACGCTGCCACCCCTCCCAGAACTGCGCATGAAGCCATGAGACTCAAACTTTGCATGGAGATGAGGTATGATATGTCATAACTTACATAAGAATAAGAAACTTTCTTATTCAGCTATCGCACAGGCAACAAACTCTTGTGGCTTAAAAGCCAACGACAGGCACATAAACGTCCTGCAATCGGAATTTCTTATAGATCGCTATTGTAGCTATGTTCCCACACGCAGGTATAAGTAACTGTAGCAACACAATTTAATTTGTCATGCAGCATAAATTTTCTATGTTATATTTGCTGAATCAATAAGTTACTGAAAATACAGTTGTAGAGACATAAAGTATTTTTTGAAATCAGGAGAAATGAAAAATGAGCACTGCCCTCGCCGGGACTCGAACCACGGACCTCTCGAATACGCGCCGAGCATGCTAACCTCTACATCACGAAGGAATGCTAAGCAGGCGGGAGAAATGCATTATATTGTTGCGTTATACGGGTTCGTGGATTTGAGAGTATCCGATGAAAACACGATGCAGAACAATGTTTTCGTTCTCTTTCTTTAATCACGTCAGATGTTTCATCCATGATTTCTGGATCTTTCTCAAACACTCCACCAGCTACTTCCTCCGTTTCTTCATCCTCTGACTCTTCAGATGCCACTTTGATTTCCGCATCTTCTTTTATGGCTCCAGTTTCTTCTGCAAGCTCCTCTTTCATCTGTTGGAGTTGCTCTCGTACCTTTTCTCGGCCGACTTTCCTCTTTTCGCGCTCGGCCTTCATCTCGGCTATCATCTCTTCATAGCCAGCTTTTATCTCTTGTTTCATCTCTTCATAGCCAGCTTCTATCTCATTATATCCAGCTTTCAT
>KK113547.1:188927-217930 GCA_000611955.2 Stegodyphus mimosarum | reverse complement strand
TTGTTGCGTTATACGGGTTCGTGGATTTGAGAGTATCCGATGAAAACACGATGCAGAACAATGAAAAGCACAATTTATTTACAAGAATCACTGTTTACAGCACAGTTCCAAAATTACCTTTAAAAGCGTCGAAAATCTAAAATAAATACGCTGAAACAATCAGCAACACAGCTTCAGGCTGTAACTGTAAAGATAGCTTCACGGCAACACTAAACTTATAATAAACACGTGGAGCAATCACCAATACACTGTCAAGCTATGCTGTAAAGGTAGCTTCACGGCAAAGCACTATCTGAATCGCTTTCCGTTCACAAAACTCTCGCGTAGCTTAGCACTCACAGTAAGCAGCTATTCTCACAATGCCGGCTCTCAGAAACGCAGGGGTTTATATAGCTTTTCCTTACGTTCCACACGTTTCGAGAAATATCTCGACAGGAAGTTATTCTAGAAGCTTCCCGATTGGATGATGGGATATCGCCTATTTGGTCGCCAAATGGGCGATAAAGTGGCCAATCTGGCAACCCTCCCATACACTATTTTATGGCAACCCTAGTGCTATGCCGGAAAGCTTACATACAGGCGCAACCGCCGAATTTTTCGCAACAATATGCTTTTTGAAGGGCGACTGGGGATTATGGGATCCAATCGCCAAATCCCGGTGGAGGAGAATCATCCACCACTTTTTTTTTATTTCGACCGCCACTATAGAGACATTAGGTATTTTTGTGAAAGCAGAAGATTAGAAATGAGCAATGCCCTGGCCGGGTCTCGAACTACTAACCTCTCAAATACGCGCCGAGCGTGCTGACTAGTACAGCACGAAGGCATACTAATAAGGCGGGTGAAACGCCTTATACAGTGACTTGCGTACCAAAAATAACGTGAGTAAGACTGGTGAACTGTGGTTGCTGGACTCAGATTCAAGTCTCGACAAACATGCTGGCTACATGCGTTTCTTCGTCGTTTTCGCCATTTATAGCGTGAATGTGAGCGGAGTTCCCTAAAAGCATCTTCTCTCAAGTAATTAAAACTCGCGTGCCTTGCCCCAATTTATTAACTAAATCAAGCCTCAAAGTTTATTATTGATTACATCAATAATATTGTAACAATTATTCCTAAATTTAATTATTAGTTAGTTAAGTTAGATTTTATACTTTTCTTTAATCTGTTATAAATACTCTCTCAATAAAGACATGTGGCATTGTAAAGATGAATGATGTTAATCTTACACATGAGCCTGCAAACTATCGTTGCTACCTTGCCGGAGTAAATCACCTGGAGTAATTATGAAGTAATTGCAAAGAATTATTGGCTCTGCTTGGTAAGTTCTTTACGAAGTTAGTTGCATCAAGATCCTAACCATGTAAGGTTTTAGTTTAAACTAACAAAGTTTATTTTAATTTGACTTTTTCTATCTCCTCTCATTTCAACTTCCCGTTAGAATAAGCTCGCGTTTCAGCTTTATGCTAATTTGAAATGGAGACAAGTTCTATTTAAACGAAAGGTAGAAACTTTTCAGTGTGAGAGAGCTTTTAGTCTCAGACCACTGTTACTCTGTTCGACGTTCGCCTGACTAGCTAGTATTTAAATTCTAAGCCGTAGCGCTGTTACGCTATTACTTATTGAAGTAATTCTAAGTGCGTCAGTATTAGGTAAACCTTGCTACGCACCATTTAGTTTAGAAGCCAACCTCGCGTTCATAGCTCTGTGAGCAACGACGATTTAATTTCTACTTAGCTTTAGCTTAAATTATTTGATTGTTCAATTTAAGACACAAGTGCGGTCGTTATATTCTGTATCCCTCCCGAGTTGGGAAATGGCTGTAAATAATTGTGATTTAATAAAAGAGGATTTTAAATCCCTCTGAAGTGCAGTTATTCTACCACTTAATCTTAGTATTCTACCACAGAACATAGCTGCATTCAGCTCCCTGTTCGAGATCAGGACTCTAAGCTGTCACGAAGACGTTCGCCAAGAATATGCACCGAACACTCAGTCCTGACAACCAAGTATTTGCTGGTTTGAAATTTAGGCTATTTCTGTAAACAATCGAAACTTTAGATCCAAGGCAAATCGCTTATATTAGTAAAATGTTTTGGAGAAGTTTTCCTTTTAGTTTATGTTTTCATAACATTAAATTTTACAAAACCCATCAAGGAGCAGCTAATAAAGTTGTACTTAATTTAGTATTGTAATTCGTGTATTTTATTGTAAGTTAAACAGTAACTCGTCATGCGTTTAATAAACTTCTGCGGATATCTGTTTAAGAGGTAAGATCAAGTATAATCGTACTATAGGAATTATGATTTATATTTTAAAAGTCTGTGTGCACGTTTATCTGTTTGCACATTTTTTAGACGAAGTATATTCTATTCACAAAACTAAATTACAAAAAATTCTTGTGTTTAAAATGTTCTATTTGACATCCCTTATTCTGAACTACCTTTCGACACCGCAATTTCCAGAATAATAATGCCTTTTGAAGTGTCAGAAGATGTATTCTATCCCGTTCCTCCCGAACAGCTTTCCAGAGTCCTGTTAGGGTTTCGGGACAATG
This sequence comes from Stegodyphus mimosarum, assembly GCA_000611955.2. Lineage (NCBI taxonomy): Eukaryota > Metazoa > Arthropoda > Arachnida > Araneae > Eresidae > Stegodyphus > Stegodyphus mimosarum. Next base: position 215,373 of record KK113547.1, on the reverse strand, counting down.
TTTGGATAATGCAGTTTTTAAAAGTCCGAAAGCACAAAAATCCATAGGTGACACATCGAGAGATTTAGTAGGGATATGAGTGAAGGGTATGGCCTTGATACAAGTTTTTTGTTCCATTTCTTTTAGGAAATTTACAGTGAATTTTGATGTGTGACTGCTAGCTTTGTCCCGATGGAGTCTCACGGATGAATGGCACTGTGGTTGAAGCGATGGTATTTCATTCAGAAAAATTGGCGATAAAATATGTTCCTGATAGTATTTGGAGTTAATCTTGACATATTTTGAACTCTCTTTATTTTTAACTTGTCATTATAAGAAAAACCAGCAACAGCCATGAATCCCTTAGAAAAACGTTCTTTCGATTCTTTGAACCATGTACTTAATTTTTTTTCTCCCCTTTTATGATAATAAATGGCTCTTTTTTGTTACAATCATTTAAATACACCCACGGTTCATCTATTGTGACAATTGTTTTCCATTTTTCTTTGGATAAGTGTTTCTCATATAGAATTCTGCAGCCAGTCCTGCGTCGAGCGATATGCTTCGGAAGAAGACGAAGCACATTGCGTTTTTCGCTTTCTTAAGATTTAAATCAACGTTTTTCATTTTGTTGACAGTGGACACCGAGCATTGTAATGATTTTGCAAATGTCCTTTGACTAGGGGGATTTTCTTTTAACATTAAACAACGTACCTTTGCAATAGTCGAAGATGTCCGTTTTTTCCTTGGATACTTGTTTGCAATTTGTTTCCCACTTGAGGCTCCAATTGCACGTTTGTTTCCTTTCTTGTTGATGTTAACCTATCGACCCTTTAGATATCACAAAACCATGACTCTCATATCGTTTTTGGATAACGGAGTATGCATATTTCTCTTCGGAAAGAGCGTCAATGTAGCTTTCGAACCACTGCTTTCTTAAATTCGCCAATTTGAATAAAAAACAAAACTTTCAAGCCACAGACGATAATTTTGACTTTTAAAAACATAGTGCAATTGCAATTACTTCTTTTGCAGCAAAGGATTTTTTATTACCGCTGACCAAAATTGTCTAAAAAATGTGCGAACAGGCTCTGTCGTTTGTTCCTTCGGAACGGCTGGCATTTAAGTTTTGAGAGAGACTCCGGATTCCAAAAATCCGTCTAAAGCCATTTCGTCCACTCTCATCTTTGTACGACTTCAATCAGCCGAGATATTGATCAAAAACTCTGAAAACACAAATTTTCCATCTCATTTTTCCGAGTGGCAATAGTTTTGTGCATTGAAGATAAAAATCTGTCTTTTTTTCGAGAAGTATTCCCACTGGTTGCTTCCAAATCATCGAGTTTGATAATCAAAAATTTGTAAGTTTTACAAAATATGAAGTAAAAATATCACTGCCAAAAGTTAAACATATTATTAGTATATACAGTAATATTCTTACGTTGAAGAAAGCACTCAATTACATGTGACGTCATTACATGTAAAACATTTTCCGTTAATGTCAGCATTTTAAAAAAATAGTCAATTGGCACGATATGTTATTGCCACGTTAATTCTTTTATTGATTTAAAAAAACATGTTATTTTATATAAAATTTAAATCCTGACGTCATACGTATCAACCTGAAGTGTCAAAAACTTTTGTGTCTTAGTTTGGCGAAAAAAGTTATTTCTGAATTGGTTGTTCCTTGGAAAGAATAAACTGATTTTATTCAGATTAAATTTTTTTATGCATTCGCTTTTCAGTTGCACTTAGAACTTATAAATTTTGTTTGGGCCGCTGTCCGTTAGTATAGTATTATTACGGAATTTGTATTTAGTTTGCTATTTTTTGTAGAATTATAATTAAAATTGTTTTATATCCCCGTGCAATGCAGCACGACACTTAGCACAAGATCCAGAAGATACCAGAATGTTCTCGTGCTTGATTGAAAAGCTTAGAAAAGCCGGATTAAAACATCTCAGCTCAGTAATTGTTTTAAGTTAGCTGTAGTTGTTTACTTAGTGCTGTTATTGATTGCAGCGAATTTGCGGTGCGATCCGATTAACTTTCTCTGTATTTTGAATTGAGTTCTTTTATATTTTAGTAGTTTAAAATATAACGCCTGTCAGATATAGCGATATTGTACGAATATCTCCGAGGAATTTTCAGCATTTTTTTTTTATTTCTTGGGATAAGAATATATTTTATTAACTTTTTATCGACTTGTGCATTCAATCCATTACGAAACAATACACACGCAAGAGTATAAAATTTTACTGACATGTTATCTGAAAATAGAATTAATACGATCTGTTTTGCAATTATAAAACTAAATACATGAAATTTATATTCGATTAATAAAGAGAGCACGGTTATTCATTCTGCTTTAAAATGCAACCAATTGCATTACAATTATTCGAAATTCGGAATCTGATCTTCGGTGTATTTAAACAGTTCCTATGAAATATGAAAAAATATCGTAAAAGCAACTGATCAACCAAAGGAAGAACGAAACTTAAAGATATAAGATTCATTCGGAATGCGAAGCAAAATGTTCGATAATGGAGACGGTTCCAATTATTACATCCGCAAAGCTTCGATTTTAATAACATTCGAATTCGTTCTCGCAAATTAAAAGAAGCAAATCTCCGAGTGTTGTGTTTCGCGCTCTGCCAGTTCCATAATTTCACCCTTCACAAAATTCGTGTATTTCGACACCCCCCCCCCCTGATTCCTTACCCCCTCTCGGATCCAACGCAGCCTAATTAAGCGAACTTTGCATTGACAGGGATTTCTCGCTAGTTCTCTCTTTCCATTTGTCGTGTCTTGATGGGGAGGGATGAACGTGTAACTTCCTTCCCCCTTCCTTCATGCTTCGTAATGCCCGTGATATTAGTGTCTGCCAAGGAAAGCATAACACGAATGAATCTTTACTAAACTGCTGAAGTTTGAAAATGGAAAATGAATATTCAAAATGCATATAATTCCTATTCATTGTTTGTCATTTTTTTTGTCTTAAAAAGTACGTGTTTTGATCAATGAAATTCGTTTAAAACGTTCGTTATATGCACAATGCGTCTGCAAAATTTCGTAAAAATTAAAAATTGAAGTATACAATTTTTTTTTACTTCTGAGCCTTTACTATTCAGGCCTTTTTGTAAATCAATGCGACGCTTACAACGATCATACTGTTGCTTTCTACGGGTGCGTGGATTTGGAATGATTGATAACAACACTTGATGAAGCATCAAAACACAATTTGTTCTTCAATATTGCACAGGACATTTCCAAAAAGGCGTTATGCTCGTCGAAAAACTATGATAAACACACTGAAACAACCAGAAACACAGGCTATCAGGCTATAACTGTGAAGACAGTTCATGACAAAGCACTAAAGTACGACCCCCGACTCTGTCGATCGTTCTTAAGCTAATCACTGAATTCAAAGCACTACTACTGAATTCCACATACTCAAGATACTCTTCACGATAAACTGCTACTCCGCGTACAGTCAACGTTTACGTAGCTTTTGACCTGCCTTTGAGAACATTCGGGGGAAAGTGGTAAGAATTTGTTCTAGAACGTTCTCGCTCAGTCTATGGCATATCGCTAATTTATCGCCAAGTGGGCGATTTTGCGCCAAATCTGCCAACGCTGCCGTTCCTTGCCATTTTCTGCCAACCTAACACGCTTTGCAGGGAAGCTATCTTACCGCAACTGGACATTTCGCAACAATACATTTGCTTGATTTTATTCTAGAATTCATAATTTGGAATATTATTTTAGTCTCCGACTATGGTTTACTGAATTACTTCAATGCTATCAACGTTGAGAGTCAGACTTCAGAAGAGAAGGTAAACTGCAGATGTTAATAAGGGAACAGAAAAGCCAATGTAATTGTGCGATGGGACGTTTGTAACACGGCAAAAACTAGTCATTCTTTTGAGCCATTTTTAGGCTTAACGTGCTTGAATTCTCTTCCTCAGTCAGCCCATTACGTTTTTGCAAAATATGAAGATCACTCTCTATCTCTAGGAGCAAATTCTATGTGATTCATTCCTTTGAAATCGGGGGGAAAACGTGATCATCAATAGTCAACATGGTGTAAAAGAATATTTTTGTAAACATCATTGCCAACTTGGCACTGAGGAAGCATGCTCTGTGTACAGCTTAAAGACTCATCCTTTCACTTGCTGTCTGGTGACGGAGCTATTTGACAAGCTATTGACAGATAAAGTGTTCTTAATCCTTGTTATCACCTTTATTTCCATCGCGAAGTGCGGAATGCTACTGTAGAAAGGCAAAGCTATTCGACTTTGAAGCCTAAAAAAATTATTTGCTTATCAGAGTCGCTTTATTTGGAATCAGGTTATCATTTAGACATTATCTTTACTCGTACTTTCTCAAACTAAAGTTCCTCTGGTCATATTCAAATAACCGTTTCGTCCCAGTGCCATAAGCAAAGCCCCAAATTTTTTTCCAGTCAGAATTTGTTGTTCTAAAATATCAGAAATGATGTCTATCATTTGTATTAAATCATTTTATTTGAACTTTTCGAATCCATGAGAACAGATTTCTTTCCATTAAAGCAAACAATTTGTCAGGACTGAGTGTTCGGTGCATATTCTTGGCAAACATCTTCGTGAACAGCTTAATGTCCTGATCTTAAACAGGGAGCTGAATGCAGCTATGCTTTGTGGTAGGATACTGTGATTAAGTTGGAGAATAACTGCACTTGAAAGGGATTTAAAATCCTCTTTTATTAAATCACTTTTATGTACAACCACTTCCCAACTCGGGAGGGATACAGGAAGTAAAGACCACACTTGGGTCTAAAAATGAACAATCAGATAAATTTAAACTAAAGTTAAGTAGAAATTAAGTAGTTGTTGCTCGCAGAGCTATAACGCAAGGTTGGCTTCTAACCTAAATGGTGAATAGCAAGATTTACTAATACTGACGCACTTGGAATTATTTCAATAAACAATCACGTAAAAGAACTATTGCTTAGAATTTAAATGCTAGTAGTCAGGAGAACGTCGAATAGCTCGTCGTGGTCTGAGACTAAAAGCTCTCTCACACTGAGAGGTTTCGACCTCTTGCTTAAATATAACTTGGCTCCAATTCAAATTAGCATAAAGCTACAACGCGCGCTTCTTCTAACGGGAAGTTGAAAATGAGAAGGGATAGAAAGATTTAAATTAAAATAGAATTTTATTAGTTTAACTAAAACCTTACAAATTGACTGCATAGAAAATATTACCTTTAAGCGGGCAATATTTTAGAAGAAGCAATTTGAGATGCCTCTATTATAAATGCTACCAATTATCCTTTCATGGGATTCATGGTGTTTATTAAAAAATTAACTAAATCCGAAAACATAAGTAAATTTATATAAGATTTAAATGCTAAGAAATGGAACTGGGATATTTATGTACGGCAAAGCTTGGTGATACTCGCCGGGACTTGAACCTGGACCTCTTGATTAGGAGCCGAGCGTGTTGACTATTACACCATGAACGCCTGCAAAAAGTATAGAGAAAATACCTCATAAGATAATCTACCTAAGGAGAGAGATACCTTCGTAAAAGGGTTTCTAAAGGATACTGCCTTCTTTTCACAATTCACATGACCAAAACGTGAAATTTCTAATGCAGTCTGGTTAATTGTAGGAAGGAGCTTTTGTAATGCGGCAGAAACTAGCCGTTCTAGTAAACTTTTTCATTTAGTTTTTGCAAAATACGAAGTTCACTGTCTGTCTCTAGAAACAAATTCTTCTGTGATTTTTTCCTTTCAAATCAGTGTGTGGAGGGAAGTCCATCAGCATGGTGTAACAGAATATAACTGTAAATACCATACCATTGCAAGCTCGGGGTGGCTGAGATTTTCTGAAAGACAGTCCTTTATGCAACAGGTTCACGTTTTGTGTTATCTTACTATAACATAAAAAGAGCAATCATATTTCGGCATGAAGAAATTTAATAGCGAATTAATTGCCATGAACTGAAGCAAGAATCTACGCAAAAGTTTGCATTATTAAAACAGAGTACAAGTCGAAATCTTCGATACGGAACTCGCAACCAAAATACCCATTATCCATTGTGTGGCCAATGTTAACTTGCAGCCGGTCGGCTTCCAACATGGCTTCTGAAAAATCACAAAAAGATCCATTTAACTAATGTCTTTGTTAAATATGAATTTCGTTGAACTTCCAAAACCCGCTTCTTTTCCAAGTTGCTGGTAGGGAATCACTTATACTTAATTTACATTTAAGAAAATAGCAGATAGAATGAAATATTTATAATATTTTGTTGAAATATTTTAATTCCTGTCGCAACTGCACTGCACGAGGGTTGCTATATATATGAAAAATAAATGATAGATTTTAAATTACGTCCAAAGGAGCGTTTTTTTAACATTTTGTGTGTTACCCTTGTAGCATTCATTATTTTAATTAATCAAATTACTTTTAGTTTGAACTTTCCTATCGATATCTCAAAGTTTTAGTTGCTGCCTGAATTTAGCGCGAGAGAGATATTTATGCAAATCGCATATATCTGTTAGCAGTTTAAAAGGCAGGAGTTAACGAGGAGGAAAAACAGAGTCTCGGATTTATCACCGTAAGGCTGTACGCGCAAGGATTTCCTCTGTCTACTGAAAGTTCGCCTTCATAGGCAATTGCAATTACTAGTGCTTGCTAGAGAAATTCGCATTATTGCATTTCACTAAGAGTTAGGCTTCCCTCGCTGTTTTACTTAAGGTTAAGTTAGGTATTTGAATTGTTAACACACTTTATTTCATATTATTTTAGTTCAGCCCAAGTAGTGGCTTACTCTGAAGTTGGAGAGTTGTAATTATTTGAATTAAAGGGTCACTTGAAACCCTCCTTCTGACTTTGTAGTTCTTCAACACTAAAGGACACAGCCTAGATTTGCTCACTATCCTCCACATAGGGTTTCACAGCTTATGCTCAGTAAGAAGATTAAGAGACTGAAGGAGAAACCTTATACCCTTATTTATTAAATATCATGTCTTTTGCACTTGAACCATAAAATTCAATTTAACAGCAATATCGCAAAAATAATTTTAAATTGAGCATATCTTAAGAATTTCCTATACACAGCCTCACGCGCTGGAAATAAAAATGTTTTTTTTTTCTGTACAATGTTCGCATTGCTCGCTTTATAATCCTTCAGTTTGTTAATCAAAAATTCGTTAGAGTTTTACAAAAATATGAAATCGATAATAAAAGAAATTCTACATTTCAAATTTGGGCTTCCAGATGCCCATATTCGCAGGAGCATTACATTATTCAAAATTTAATGGCTCTAGGTACGTCTCGTTGTTTTATCACAATGCGAGAAACATATATACATTTATGCTGATTCTTCATTATTTAATTTCTTCAAATATAATACAGGGCGATAATATTTGGTGGCAACAATTTGAAAAGCGAAATAACGCTTTTAGTGAATCAGCGCAAAATGGAGAAACGGAATTAGTCCTTCTAAGCAAATTGCAACTATGGACGTAGCAACAAGTGTTTGTAATGTAGCAACAAATGTATGTTTGTAAGCGAAATTGGTTTTATTATTTTTCAAAATACTCCCTATAAAGATGAATACATTCTTGCATGCGTTTGAACCAATTTTTGAAGCACTTTTTAAACTTTGTCAGGACTGAATGTTCGGTGCATATTCTTGGCAAACATCTTCGTGAAAGTAACTAAGTCCTAAGTCCTGATCTTGAACAGGGAGCTGAATGCAGCTATGTTCTGTGGTAGAATACTGTGAATAAGTGGTAGAAGAACTACACTTCAGAGGGATTTAAAATCCTCTTTTATTAAATCACAATTATTTACAGCCACTTCCCGACTCGGGAGGGACACAGAAAATAATTACAGCCACTTGGGTCTAAACTGAACAATCAAATTTAATTTAAACTAAAGCTAATTAGAAATTAAGTAGTCGTTGCTCACAGAACTATGAACGCGAGGTTGCACTCTAAAATAAATGGTGCGTAGCAAGATTTAACTAATACTGACGCACTTGGAATTACTTCAATAAGTAATAACGTAACAGTGCTACGGCTTAGAATTTAAATGCTAGCTAGTCAGGCGAACGTCGAATAGAGTAACAGTGGTCTGAGACTCAAAGCTCTCTCACACTGAAAGGTTTCTACCTTTCGTTTAAATAGAACTTAGCTCCACTTCAAATTAGCATAAACCTGAAACGTGCGCTTCTTCTAACGGGGAGTTTAAATGAGAAGGGATATAAAAAGTCAAATTAAAATAAAACTTTGTTAGTTTAACTAAAACCTTACAACTTCGATTGAATAAACTTCAAAACATGCGTTTTGATTGCATCAGCCGCTTCTTCGAGTGTCTCAAATAGCTGATCATGTAATTTATTTTTAATGTGCGGGAATAAAAAAAAATCATTGGGTGTCAAATCAGGGCTGTACGGCGGATGACTCACCAATTCGACTTTTTGGCTCGTCAAAAACTCCTTGGTTTGAGCCGATGTGTGAGAGCTCGCATAGTCATGGTGAAGAAAGTTTAGCCTCGTCTGCTTTTTTGGAATTTTTCCGCTGATTTCTGGCAAACAAACGGTCGTCTACCATTCGGAATTGACCATCCTGCCTTGCTTTAACGCCAGTGTCACCAGTGATCAGTATTACCGAAGAAACAAGCAGGTTTTTGCTTCGATGTACTTCATCCACGAACAATTTTTGTTGGATTTGGCTCATCTTGAAAGATCCGTACAGTCGACTGCTGTTTTGTTTCGGGCTGCATAGATCCATGATTCGTCACCCGTATAGGTGTTAAACACAGCTTTTGATGCGCACTGAACGTATTTTTCCAACATTTCCTTGCACCAATCGATACGAGCCTTCTTTATCCAACGCAGACATACCTTTTTTACAGCCAAATGTTCATGCAATGGCTTATTTATGCTTTTCGTACTAACGCCCAAAGATGCCTTAATCTCATGGTACGTCACATGAGGAGCTTGCTTTATCAATTCAAGCGCAGCATCGATATGTTCTGGCACAACAGTCAGTTTTGGACAACTTTTATGGAATTCGTCCTAGAGCGAACGTCGAACCACAACTGAATTCATTAAACCAGTTTTTTGCAGTGCTCTAGGATGGTGCTTTGTAGCTATACAAAGAATTAAGTTCATCGAAGCACTGTTGTCTTGATAATCCCGATAGAATATTTTGAAAAATAATAGCAGGAAAGTGTTCACGAATCAATTCCACTTTTTGCAGGAGATGAATTTTTCAAGTTACTGTAAAGAACACAGATCATGCTAAAGTAGCAAAAAGTTCCGAGTAAAAATATTGTTGCGTGCGTACGGGTTCGTAATGGATTGAAGGCACAAGTCGATAAAAAGTTAATAAAATTTATTCTAATCCCGAGAAATAAAATAAAATGTTGAAATTTCTTCAGAGATATTCGAACAACATCGCAAAATATCTCACAGTAGCTATATTTTAAACTACAAAAATATAAACAGAACTCAAATTCAAAGTATAGAGAAAGCTAATCCGATCTCACAGCGAATTCGCTACAATCGATAACAGCACTAAGTAAACAACTACTGTTCCCTTAAAATAACTGAGCAGAGATGTTTCAATCCGGCTTTTATAAGCTTTTTTATCAAGCACGAGAACACTCTGGTATTTTCTCTATTTTTCTGGATAGCAAAAGCAGTTACGAGATATCTATTTATTAAATGCTCGTGCTCCTGTATTTTAACTTGGCATAATTTTCTCTTCAAATAAGTCTCGAGCTTTATTGCACGGCGATATAAAACAATTTAATTAATTTAATTAACAAATTACAATTTTACTAAAAGTAGCTAAATAAATACAATATCCGTAATAATGTCAAACTTCCGATTGGAATCGTCTGCGGTCGCCGGGTAACACCTACTGTTGCCAAAGCCAGAAATATATGTAGAATCCTTCGGATTAACATTTTACGTTGATCGAAAACGTACTATAAATTGGTGGTGGTTTGTACTTAACTTTGCCTTTTATATTAATATGAAGATTCTGATTGCTTACAAATAAATGTCTTAAATTTGTGTCTTTTGAATTTTATTGAAAAATGAAAGATATGATCCGCATTTTCCTTAAAGCCGATTGTGTTGTTTTTTTTTTCCTCACAAGGGGTTTCATTTAAAATTTTCATTTTATATAAAAAAGTAGCTACAGTTGAAAATTGTGGATACAAATTCCATATCACTGTTTTGAAGAAACATTAATCTAGGAGAGAAATGCAAAGCAAGATATATGTTATTAAAAATTCAGAAACACAATTTCAATTTATCTCGCTTTAAGTTAATAAAATACAAATTTACAGACGCTTCAAAAAGTTATACACACTTATTTGTTGTCTGAAAGATTGACAGAAACAATTTATCACAAGATAAATCAAATATAATATATAATTTTCTCTAATTTAATTTTCGTAAACCATCAATATCAATTTTAGAAAAATATAGCAAAACCATGCCATTTTTTCCCTCCGAAGAATAAATTATTAACAATAATGCAAAACATATTAGTTCAAAAATATAGCCGGCGACGATTCCAAGCATTACTAATTATTCTGAGTCAAAGCACTGATATTTCAACGGTAGGTTTTAAGAAAATATAAATTTCTCTTTCACGTTTATAAATATTTAATATAATGTTCGTTTAATTTCCTGATAGAGATTTTGATTTATACTATCAATTTAAGAATTCTAAATTTTGTAACAGCGTTGAGAAATACGTTCAGCGTTTTATACATGATTTCTAAACTCGCTTTTGCAAAAAGAAAGACTTTTCAATTTTTTTGCTGAGTTATTTCTTTTAATACAATTTAACGATGTTTTTGCGTTACATCTATATCTATGGACAGAATAAATGACTCTTTCTCCCAAACCGAATTATGAAAGTTACTTCAAATGGATGCAGAAGAGACCTTTTCGTAGCCTCTGTACGTATGTATGCATGTAAGTACGCATGTATGCATCTCGCCTAACTCAAAAAGGAATAACCTCAGAACATTGAAATTCTGTCTATGGGACTGCTATGGCATGTAGTTGTGCACCTCCCCTTTTGGTGGCAATCACCGCACCAAACGTATATAAATACATATATATGTATGTATATACCCACTATGTACTCACCTCCATCAGCTCAGATTTTTTTAATTATCATATGTTGGTAAATTGCGCATTCTTTGCTTTAAAATTTATTGAACTATGCTGTTTTCGGTTAAAGTTTTTATGCCTTTAGTTAACCTGTATGTTATATTTGTAGAATTGGCAACTATTTAAATATTATTATTATTGCGGCTAAGCTTATTATTATTATTGCGGCTAAGTCTAATTTTTTTCCCACAGCAGCCATATTTGTTTACATTTGAAACTTAGCAGAATATTTGATATATTACCAATCTAGAGAAACTAAACTTTGCAACGGCGAAGATAACGTCTTCTTCTAAAGTGGTGAAATAAATCATGAGAATTTGCATATTTTATCGAATTGCATGAAAAGAACTGAACTGAAGGAAAAACCACTGCTTCTAAATAAAAATGCAAATCTTGTACGGCAAATACGTAAGCGTACACATGTGTGTAGAGGGAGCCAGCATAAAAACATGCTTTATAAGCGCGTGGAGGGTAAGACGAACTGCGTTCGCTAGCCCACCTCAGCGAATTTCTTGGTGATATCTTGCAGCAATCGTCTAAATTTACATCGGAACAGTAAAAATGAGTAACCACCAACGTTTAGATGATAAAATGAAATGGCGAATTGTGGGGAGGCTAGAGGTAGGCCAGTCGCAAGTCCAAATTTGCAGAGAGTTTAATTTAACGCCCAGCGCCGTGCGTAACCTATGGAAACAGTTCCAGGATACTGGATCCATCGAGAGAAAGCCTGGGCAATGTCGTCCAAGAGCCACGACGGCCAGAGAAGATCGCTGTTTGTCCATTTTAGCGAGGCGTAGCAGGGAAGCTACAGCTTCTCAGCTCTCTCGGTACCTGTATGCAGCCATAGGAACTCGTGTAACAAGAGTGACTGTTTCCAAAAGACTGAAGGAGAGAGGGGTGTTTGCGTTCCGCTCACGTCTACGAACAGGAGAGTCCCATTAGCATGGTGCACGCATATAATGATTGGAGTACGGAGTAATGGTCAGCCATTCTGTTCACCGACGAGTCCCGTTTTAGCCAAAACACCGATTCTCGCCGGACTTCCATATGGAGAGAGCCAAGGACCCGCTGCCTACTCTCCAATATCCGCGAAGTCAAAATTTATGGCGGTGGCGGCGTAATGGTCTGAGCAGGCACTATGTTGGATGGCTGCACACCTCCCCACGTCTTTCACAGAGGCTCCGTGACTGGTTTGAGGTATAGAGATGAGATCTTGGAGCTCTATGTTCGCCTTTTCCGGGGTGCAGTGGGCCCCGAGTTCATCTTACAGGACGATAACGCGAGGCCACATGAAGCTCTTCTGTTCGACAAATTTCTCGAGAGTGAGGATATTAGCCGGATGGATTGGCCAGCCAGGTCTGCAGATTTCAACCCTATAGAGCATGTCTGGGACGCTATGGGGGAGCGCAACTGCAACTCGCAACCCCCCTCCGAGAACCATCCAGGAACTGAAAACAGCCTTGCTGAATGACTGGGACCCATTGCCACAGGCACTGATAAACTGCCTTATTTCCAGTGTGACATCACGCTGCGACGCCGGTATGACTTTAAGAGGGGACCATACCCCCTATTAACCAATTTCTTTTGTGTCTTCTGCAAACGCTGTTTCAGATCTTCAGACTCCCATGAGTGTTACACCCGAACATGTGTGTCTATTATAACCGTTGAATGTTTATTTTGTTTGTATTATATCTACCTATATTCACACCAAATTTTGTTAAAATCTGTCCAGTAGTTGTGGAGATCGTAGATCAAATATGAAAATTCCCTTAATTTATTTCACCAGTGTATTATTGTGAATTAAATCATGCTTAATCCATTCTGTAATTATTTAAATTACTAAATTATCCCGTATATTGACTGAGCATAGAATCCGCAACAAATTAAATCATTTTTCGCGCCTTCAATGTCTTTTTCGAGAGTGGAACCATAAGGAAACGTTTAGTTTTGTGCTTCGAAAAATCTGCCTTTTTTCTGCTGGCTGAATTGCTAGTTTTTGTGCAGAAACTCTAATTTTAATTTAAAAAAAAGTTTTAATTGTTTTAACTGTATTTGGTGTTTTATGTTTTTCTATACCTTTCAATTTTTAATGAAATATTTCGAGTTTTTAAGTATTTTTGCCTCGCCGCGAAGTGAGAACTGAATTAATTGAATGAGAAATGTATCTCTAACCAAATTCGAAGAAATAAGTGTTTTTCGTATAACCAGCAAATATTGTCACCAGTCTGTCTCGGACGGAGGAGAATGTTTATCAATATCGCATGCGCGTTAGGTATGCGGCGCTGAATCGTCTGTAAAAAAACTGTTTCTTGTTTATTTGTTTCATTTCTTTTACACAGAGTTTTAGATTTATTATAGTATTTATATAAAACATGTGACGTAACGATTAGATAATTCTTCGGAGCTTAAGATTTACTTCGTAATTTTTAATATAGATATTTTGAGATTTTATGTATTTTTGCCTAGTCACGAAGTGAGAACTAAATTAATTGAATTAGAAATACTGAATCGTCTGTGAAAAACGATTTCTTTCTTTTTTTAAAATTTCTTTTATACGTCGTTTTAGATTTATCATAGTACTTGAATATAACATGTGGCAACGATTAGATAATTCTTCAGATGATATACATAATTTTTGTGCAATCTGAGTTATGAGATGTAACGCTGTTAAGTGAACCTAGCGCCAGAGTGTCGCTATGATAAACAAATATAGTGATTTTTATAGAGTGCATTTATTCTGTTGTGGTTTATTTGCTATCGACGAAGTAGATTTAATTCAATTCAATAAGTTTAAATGAAATGCAAGAAGAAATACATATAATTTAACATTTCCTTAGAAGGAAGTCATGTGGTGTACACATTAGATTTTTTTATTGACAGTATCCGGTTGATACGGAACTCGAGTAATCACCTTCTTCTTAATCAGGAGTGAATTGTTGATTATTTGACTGATTCTATTAATGAATCAAAGGAATAATTACTAATTTATTTGAATTTTTATTAGTTTTTAGAACCGGAGAATAAGTATCAGAAACACGCACATGTTTTTATTTATCTTTGTGACGTTAAAACAAAACAAGCAAAAAAATTACACATAATGTATCACAGAAAATGATTCGCTCTTACGGTGCTAGATATTTCAACTCCTTCCAGATCATAACCTAAGTTAGAGCAATGGTCGAGTAACTACTCAATCCACATCTCAATCCTGATTGACCAGGATCCATTTCTCACAAAGAAAGGACATTAATTCTCCGTTGGTTTATATGAGACATAGAAAGATGGATTGTCAGGCAAAAGCTTTATTGCAAAACATCTTTTCCTTTTTTCCTTCCGTTCAATATCTCTTATACTTCTCTACGTCTTCTCGGGTTGTTTACTCTTAGAAGTCACGATTGCTGGCGGCAGAACACAGAATGGAAAAGAAAAAGTGACCACTTCGAACGTATGTCACGTATCTTACGTGATGGTCAAGAAAGAAGAAAAGTCCGTTTTATTCCGTTATATTCTATTGCAGATTTTTTATTATTTTATTAAGGGTTAATACCTTTTGGCTCCTTTTGGTTTCGATTCTTTGTTCCCAAGAAAATTAAAATGCAAATTAAAAGGTGACAAAGTAGGAGAATAAAAGTTCATAAACTGTTGCTGTTAATGTATATATCAAATATTGTTTGAAGCTATGTAAATTGTTCTTTTAGTCACTCAGATAAGGACTGGAACAAAGAAAAGTTAGTTACTGTTTTAATCATAAGCTTGGAGTTTCAGTTAGTATACTCATAACCACAAATTAACGATAATTCAGAATCACAAGGAAATCGAATTCTAAATTAAAAATTTCGACTGTAGAAATATCGCACACATCTTCAAAAATAATATTCAAATTACAGGTAGCCATCAGATGACGCCGATAGGTCACAGTCACAAGAGTGTAAGAGAAGTGTATATAAGGAATGGTAGCAAAGAAATAAAATTTTTCACAAGCGTTCTGTTAGGCTCTCAGTGGCACAACCGAACAGTTATGACCCAGAAGACGCATGTGGATGATTTTTTACGTGGTACAATTATCGTCCGCCTGGAATGTAGGCGTACTCAGATGGAAGTATCCGAGGAATTTGGAATAGCCCAAAGTGTCATCTCTAGGATTTGGCAACGATTCCAGAATGAAGGAAATGTTCGTTGACATTACCGCACAGGGCGCCCCCGGCATATAAAGCCGAATGACGACCAGTATTTGACAGTAACTGCCAAAAGAAACAGATGGAGCGCAGCATCAGACCTGTCTCGTAAGCTATTTTCTGCCACAGGTACGACAGTTTCAAAGCAAACCGTGTACAGACGTTTGGGACAGATTGGTTATAGACTCACAGGTTTGTCAGACATGTTCCACTCACCGCAACTCACTGTTGCCGGCTGTCAGCCTGGAGTAGAGAACATGCAGTGTGGACATCGTCCCAGTGGGCTTGTGTGATGTTTTCCGACTAGTCGAGGTTTAGCTTGCAGTCTAGTTCACGTCGGACTTTCATATGGATAACTCCAGGTAACCGCTACCACCAAGACATCACTGAACGACACCGTTACGGTGTTGCAGGATCGCTCGTTTGGGGTAGAATTATACTAGGCTCCAGAGCAGATCTGTATATTCAGAACGGAGCTATGATCGGGACATCATTCTGGAACAAACTGTACGTTTGTTTAGGGGTGCCATGCGCGCAAAATTTGTGTTTATGAATGACAACGTACATACTTACCGTGCAAACACTGTAAAGGAATGCTTTCAATCTGAGGATATTGCCCATATGGAACGGCCAGCATTCTCGCATGACTTGAATCCAATAGCATGTGTGGAACATGCTTGGCAGACGAATTGCAGCCCGTCAAGTATCTCTTACACGTGTACCGGAACTTCGGAGACCATTGATTGCTAAGTGGAATAATACGATATTCCCTACGACAATTTGATACTCAGCCTCCCTAGGCGTTGTACAGATTATATTTCATCGTCTGGATATTAAAAGGGGTGTCGGAACCCCCTATACCGTCAATGTTAAATTGGCCATTTTCGATATACCTTTCCTCAAAATCTGCTGTAGATATACTCTTGAAATTTTTGTGTAATTAACGTACACCTATTTGATTATATTAAAATGAGCTTTTGAAACATTTTGAATTTTAGACTAATTTATTGACTACTTTATTAGGCATAGAAAAATTTAGCACTTTTCTCAGGCAAAAAAATTTGTGAAATTTTTTTATTTTAATTTATCACAAAAAGCTCATTTCAGTAAATATTAGAAAATATAATAAATAAGCCATAAAAATTTTAGGTACCCGGGAGCAGTAGTTCTTGAGAAAAGGTACATCGAGTATAAGAAAATCACGTTTGGAGAAAAACGCGTTTTTATGCAAAATTCCTCATTTATCAAAGCATTAGATCATAAAATAAAACTAGATTTCTTAAACTTCTAATTTTCATAGAGATTAAAGTATAGTATTTTTAGAAAGCTAAAGGTGTAGAGAATTTGAAAATGCAAAAATCCCAAATCAAGATTTTTAGAAGAATTTTGGCTTCCAACACCCCTTAGTCATCATACCAACCACGTATGTTAAATTTTATAAGGGAGATCATTTTTGTAATTGCTCCCAGGAGCAAAAACCGTAGTTCTTATGAATGGTATCATACATACACCATCTTTTTTATTCTTTATCTTTTCTTTAATAAATGGACTTTATGAATAAATGTACGTTTGTTTTATTTCTGAACTTTAATTTGTCGGAGTTTATATTATCCATAATTTATGGACATAAGTGTAGTTACTGGAGCTCCACCAATGTAGATGTTCCTTTGAAGTTGCAAAGTAAAATACGAATTTTCGCCATGCTTAGCGAATCGGTATTCTTCAGTCTGCGTGATGTTTTAACCCTATCGCGATGGGAGATGTAAACAAGCGATAACGCTAAGGCCGGCAGTCCCCGGGGCCAGAGTTTTTGTTTTCTTTTTTGCTGTTAAGCCTAAATTTATGAAATTACCGAACGCGTTATTTAATAATGCTCTGTGTCTATACAAACTGAGAATGCTTTATATATTTTTTATTTATATACTTAAGTTACTTATGTTTAAATGCATTTTTTTACACTTTTTTTTCAGTATTTATCTTCTATTTAATATCCCTTTTAACATTATACATTTGAAAACTAAGTATATTACTTAAATTTCTTTTTTAGCCTGAAAACGTTGAAAGCAGGGATCTACAGCACATTCCTACTTTACAAACCTTACACTCGTTATGATTCATTTGCTGTTTCGGAGAATTTTTGTGGGAATGTGAACAAAGGAAGAGTCATTGTGTTTTGAACAAAGTTTTGGAAAATGTCGTTCAGTTAATCTGAGCGGTTTTAATAATCCTGCTGATTTTCGTACGATGTTAACACTGGAGCTTTCAGATTAATACTGAGAAGTAATTTGATTCACTAAATTAAGGCAATAATTAAGGAGAAAATTCTTCTTAGTTTTATTTGTTGAAAAGAATATTGGCGTTAAATACAGCCATAGCCATGATAGATGGATACTGAATTATGACGCCATCGCCATCTACAGTGGATGACCATGGTGAAGTACTGTATGTATTCGTCATACAGATGTCCGAAATGTGCTCATCATCCTTAGATTCGTTAGAATCTTTATGAACTGAACAATCATAATATATTATAGTGTCACAATCACTATTCTCAGAGTCTGTTTCAAAATCCATACCTGAAACATTTTGCATCATTTCTGTTATTTAAAGTTCAGTTAAATATTTTTGACGCTTCCACATTGTAACGGTAAAAAAAGGAAAACATTCCGTCTACAAGACTGTAAACGCTGTAGCGAAAATACAGCTTCCCTACTTACGATTAAATAATTACAACACGCTCATTGAAAGAGACGTCATAAAGCATGCGATTCAGAAACATTCCTTTCCCCTTATGTTTATATAATCAAAATCAGCGTTTGAGTGACACACGTTTCTCTCATTTCGAGTAGCAGGCCAAATCTACATGTACCTCAAAGTCCTATCTATGGACATGCAATGCCATCTTGTGGCAAAGTTTTAGTTTTTGAAACGTTTCAAGACACAGGCACAAATACGTGACGGCCGAGGGTGAACAAGAAAAAGATCTAGCACGTCAATGTGTTTGCTGAGAAATCAGTGTGTTTCTTGCTGGCATGTATGTTTAACAGTCGGCGCGAAAGGCTTAAGTAAAAAGAAAACGAGGTTCAGGGAAAGATATCAAATCAGTGATTTCTTTTAAATTCTACTGAAATTCTACGGCATCAAGTCCACTAAACATCAGCGACGAGACAAATATCAAAGGAAAAGCAGTCAAAATTTAAAACCATGTTACTTTTGGGGTGTTTATTTTGAATGTTGTTTGCCAACACCTTTTGTTCTTTACTATCGAATTTTGAGCCTTAGGACCATCTGAAAGCAATTAAATAAAATATTGACATAAGAGTGAGTTTCTACTCTTTGTGGTAACTATGGCAATGATATGGGTAACCTATTGGGAAAGAGGCGTACCACCGTTTTATAAGAACCTATTCTTTCTCGCTTAATCTTGCTGTTTTTAATGTTGCTTTGCTATCAAATTTTTTGCTCAGTGAATTCCTTTCTTTACGTTAACAGAAGGGTTGCCGATCATTTGTCATGTTAGCATGTCCACCGAAAAGTCTATTTGTTGTAATTATCTGTAAAACAGCACCTAGGATGCACAAGCTTAGAACAGAGACTTTGCCGAATACAAATGTACTCCCAAAATTCTAATAAAATTTCTGATGTGGTTAACACACGACTTTTTTGTGTGGCCTATTGAATTACAGACTTTTTCGCTGCATTTCATTTAATCATATTTCTCCGAATTTCATTAGTGATACATTTCTCATTCAATCAATTCAGTGTTCACTCGACAGGGAGAAAAAAACGCATAACCATCAAAACATCTTCATTTAAAAATTGTGAAGTACAGAAAAATCTAAAATCCCAAATAAAGTTTAAAAAAATAGTTAAGAATAATTTTTACAGTTTAAATTAATTAAAAATTAAGCAGAAAGATAGAATTTCGGTGCACAAAACTTTTGCCCCCCCCTCGGCAAAAAGGCACTAAAGTTGGGGCGAAAACTGACTTAATTCACTATGCTACCAAGTTTCCAATGTAGACAAATTGCGGTGTCGTTAGGGTTAGTGGAACTTAAGCAACTTAAATTCCTGATAATTCTACAACTGT
Organism: Stegodyphus mimosarum; assembly: GCA_000611955.2. Lineage (NCBI taxonomy): Eukaryota > Metazoa > Arthropoda > Arachnida > Araneae > Eresidae > Stegodyphus > Stegodyphus mimosarum. The sequence continues at coordinate 195,937 of KK113547.1, read as the reverse complement.
TGCATGCAGATTAACAAAAAACATAAAAACAACATAATTCAATCATTTTTAAAGTGAAAAATACACATTTTACCAAAATATAAGAATAAAAATATTTCTCACCGAGCCAGGCAACAGAGTTACATATATACATATATCATATAGTTATGTAATTTCGATGCGTCCGATTGCAACCAAAACTGGAGATTCATATCTACATGTTATAGCTGTCCCATATACAAAATTTGAACGCTCTGGGGCTACTCGTTTTGTAGTTATGCGAGATACATATATACGTACGTACGGAAGTATGTACAGACGTCACAAAAATAATCTCTTCTGAATAAATTTTAAATCAATTTCACAATCCATTTTGGGAAAAAGAGTCCTTCATTCTATCCGTACATACAATGAAAAATATCGTTCAAATGGGATCGAGAGCGGTCAAAATGGATATTTTCGTTGAAATACGATACCTGAACTTTTTCGAGATTACAATACTTCTTACAAGAAAGTAGAAACAGATGCTCGCAAATGCTTGCGTAGGAATATTTTTAATAAATGTTAAAGCTACACATATAAACGTTTTTATTTTCAGCGTTAAATTTATCAATAAGTATTCAGTTGTTACGCAATTGTTACATAACACAGTACAATAAATGATTTAAGCCGGAAATTATTTATGATGTTTTCACCTTAAAATAACTAGACTTTTGAGATTCAAACACAATGTGAAACTTATTTTGGACTATTTTTATTTAAAAAATTCAAACTGATCTAAGCGAAAGATTTCACAAATTGCTTAAAATTATTTTTATACGCAGATTAATTTTTTATGTCATATTTCCAGCTCAGAAAGCGAGCATAGTAATAAATGGACCTTAATCTTATTATATAAAAGCTCGTAAATAAGATAGATTTAAAGTTAAAAATTATGTGCCATATGAAGTATATTTTTCCGGCATTTACATTAGAATACGAGAAAAGCCGTGAATATATCGCTCAATTTTTACTGAAATATATTTAATAACATTAAACTGTCAAGCACAAATGGATATTAAATATTCACTATTTAAATATTCATATATTTTGAATACTTTATTCTAAATTGAAATATCATACAATAGATTTTGAAATAGAAGGGTAATATTTTAAATCTGAGATGCATTTTCAAAAATGTGTTTTGTCTTACCCACAACGCATTTGGAATTCAAATGTGTGTTATTTTTTTCTTCCTTTTGCGTTATGTTTAAGTTAAGATTCTATGACTAACCATTTTTAAGAGCAGTTGATTCTATAAAGAGGCATAATAATTAATTTCTATAAGCATTGTAAATGTTAAAACTTAGGTAATAGTTAAAAATTTCTTTCGTCCTTTGTTCAAACCCGGTCGAATAATTTGAAAATATGAAATTAAAGAAACCACAAAATACAGAAGATTTCTGCGATTATTGCCTATGGCTGGCTATTCTAATAGAATAGAGTTAACATTTTGATGTTAAAGCAACTTCTATTTAAATATTATTTTGAGAAATTTATGTTAATGCATATTCCAAAATTCATTTCGATTAAGCTATCGTATTTCAGGCATTAAAAATTTTAAGTCATTTCGCAAGTAAAAAACATTTGATGAGTACACTACATGACTTCCTTGTATGGAATATTAAATTATACATATTTTTCATTTCATTTAAACTTATTGGATTAAATTAACTCTACTTCGTTCCATAGTGCATAAATCACAGTAGAGTAAATGCACTCCTTAAAATTCATTATATATCTTTTACCATAGTGATACTCTGACGCTAGGTTCCCTTAACCGCTTAACATTTCGTTCATTTTATAACTTAGAATGCACAAAATGTTATTCATCGGAAGAAGTGTATAATTGTTGCCACATGTTCTATTCAAATACTTTAATAAATACGAAACGATGTATAAAAGAAATTAAACAAACAAAAAAAAAAGAAATAGTTTTTCACAGACCATTCAGTATTTCTCATTCAATTAATTCAGATCTCACTTCGCGACAAGGCAAAAATAAATAAGAACTCAAAATATCCATATTAAAAATTACGAAGTAAATCTTAAACACTTTTCCCTGGAATAAATTCCAGGACGGACTAAGCATGGTTTAATTCGCAATAATAAAATAGGATATTATCTTTGTTGTTGCGAAGCTTAGCTTCTCTAGATTGGCAACAAATACACTATTCAACTAAGTTTCAAATGTAAACAAATATGGCTGCTATGGCCAAAAAATTATTCTTAGCCGCATTTTAACAACTTTTAAATTTTTGATAATTCTACAACTATAAGATGCAGGTTAACTAAAGGCATAAAAACCTATACCGGCAGATAAGAACAATTTAATTCAATCATTTTTAAAGCCAAAAATGAATAATTTACAAACTTATAAGAATAAAGAAACTGAGCTCACTGAGCCAAGTAACAGAGTGGATATATATACATATATTTATACACTTTTGGTGTGGCCGATTGCGAAGAAAATAGAAGGTGCACATCTACATATTATAGCAGTCCTATATATAAAATTTCAACGTTCTGAGGCTACTCGTTTTTGAGTTATGCAAGATACATACGTACATACATACATACATACGTACAGACGCCATGAAAAAAATCTCTTCGGAATCCATTTTAAACCAGTTTTATAATTATTTTGGAGAAAAACAGTTCTTTATTCCGTTGTTACGTACAGATGTCAGGCAAAAACATCGTTAAATTGCAATGATAGCTGTCAAATTGGATATTTTCGTTAAAATATGATACCCGATATTTTTCACGATTAGAGTACCTCCTTTTTACCTTTTTACTTCGTACAAGGAAGTAATAATTTGCACTATTCGAAGTTCCGTTGCGAAGTGCGGCTGCATTCAGTGCGCTATTTTCAATTTGTGATGCAATGAATTAAAATAATTTTGGATTATTTTATTATTACTCCTAGACTATCATCTAGGAGTAATAATAACTTTTTAAATGCTTTAAAATGTTAAGAACTTACATTCTAACATTTATTTTAAATTAATTAAACGTTTTTAGTAAATTTTATACTAGTTTGTCGGCATTAAATAGATGAGTTATGGGCCGCCATAAAAGAATAATTCTATTTTAACCAAATTATCTGATTAGTGAATATATATTGTCTTTTTCACCTGTCAGAGTTTCTGAGATTAGATTTTCAAGGTTTTACCTAGATGAAGAAAAGTGTTAATATTTTGGTAGTTTGTATTTGAAGGAAGTAATTAATTATAAGTTTTTCTGAGGCGTTCATAAGTACGGCAGAATTTAGTATCTTCGTGTGTCTGACGATTTAACTGCGTGTACTTTCAGCGCTAAAAGCAGCGGTGTTGACATCTCCTTTCATTTGGAGGTTTTTAACCTTTACATTTAAACAGCAGAGCTTGTTGCCAGCCCAGAAAGCCTAAAATGTTTCATTTAATATGCATATTATAAAAGCGCTTTTCTAACTAACGTAATGAATGAATTACAGAGTATAACTACTAATTTTTGTATATATGTAAATAATTTTACTAAAATTATATGTGAAATTGTAGTATCTTTCCTATAATGAAAGGCTTTAAAAGAGACGAAATGGAAAAAATTCTTCTGCAAAAGTAACATCACAGGGCAAGGCTATTTAACATTGAGGTAAATGGCTATTTTGCTAATATTTGTACGGCATATTTATATTTATTGGATAAATAGGCATATTTGTATTTATTGAATTGGCATATTTATATTTATTGGATAAATTGGCATTTTTATATTTATTGGATAAACTGGCATATTTATATATAATATCGGAAGCATTCAATATTCATTTAGAGGTTTTTAACCTCTAAATGAAAAGAGATGTTGACACCGCTGCTCTTAGCGCTGAAAAAACAAGCAGTTAAATCATCTGACACACGAATATACTAAATTCTGCCATACTTATAAGAGCCTCAGAAAAGCTTATAATTAATTCCTTCCTTCAAATTGGCTAAATTGGCATATTTATATTTATTGTCTAAATTGGCATATTTACATTTATTGGCTAAATTGATATATTTATATTTAGTGGCTAAATTGGCATATTTGTATTTATTGAATTGGCATATTTATATTTTTTGGCTAAATTTTCATATTTATATTTATTGTCTAAATTGGCATATTTACATTTATTGGCTAAATTGGTATATTTATATTTATTGGATAAATTGGTATATTTATATTTATTGGATAAATTGGCATATTTATATTTATTGGATAAATTGGCATTTTTATATTTATTGGCTAAATTGGCATTTTTATATTTATTGGCTAAATTGGCATATTTATATTTTTTGGCTAAAATGGCATATTTATATTTTTTGGCTAAAATGGCATATTTATATTTATTGTCTAAATTGGCATTTTTATATTTATTGGATAAATTGGCATTTTTATATTTATTGGATAAATTGGCATATTTATATTTATTGGATAAATTGGCATTTTTATTATTGGCTATGGCATATTTATATTTATTGGATAAATTGGCATATTTATATTTATTGGATAAATTGGCATTTTTATATTTATTGGCTAAATTGGCATTTTTATATTTATTGGCTAAATTGGCATATTTATATTTTTTGGCTAAAATGGCATATTTATATTTTTTGGCTAAAATGGCATATTTATATTTATTGTCTAAATTGGCATTTTTATATTTATTGGATAAATTGGCATTTTTATATTTATTGGATAAATTGGCATATTTATATTTATTGGATAAATTGGCATTTTTATATTTATTGGATAAACTGGCATATTTATATATATTATCGAAAGCATTCAATATTCATTTAGATGTTTTTAACATCTAAATGAAAAGAGATGTTAACACCGCTGCTCTTAGCGCTGAAAGAACATGCAGTTAAACATCTGACCACGAATATACTAAATTCTGCCGTACTTATGAACGCCTCAGAAAAGCTTCCTTCCTTCAAATTAATTCCTTCCTTCAAATTGGCTAAATGGACATATTTATATTTATTGTTTAAATTGGCATATTTATATTTATTTGATTGGCATATTTATATTTATTTAATTGGCATATTTACATTTATGGACTAAATTGGCATATTTATATTTATTGGATTGGCCTATTTATATTTATTGGACTGGCATATTTATATTTATTGGATAAACTGGCATATTTATATATAATATCGGAAGCTGACGCCAACTGATTTACAAATTCCTTAATCATCAGGCGATTATAGCGGAACTGTACTCTATAGTCTTAGTCGTAATTGGTAGGCCCAAAAAATAATCGCATTACTTCTAGTAATCTTTTTGTTTCATTATAAAAAGAGTAAAACTGGATTAGGGAACGCCAAAAAAGCGCAGAGTGAAAATCCCCGGCTGCCTTAAATTGGTCCTGGCAAATGATATTATTGGTTGAGAAAATCAAAATAAATTAATTCGAAAGGAACATCAATAAATAAAAGGAACACTAAAAAAGATAAAATACGAGGGTACGTCTGTTTCCCACAATTTATTGCTTCACATACTGCTACCTTCTACAATTATAGAAACTATCTCCAAGAAGGTAAAAAACATTATTTAGCTCTATAAAAAGGCTTAACATATTCATGAGCTTCAATTCATAACACTCATTCTGAAAATAGCTTTATTTACGTTCCTAATTCCAATCGTCATTTCTATTTAAAACATTAAATCGTTAAATACATTTGAAAAGCCCTATAGCCGGTCACCCTCACCCCTTTTGCACTCTAGGGAGAGGAAAAAAGCAGCGCTCACCCACCTTCTTTAAAACGAACAAAAACAATAAAAGCCATTGTGCGGGGCGGTATTTTTGCCGTTTGAAAGCCATTGTCACTGTTCTTTTGTACACAGAACGGTCCTTTGTTGCACTTCTGGGAATTTCATTTGCAGGTGTTGGCAACGCGCAATAAAGGGTTCTCTCTTCTGTCCCTCTTTTTTATTTTTATTTTTCGCTTAGTTTCAGGACTAAAGACTGAGGGCGTTGAGAAGAGTGAGGATGGTGTTCTAGAAACATTATGGTTACTGGAATGGAAGCTAGTCACTTAGCGTAATTGGCCAGTTTGAAAATTAAAATTTAGAATCGGATGGGGAATTTTATTGTGCAAAGAATTAAGAGTACGAGATTTGAGTCTTTAGGGTACAATAAGTGGTTTTATCTGCCATAAATGGACTCCTTTCTTTCGCGTATCTCTCTCCACCCAATAGGATTATGCAGGATAATTGTAAACGGGGAGAAATTTCTCCCGGTGGGCAGAGTTTGCTCTAAATTTTAACTCCCCATACCAAACACCAACTCTCTTCTTGTTTCATATTAGAATGTGTTTCTTTTTAATTTTTATTCCTAGACTATCAAAAATAAATTTCACGTTCCAATAAATAAAAACCAGAATAATAAAGTCCATAAACAAATCAATATATGTAAAATTACGAAAAAATTTCAGTTTGTTTTTTAGGTTATAGCTCGTCAATGTTTTACTTCCTTATATGAAGTAAAGGAGTTATTGTAATCGCGCAAGATTTCGGGTGTCATATTTCAAGGCAAATATCCATTTTGACTGCTATCAAATACAATTTAACGATGTTTTTACATGACATCTGTACGTAAGGATAGAATAAATGACTCTTTTTTCCCGAAACGGATTGTAAAATGGATTCAGAAGAAATTTTTTTTTCGTAACGTGTGTACATTCCTACGTATATACGAATGTATCTTGTATAATTCAAAAACGAGTAGCCTCAGAACGTAAAATTTTGTATGTAGGACTGCCATAACATGTAGCTGTGCACCTCCCTTTTTGGTTTAAATCGGCCGCACGAAAAGTATATATATATCAAAGATTGAATTGACTAATGTAAATTCATTGTAATCTAAATAAATTTCCTAGTACTTGCGCAATAGCTGCAAAGTAATATAATAATAATTTAATTTTACATTACTTTAATATAATAATAATAATCTTTTTTTAAAAAAA
>KK113547.1:113572-188783 GCA_000611955.2 Stegodyphus mimosarum | reverse complement strand
TAATATACTCTTAATTAAAAAATTATTATATATATATACACATTATAAGTGTGTATATGTATATATATACATATTATTTATCTACACATAGACATATGCACTTAAAATCTACATACTTGTCTTAAACTAAACTAACCTTATGCCAGTTTGGCATCATAATTCTTACTTGAGTAAAAAGATGAAACATCTTCGCATTTATTGGTTATTGTTAATTGATCGGAAGCTGGTTTGTTCCCCTTGAAAAGTCAACCAATTTCCGATCAATGACGATAATTACTTGGTTTGTTGATTACTTGCCATTTAAAAGTTTCAATTTTCAATTTTTTTCATGATTCTTACTTATTTATTTCATCAACAAAATTACAAGATTCATTTAAATGCTTATTACTTACTTCATTCAACTAAAATTCTACTAACTATCTCAAAGGAGATAATAATCCATCAGTAATAAATTACAATTTTATTACTTTGCAGCTTTTCGCAAGTATTAGGCAATTATTACGATTAATTAATATATTTACTTCAGTCTTTGATATATATATATATACATTTATATATTCGTAATTTTCATGTGATAATAAATATGGTACGTTTAAAATGATTTTTATTTTGGTTTTACTGAAATATAAAATCATGTTAAACGTTTTAATTTTAAATAATGTGTACGATTTTCGGTATTGTTTATTTAACTGTGACCACCAGATCAAATACGCTACCTACGGAATTCGCATGATTAAATTCCTGCAGATGGCATCACAAAACATGAATAAGGTAAGTTTTCGAAATTCATTCAAATTTGCGGACTCGGAATGGCCCACTAGTGACGGAGCGGTAAAGTCGCTGAACGTTTGCAGTTCCGTCCGGGGTTCGAATCCCGGCGAAAGGGATTCCAGCCAGCATTATGCCAAATATGTGTCCCAAGCTGCTTGGGTGTTTTCGCGGTTTTCCCCATGTGTAACTCTCATACGAACCAGTTTCCCTTAGAAAATCCACCACGAAGGTATCCCTCCCCTTACGCAAGCAGCTCTTAAGTACTTTGCCATAATCAAATAAACTAAACGAGAATCGGTATGGCCCGACTGTTACGGGTTAAAACGGATTTTACTGCAGTATAAGTTTTGCAAGTTTCTATTTCTAGGCACAATGAGATAAAGTTAATTTCCTGGACTTCCTATGAAAATATTTTCTAGTATTTAAAACTAAAATAATTTCCTTTAGAGAGGGAAAAAAATGATAAAATAAATAACGAAATAAGCAAAATGCAAAGAGAAAAAAATTCTTTTGGGAAAAAAAATGTTATAAAAGGAATTTAATAATTATTAGTCCTGGCAATGGAATATATTACTTTGGAGCTCGGTAACGCCATTAGGTTTCGCAGTTAAATAAATATTTGATAGTTAGTATACGCCAGGAAAATTAAGCAGAAAAAATAATTCGGTCTTTGTATTGAACAAAAGAATCTTCCCTATTCACGATGCTTTCCTGCACCAGAAGTCTGAAATAATATGTTTTATTTTTAAATAATTATATTATTCCATTAACTAATTATACGGTCTTAAAATACAAGCAGAAATTTTAAGAGGAAAGTTTCTGAATGAAATAAGCGTAATGAGTTTGACTCTAAAAATAATTTTGCGCTTCGTTTTAATAAAAGTCGACTTTAAATTAAAAGCTGTCTGTATCATCAGTTCAGGCATTTCATTTCCATGGATTAATATTACCGTTAATACTGATTATAATTACAGTGTTTGAAGGCTTTTATGGCAAAATTATTTTTGTTTTAATTAATGAAATTTTAACTTTTGTATGTTGTGACATATTATCAAATTTATAACTTGTTTTATGCTACATATTTATAATTCGATATATGGTTCGTCAAGTAAAACTAAACCAATGAATATTACAGTCTCGACGCACCATGAAGGAGTTGTCCTATCGAAACAAGAATTGGTGGATAGGAAGATTATATACAGAATAGAAAATAATTAAAATTTCAGAGCAATTGAATGATTTATTTCATAGTTACAAATTAACGAGCTCAATAAGGTGTTGACCCACCTATATCATGGATACAAGCTGCCACACGACGTGGTATAGATTGATAAAGTTCCCGGATGGTCTCCTGCGGTATTTCTTTCCACATGTGTTCCGATTGTCGGGCTAGGTTATCAACATTCCCTGGTAGATGATGTCGCCCTTCCGTCATATCCCAGACATGCTCGATGGAAGACAAATCTGGCTGGTAAAGGAAGTGTTTGACAATACCGCAAAAGGAATGGTAGCAAAATAGATCTCAGAATGTTGTCGACGTACCGCTGTTGCTGTAAGTCTGCCTCTAATGATGACAAAAGAGGTCCGACTCTCTAGGGAAATGGCACCACAGATCAGACCATAACTCATGGTTGAGGGCCTGTGTGGCGTGCAGTAGTGAAAGCAGGACCGGCACTCTGCTCTGGGCGTTTTCAGACACGTCTTCTATGATCGCCACGACACAGTTGGAAGCGGAATTCGTCGCTGAAGACTAAACGTCCCCAGTCACCATCATTCCAACCTGATCGAGCCAAGCACCACTGTAATCTGGCTCGACAGTGCGCAGGCGTGAGTGGAAGGCCGCGTAACGGTCGGCACGAGCGTAGATTTCGCTCTATTAGACGTCTGTGACGTCTGTGACGTTAGACGTCTCTATTAGACGTCTATTAGACGCTCTATTAGACGTTCGCTCTATTAGACTTCTGATGGTTGATAGTGATGAACCAGGCGCTGTGACAGCTGATCCGACAATCACTCTGCCCTCCCGATCTGTTGTGGCCCTAGATCGACCGCTACCATTCTGACGCTGAAATCTGCTATTGCCCACCCATTCTTGCCAGCATCTTCTAATCGTTGCACCGCTTCGACGCTTCGACTCATATGACGAGCGATTCTCCGATTTGCCCAACCTGCTTTTTTCAATCCATTCATACGCCCTCTTTCAAATTCTGACAGTTGCTCGTAATGAGCTCGAATCCTGCGGCGAGGCATTTTTTCAGTCGTTGAAATGTATCCTAAATCGCAATGCAACAGAAATTTTGAACAGCTTCTTATATACATCTGTTGGATGTGCAGTCCCGATGTGCTGGAGATCGCACTGCTAATTCATTGGACACCAAATTTTAACCATTTCAATATTTGTTGAAAACATTTTTGCATGTGGAATTTCAAAGCAATCGGATGGTTCCTTCTTGGTGCGTCGAATTTTTTTGTTATAGAGTGTATTTCAATAACATATTTGCACTTAATATTCATTCATACAATGCTACAACATTAGCGTTTTAGAAGCAGTATCTAACTGAGTATCTGTTCTATTAATCTGATCTGGATACCATATAACTTCCTTGCACGACGTATTTAAAATACCCACAGTTTTTGCTTCACTTCATTTAAACTTATTTCCTCGAGTTTCATCAGAGATATATTTCTCACTCAATCAACTTAGTTCACAAGTGTAGTTAAAAACTGTTAAAAAAACTGTTTTTACAATTAAAATTAGAGTTTGTACGGAAAAACAAATGACAACGGACAAGAAAACAAGAATTTCAAAAAATTGATAGGATACACTATACGGACAAGAAAATTGTCGCCTGTATACCCAAAGATATGTCCACAATCGATGCACGCCATTTTGTGTACACGTTTAAAAGGAATAGCCATAAGTATAAAGAAATACGCACTTTTCTATTGCAAAAAATGCGTACTTCCGTCAATACAGTTTGATAACGTCACACATACACACACACACACAAAAAAGAAAAAAATCTGAAAGGTTTCACATTTTAAATTATGTCCAAAGAGGCTTTTTTTTACATTTTGTGCGTTACCTTTATTTATTAAATATCATGTTCTTCGCATTTAAACCATAAAATTCAGTTCAACAGCAATACTGCAAAATAATTTTAAAATGAGCATATCTTTAGAATTTCCGATACACAATCTCGCGCGCTGGACATAAAAATGCTTTTTCTGTATAACGTTGCCATTGTTCGCTTTGAAATCCTTGAGAAACATACATACATTTATGAAAATTCTTCATTATTTAATTTCTTCAGATATAATACATTATGATAATATTTTGTAGCAACAATTTGAAAAATGAAACGGGGATTCGGAATGAACCATCGGAAAACGGAAACGATAGTCCTTCAGGGACAAAGCCCCTTTCGACTAAAAAAAAAAAATTAAGGTTTCAAATTTTAAATTACCTCCAAAGGGGCGTTTTTTTAACTTTTTATGTGTTACCTTCATTAAATATCATGTTCTTCGCATTTAAACTATAAAATTCAATTCTACGGCGATATCGCAAAATACTTTTAAATGTGCATATCTTTAGGATTTCCTATACACAGTTCCGCGCGCTGGAGATAAAAAGGTTTTTATTCCCCCCCCCCTGTAGAGTGTTGCCATTGCTTGCTTTCAAATCGTTGAGTTTGTTGATCAAATATTTGATTAAGTTTTATAAAATATGAAATAGACAATAAAACCAATCCCAAATTCGGGCTTCCAGACGCACATATTCGGGTGGAAACGTACGTTATTCAAAATTGGATGGCTCTAGGTACCGTTCTTTTATCGCATTTGGAAAATCAGTGGATATTACGTAATTAATCGTTATATGTATCACAGATGGTTATAGAAGTATAATTTAAGCTATGAAAACAAATTGTGCCTTTTCCTCTCTAAGACAGTAACTGTGTATGGAACGAAATGTATGGCACGGAACAATTCAGTAGTATGATTATGTGTCGTGTATGCTTTTGTGTTATGAATCAATATTAATAATCGTATGTATGGCACGGAGCATTTCAGTTGTGTGATTGTGTATCATGTATGTTTATTTATTATGAATCAATATATTTATCTAATATATGTATCAGTTATCCTTCATATCATGTATGTAAGGCAAGTATCAACAAAAGTTTTTATATACGATGCAACCAGCTCTTGTATTCCAATACTCAACCTTTCTGTTTTAGGGCGTTGTTCTGGACACCTGAAGTGATGTGGCAGTCGGGTATTTATCCTAATCACTTCAGGTGTCCTGATCCTTCTCTCAATTGCCAACTTGTCATTTCTCTTATCATTTTCGATTTGCAATGCTTATATTCCCAATTTCGCCACTAGGGGCGCTGCTGTCGTTTGCATTAGGTCAGGCGTAGTCGCTTTACAATACCGTTACCTCACTTGCATATCTGTAGCTGTCTCTGTTAGCAAGAATTTTCAGGTTAAAGGGACTTTCCTATGCACCCTGTATAGGACCTATACACCCTGTATACCTTTTTAATAAGATTAAAAAGTATGTAAAGCAAAATTCTAACTTTCAACAGCAAGAGCCCCGTGACTCTTCATTTTAATTTGTGTATTTCCCTTTTCTCTTCTAAAAATAATACCTGCTTATAATAAACCCCTCTAAATTCCGTCATTTCAAATTTAACAGCTATCATGTGATTTTAGCATAAACCTCTCAACTCAATGTAACATTTTGGATGCCTTGAAGATAGACGATGGCGTTTTAGATGCATAATGAAGAAGAAACTTGTAGATGTTGTCGAATTTAAAAGTTCCTTTTTATTTTGATTGGCAACCATTTTTAATGGGCCAACACGAATGAATTGGCAGCAATAAACGCGTCTTTTTCAGAATTTTTACATTTCTGATGCTATTGCGATAAAAAGAGAAGCAGTGGCAGACCGTCTAACAAGCAGGAAAAGGGAAAAGCAATGCGATTTGTTCGAGAATAAATTCGATTTCCATAGCTTTGGATTAGGTAACTAATAAGTCTCGAAAAGTTATTATTGGCTGTTTGCATTTCAGTTCACAAAGCCATCTGCGTCAACAGCATTATGTAAGTAGGCTACATCTGCCAGCTTCTTCATTATTTTCTTCTTCTAATAAGGTTCAATGACCGTCTTCGTCATATCCAAAATATTACAACCAGTTCGATGTCCTGAAGGGGACAAAATGTGCTCTACGATCGCCTGCGATTTTAAAAACATTTTAAAGACGTAATAATCCAGTTCCTCAAAACAAGTACATGGTTTAATAAAATAAAGTATATAAAATGAAAATTAATCTATCTGTGTTTTTTGTAAAGTAATTTGAAGAACTTAGGCCGATGTTTTTCATCTACATCTATTTTCAATAAAAATAAATAAGATCATCGACTTTCTTGTTAACCTATATTTTTTTTGCTATTCCACTGAGTAAATTAAATCACTTCTTTTTCAGTGGTGTGAGAAGTTATGTTACGGATTTCAAAAATTTGCATCTAAATTTTGTTTAAAATTCATGAAATTTAATTGCATTGTGTTGAAAAAACATAAAAAGTATTATTAAAGGAATGAATATATGATAATTTAATATTTTTAAATGGTTTTTAATTCATAAATTTTAGGAGGATATTGGTAATAATGTATGCTAAAAGTTTTCATTACATCAAATAAATATTAATGAAATGCTGAAATTTTGAAATTTGAATACGTAATGCTCTTTCTCTTACTATATTGGATTAAAATGTAGTATTACGAGTATTTTATGAAAATAACAGGAAATTAAAATTTTATGGTATTAATAAGTGCATTTTCCAGATATTACGTAGAATGCATTTAATAATATAATAAGCGCATTTTCCAGATATTACGTAGAATGCATTTAATAATAAAATTTAAACGTTTCAGACATTTGAATTAAGGAAATAGAACTGAATGGATTAATAGTAAAAAAATCCGAATTATTTAAAAAATGTTGGTATTAATGCTAAGAATTTTGGAATTATTTAAAAACTTTTTGTGATAAGAATTTGGAATTATTTTGAGAATGAAGTAATTGTTAAAAATTTTCTAATTATTTCGAGAATGATGTAAGTACGAAAAATAAGTTAAATAATTTAGAACATTAGAACAGAAAATTTATGTAAAAATTGCGTCTCCAAATATTAATATAAAAATTATAAGGACCCTTTCAGAAGATCTCCGGAAACTCTATCGCTACATTACATATTCGCTCGTAATTTAAATCCCACCTATTTTCACTATGAGGAAGCTGATTGAAGAAATAGAAGTTACAGGAAAGAATTAACATAAAAATAATATATCATCCAAGACAAACTTCACAGTTCTTATTACGTTTGCTTGTTTGAAGCTCTGATGCTTTTTCACCCTGTATACTTTATACATCTATTTGGTATGTAGGAGTAATCAAGTTTAGTTGAAGTTTACACTGTTAACTATGTAATAAAAATCTGATGTATACACAACATGACTTCCTTCTATGGAATATTAAATTATACGCATTTTTCTGGCATCTTATTTAAACTTATTGGATTTAAATAAACATATTTCGTCGATAGCGCATAAACCACCATAGAATAAATGCACTCTTTAAAATTCACTATATTTGTTTACCATAGCGACACTCTTGCGATAGGTTCACTTAATGGCGTTACATCTCATTCATTTCATAACTCAGATTACAAAATATATATATATATATATATATATATATATCATCTGAGGAATTATCTAATCGTTGCCACATGCTCTATTCAAACACTGTAATAAATCTAAAACTGTGTATAAAAAAATTAGAAAAAAAGAAAGAAAGAAACAATTTTCACAGACGATTTAACTTCGCATACCTACTGCGCATGCGTCATTCGTAAACATCTTCCTTTGTTCGAGGCAGATTGGCCACAATATTTGCTCCTCATAAGAAATATTTATTTTGTCGAATTTCATTAGATATATATTTTTCATTCAGTTAATTCTATTCTCAGGTTGAGAAAATGGAAAAATACATAAAATCTCAAAATATCTTCGTTGAAAATTGCAAAATATGGAAAAAAAAACACCAAATACAGTTAAAACAATAAAAAAAGTTTTTTACAATGAAAATTACAGTTTCTACGCAAAAACAAGCAATTCGGCCAGTAGGCAATAAGAGAGATTTTTCGGTGCACAAAAATGAAAGTTTAATTTTGGTCCCACTCGGTAAAAAGACACTGAAGCTGCAGAAACTGAATTCACTATTCTGCTAAGTTTCAAATGTAAACAAATATGGCTGCTATGGTAAACAAAAATAAGGCTTATCCACTTAAACAACTTTCAAATTGTTGAAAATTATGCCGCTGTTGCATGCAGATTAACTAAAGGCATAAACGTTTTAAGCGGAAGATAAGAACAGCATAATTCAATAATTTGTAAAGCAAAAAATGCGCAATTTGCCAACATATAAGAATAAAACAAACTTAGCTCACTGAGCCGAGTAAAAAAGTGACTGTGTATACATATATTTATATAGTTTTGGCTCGACAGAGTGCAAACAGAAAGGGAGGTTCACAACTACATATTACAGCAGTACTATGTACACAATTTCAAGTCTCTGAGACTACCTTTTTTGAGTTATACGAGATATATACAGTTAGTCAATAAAGTCAGCGTACATCAAGAAAAGTAATATCAAATCCAAATTTTAAGGTGCGAAAAGGGTAGTTTCTTAAAGTTTTATTTTTTAAATATTTAGTTTCAATAAGGGACTTTGAAATTATTTAACTGTAATATTTTCATATCTAATAATTTATGCACACTAATTTTTAAAAGATAAGTGGCCAGACATCAAAGCCAATAAAGTTTGCGTACAACGCGAAGGAGGCGGGAGATTTCTTACCTAACTTTTAAACTTCAAACTTGAGAATGCAAAGAAGGTTGCACTTTCAAGGTCATTGACTTCCGAAGCAAATTTCACGTTGATTGGAAGTTGTTATTTCTACTTTCTTTGACGAAAATGACAACCAATAAAGAAATTCCTTTAGTTACGAGACAACTAATTATCAAATTGAGAGATGAAGGTAAAACTCTTCGTTATATTGGTAAAACCATTGGAAAACCACCTTCTACTGTGCAAAGAGTTATTCAAAACTATCTTGACACTGGTAGTCTTGCTGTAAAACTAAGATGTGGGAGACCGAAGAAGCTAACGCAGAGAGAAGAAAGAAAAATTCTTTTACGAATTAAACAAAACCCTAAACTTTCTGCTGCAAGCATTACAAAAGACATTTTTTTAACTAGCAACAAGGAAATTTCTCCTGAAACTGTACGAAAAGTGCTGCAAAAAGCCAATTATCATGGACGCAAACCTAGGTCTAAACCATACATTTCCGAGACAAATAGAAAGAAAAGAATTGCTTTTGCCAAAACATATTTAAACTCTTCGCAGGACTTCTGGAACAATGTAATTTGGTCAGATGAAAGTAAGTTTACAATATTTAAAGTTAATGGCCCCCCTATTGTATGGAGAAAACCAGGAACAGAACTGAATCTGAGAAATTTAAATGCAACTGTCAAACATGGAGCTGGCGGTGTGATGGTATGCGGGTGTATGTCGTCGAAAGGAGTTGGAAATTTTCACATTATTCATGGATAAGTATGTTTATCTGGATATTCTGAAGAAAAATCTACGAGACAGTGCCCGAAATTCAAACCTTTCTAATACCTTTATTTTCCAACAAGACAACGACCCGAAACATACAGCTGAAATTGTGAAGGAATATCCTCTCTATCACACGCCAAGACAGTTGCGTACTCCTCCACAGTTACCAGACCTCAATCCAATAGAACATTGGTGGGTAAAATTGGAGAAACGAATTCGAAAACACAATATTACGTCTCGAAATGAGCTAATTAGTAAATTGCAGAAAAAATGGGCGAAATTTACGTCCGATGACACTGAAAAACTAGTTCAGTCAATGCCCAGACGTCTGCAAGCTGTTTTGAAGAATAAAGGATATCCTACAAAGTATTGAAGTAATGTAAAAAACTTTTATTTTGCTTTTTTTAAAGTTTACGCAGACTTTATTGGAGGGAATTTCTGAGTTTTTTTGACAAAATAAATTTTTGAAAAAATGTAAAAAGTATTAAACTTATATTATTTAATTTTTATTTAAGCTTGCAATTTTAGCTAATAGAAGAAAAAAATGCAATGATTAAAATACATTTTTTCTATGCTTTAAGTGTTTTTTTAATTTAAAATTTAGTCTGTACGCAGACTTTTGTGACTAACGTACGTCGCAAAAAAATCCACTTTAAATCCTTTTTGCAACACGTTTTGTGAATCCTTTATTTTGCTCTCATGTCATGCAAAAACATCGTTAAATTGCATTCGTTAGCGGAATTCGATTACGAGTATATATACACACATACGAGATATATACACACATATAATTGGATTCGATTACGAGATATATACATACATACGTACGTACAGACGTCGCGAAAAAATCCACTTTAAATCATTTTTGCAACCCGTTTTGTGAATCCTTTATTTTGTTCTTATGTCATGCAAAAACATCGTTAAATTGCATTCGATAGCGGTCAAAATGGATATTTTCGTTGAAATAGGATACCCGTAATGTTTCGTGATTACAATACTTCCTTTACTTCGTACAAGGAAGTAAAAATATTACTAATTTAAGAAATTGAATAATTGTAATAAAACTGAATACGGAAAATATAATCTGAATTTGAAAAGAATACAGAGAATATAGAGAAAATAGAGTCTAGAAAAAATATTTTAAATTATAATCAATGGATAATACGTAATTAATAGCTATATATAAAGTGTTATGTATAAAGTAAGTATTAGGAATGGTGATAAGAGTATGGGCTCAAAATCACAATGCAGTATAATTTAAACTCTGAAAATAAATTGTGCCTTTTCCTCTCAAAGTTATATTATCTCATTTTTACGATTGACTGTAATATATATATAGATAGAGATCTAGAATTATCTTAAAAATAGATAATCAGATTTGAAATAAAATGGTTAAAAAAGACAGCTCAAAATAAAAAATATTTTTTTATTAAATTCACGAAAAATATCAAATAAGCCATAATTTCAATTCGTCCTTTAATTTACAATCTTATAAAAACCTCAAATTGCACGCGTGTACCCATAATTCCCTTCAATAAAAAAATACGCTTATTTATTTAACAAAATGTGAGGCCTTTAGAATATATTGCAAAAACAAAATGATATATGTAGTTTAGTTTTCATTTATCATGTCTCTCTCTCTCTCTCACTCTCTTTCTATATATATTGTTACGGATTTTGTATTTGTATAGCTTTTTTATTTAGAATTATAATTAAATTGTTTTATTTTCCCGTGGAATGCAGCGCTTGACGAATTGTAAGAGAAAGCTACACTGGAAAAGTAAAAATGCAAGAACAATTGCATTAAACATTTAATAAATAGATATCTCGTAATTGTACTGTTTGGCTATTCAGAAAAATCGAGAAAATAGATTATACCAGAATATTCTCGTGATGATTGAAAAGCTTATAAAAGTCGATTTAAAACATCTCAGCTCAGTTCAAGTTCTTTTAAGCGAACTGTTGTTTACTTAAGGTTGTTATTGATTGCAGCGAATTCGCTGGGAGATCTAATTAGTTTCTCTGTATGTTGAATTTGAGTTCTATTTAACGTTTTAGCAGTTCTAAATACAACTGCTGTGAGATATTAAGATATTGCACGAATATGTCTGAGGAAATATTTCAGCATTTTACTTTATTTCTTGTAAAAAGAATACATTTTATTAACTTTTTACCGACTTGTGCATTTAATCCCTTACGAAGAGCAACGCACGCAACCATTACGCATGCAACAATACAGGGTATTTATGAAGTCCCAGACCATTGTGATGTTTAATAACTCATAAAATAATGAAGATATAAACAAACTTATGGCATTTATTGATGGAATAACTTATATATTTTCCTCTTCAGGTTCGAATATCTTTATTTTTGTAAATATCGTCTGCGCGTGGGGTTAATTTCAGATAATTTCATTTACCAGTCTAAATATGTGTACTTTTCTAAATATCGTCTGCTTATTAATTGCATTTTTCTCTCTTTTGTTTGGCAACTATTGTTTGGCAACTATACTGTGAGGCCCAAAGATATTCCCCAAAGGTTAATGTGTATCACGGCCGAGTCATTGGGCCTTTCGTTTTTACAGAAAAGACAGTCTCATCAGTCGTATACTTAAACATGTTGGAAAATTTCGTATTTCCACAACTAGAAGAGCTTCAGCCACATGTCTTTTTGCAACAAGATGGTGCACCACCTCATTGGGGTACCGTCGTTCGCAGTTCTTTGAATGACCATTTTACAGGAAGATGGATTGGGCGAGGAGGTCCAATACCTTGGCCACCCAGAACACCTGATATAACGCCGTTGAACTTTTTCCTTTGGGGATTTATAAAGGACAACGTTTACAGGAGGAGCGTGTCGAACATGGATGACCTAAAAACCAGAATTACAACCGCAATAGCCTCAGTGGATACAGACATGCTTGCCGGTACCTGGCGTGAAATTGAATATCGACTTGATATTCTCCGTGCGACGAAGGAGGCACACGTGGATGTCCATTGACAAGGGTCATGAAACTTTTCGAGTCTATCTAACCACTTATGTTATTAATTCTTTATTATTTTATGAGTTATTAAACATCAAAATGGGTACGGGACTTTTTAAACACCCTGTATATAAGGAAAGTCTGTTTGTTTATTCTCTAATAACTCTGTCACTACTATAGCTATCGTCACCAAACTTTAAACAATTCTTTTCTGGGTCCTAGAAAAGGCCGACGTCCACTTTTGTAAAATCAGAGATATTAATTAAAAACTCGGAAAACGATAATTTTTGCCCTAATTTTTCCAAGTGGTGACAGTTTCGCAAGCTGGAGATGAAAATCTGCTTTATTTCGTAATTTGTTGCCACTTTTTGCTTTGAAATCCCAGCGTTTTTTTTAATAAAAAAATTCTAAGTTTTACGCTGAAATACAAACAGCATTGCCAAGCATTAAATACATTGCTCCCGATTCCAAAAAATCGTGGTAAGCCATTTCGGCTATTCTCATCTTCGTACGACATTAGTCAGCCGAAATGTTAATTAAATACTCTGAAAAGCGCGAATTTTCGCACTCATTTTTTTGAGTGGCCACAGTCTCGAGCGTTGGAGATCTACTATTTCGGAAAGTGTCGTTGCCGTTCGCTTTCAAATCCATTGTTGTTGATATAACGAGAGAGAGAATTAGTTTATTTTTCTATCGAAATGTTTTATATCGGTTCCATATCACCATGAGAGTAAAAAATGTATGACTATGAATCGTATTTCTTGCATCTTTATTAGAGAAGGATTACAGCGATATCGTTCTCTCTGTTGTTAGATACGTTTCTCTCAATCTATCATTAACTGGCATCGGGTACTTCCGCTAGTAAAGAGAGAAAATAGAATAATAAAGTATATATATTCTTCATTAGGTTTTAGTTCCTGTATTTTGAAACACAATAAAAAAACTGGTTAACTTTGTTGAGACATTAGGTATTTATTTATTGAAAGCAGGAGATATGAAATATGAGCAACGCCTTCGCCGGGAATCGAACCACGGACCTCTCGGTTACGCGTCGAGCATGCAGACCACTACACCACGAAGGCGTGCGAAGAAGGCGGGAGAAATACCTTATATACTCCCCCTTTTAAAGGGCGACTGGGGTTTGAGGGACACACTCGCCAAATCGCGGTGTGGAGAATCATCATCCACCACCTTTTTTTAGTTCGGGCGCCAGTGTAGAGACATTAGGTATTTATTTATTGAAAGCAGGAGATATGAAATATGAGCAACGCCTTCGCCGGGAATCGAACCACGGACCTCTCGGTTACGCGTCGAGCATGCAGACCACTACACCACGAAGGCGTGCGAAGAAGGCGGGAGAAATACCTTATAACTTGTTTGGAATATTACTAAATTTTAATAATCCATTGCAAAGTTACTATAGATTATTAATCGTGAGTAATAGGGCGATAAATAAATGAACGAAAAAAGGAAGATGTGAATGAGCGCTTTAAATGTGACGTCATGCTCTCATACCCATGGATCTAATTACGAAAGATTCTTAACAGGTCCATTCTTCGTGCTTTTAACAGTTTAGAAAGTACTGGCTAAGCGCAGTGGTAGATCATCTACCAAAGAGAGAGGTTGATGTATGCATGGTAGCGTAACGTAACGCAACAGTTAAAAAATTTTTAAAAAATCCGCTAAGGAAGTTTCTAACATCAATATTTTTCTACATAAGATTTATGTATGCCATTCAAATACAGCCTGAGTAAAAACTTTAAGGCCAGTAAAAATTTTTGAGAAAATGAAAACATTTAAACTGAGAAATTAAAATACCATTTGATTGATAATTATTAAGCTTAAATAAAAGTAAAAAAGGTAGAAAAATTAATTTGCAAATATTTTATTATTAGAAAATATTACAGAACACACAGATGAATATTTGAGCCTGAGTAAAAACTTTAAGGCAAACATAGAAAATAACATATAAGAAAAAAATTACAAATTCTTAGAAGGTTGTGTAGGAGCCATTTCTTCGAATTACTTCAAATATTCTTGTTTTCATGGATGAAACGAGTTTTTGACAAAGGGTGGGGTCGGTTTTATACCATTCATCTTCGATAGTAGATTTCAGCTCTGTTGTTGATGTAAAATGTCTCCCATTTGCATAAACTCTTCTTGCTAAGTCACCCCAAAGGTTCTCGATTGGGTTGAGGTCAGGTGATCTAGCTGGCCATTTCACAGTTTCAACATTGTTGACTTGGAACCAATTTTTTGTGCTGTTACTCGAATGGATCGATGCATTGTCTTGCTGATATTTCCAATTTTCTCCAGCAAGACATTCAGCATTTGGCAAAAGATGATTTGTTAGGACATTTTGGTATCCTTGTGAATTCATTCTACCTGAAACGAATGCAATTGAGCCCACACCATTGTAAGCAAAACAGCCCCAAGTCATGACAGACCCTCCACCTAATTGGCGCTTGGAGAATATTTCTTTTTCATTTCTTATATCATGCCAGTAGAAATTCCAGCCATCTGGTCCATCCAAATTCCATTTTTTTTCGTCAGAAAAAATAATTTCTATCCATTGGTTGTCCCAGGTCATGACTTTCTGGCCAAAGTTCAAACGCTCTATTTTGTGTCTCTGCAGTAACTGAGGCTTAGTCAATTTTGCTGTGTAAGTGAACCTTCCAGACCTTCTAATTGTGTTATAAATCGTTTTTTGACAAACTTTTAAACCTGTCGTCGAAATCAGTTTCCTGGTTGAGTACTTTCCAGTAGATACAAGTTGGCAAACTCTTCTTTCATCACGCGAGGACAAAGCTTTAGGTCTTCCCCCAGTATTCTTTTTACCATAATTGTCTTTCAATTTTAAAAAATTGTTGACTACAGTCTTTGATCTTCCTATCTTTATCGCAATAGCACGACTACTCATTCCTGTTGAAGACAAAGCTTCGATCTCTCCTCTTTCACGATCAGTTAACTTCTTACCCTTCGCCATCTTCACAAAGATCACCAATACTTCGAAGAAATGTATGACAAATATGAAAATTGCAGCGGTGTCACAAGCTAGTAGTTGCAATGGTAATTACACGATTATATTATATTTATTTTTAAAAAATAAGTGGTGGCCTTAAAGTTTTTACTCAAGCAGAAATACTAACTTTGTAAATAACCACATGTTTCTCATAATTATGTATTTACAAATTATGTTTATAGCATTTATTTCTTATCAATAAACTTTAATAATTAATATTATTTGAATCCATTTTATTTCATTTTACATTTTCTCAAAAATTTTTACTGGCCTTAAAGTTTTCACTCAGGCTGTATTAGCGAGATTAAAGCGGCACATTTTTTATTTCCCTTTATAAGTTTTAAATTTTTACGAAGCACATAATTAAATCATTTTTCTTCATTTAAATTAAATCTTATCACACATTTAACATTTTTATTAAATAAATCGGGATTAAAAATTAAAAAAAAAACATTCATCTCCAGTGACAAGAAATTTGACGAAAATTATTAATCAAGATTACTTATAACACAAACTCCGCCTTCACAAACTTACCAGCAGTAACCCTAAAGTAGATTAATATCTTTTGGGAATAAGAAAACAAATTTTACCTTTAATACAATTTTACCTTAATCATGAACTTTCTTCTTCACCTTCATGCACGAAATAACACACTCCAGCTGTCTTAGATACCCGAGGGTGGATTCTTTTTTTCCTTTCCTTTTCCTTTTTTGATTGCTTCCCCATGTTTATTTTCATAGATTGCAGTAATTTTTTTTCCCGTTTTCGTTCGCCACAAGACCGAGTGAAATTTTCGTTTACATTGGCTGTATTTGCAAAGTCATTAACTGGTAGTTTTTCGCGAGTTAATTTTCACCAGCAGAAATGAATGATGTGTTTTTCCTTCTTTTTATACCTATAACTTTAGAGGTAAAGCGTTACTGAGCTGAATTTAATTAGATATGTGGCGAGTTTTTTTTTTTCCTCCACTCTCTCAAGCTGTTGAGCAAATTTCCCTTACTAAAATATTTGTTACTCACTTTTCCCAAATCGCATTAATAAGTGATTTTTTATTTTTATTTTACAGTTCATTTTATTAATTTTGTGTGTGTGTGTTGTGATTTGCTAAAATTTCTTGCCTTTCGAAACCACAGCTTTCTTCGGCTTGTAGAGAAATCCGATAAACTTTTCGTAAACCGAAATGAAGGGAAAAAACAAAATTAAAACAGAGACTATTTTTCTAAGCGTTCTCACAATAAACACGTAACCTTTCCCAAATCAGAAAAAACATGTAAAACTGCAAAGAAAGCTACAGTATTTACTCAAAAATAACATATTTTCCCCACTTATTATTATTACTATTAATACCCCTAAGGGACAATATGCCCAAAAGGGCTATTAATTTCATTTTGGCATTTTGCATCGTCCACTATAAAATGGCGTTTCATTTTTCAAATTGTTGCCACCAAATACTACAGCCTTGTACTATATTAAAAAAAAATTAAATAATGAAGAATCTGAATGAACGCATGCATAATTCTCGTATTGTGCCAAAATAACGATTTCTAGAGCCATCAAATTCCGAACAACGTAGTCCTTTACTCGAATATGGAGGGTGGGGTTGGAAGTCCCAATTTAGAATTTGTTTTATTATCTATTACATATTTTTGGCAAACATTTACAACTTTCTGATTACTAAACGATTTCAAAGAGAGCAATGCCAATACTGTACGAAAAAAAAAACATTTTATCTCCATAGCGCGAGGCTGTGTATCGGAAATTCTAAAGATAATCTCATTTTAAAATTATTTTGTGATACAGCTATTGAGCTGAGTTTCATGGTTTAAGTCTGAAGAACATGATATTTAATACATAAATGTAACACACAAAACGTTAAAAAACGGCCCTTTTGGACGTAATATAAAATTGGAAAGCTTTCAGATTTTTATCGACTTTTTATTCTTATTCTTCTTATTATTATTTAAGTTGGATAGGGTCTTATAATTGGGTGTTTTGATAAATGAAACCCAAGAGTGAAAGAAAAGAGTTTGACTACAATATAGACAATAATTACCTCCTCAAATATTAAAGAAATCACACGAGTAATTATGGCATTACCAGCGAAATGCAATAGCTACATCTAGTAAAGCAATTTTAGTTTAAGGCTGCTTCCACTTTACTTGGCAATGTCAGTGAAACACAACTAACGGCTGTTAGAGCCACAGCTAGGATTTTTAGCCTCCGGGCCCCCTTCTGTTTGCCCCCTTCTGTCTGCTGAGAATGGAAAATACTTCATTGTAAAATTCCCTAGCATCAGTTTGGCGTTTCTTGGATACTGCGCCCGGGAACAGATGTTCCCCTATTGCCGTCCCTATACGAAAGTATTTATTCGATCTGATTGACTTCACTGCCGTAAAATAGATTAGATCTTTTCCTCCCATTCTTCGTCATCTGGTATGTTAGGATATGAAATGCTATGTTGACATTGCTAGATCGTTCTACACAATTGGAGCAACCGCCCAGGACCTTGAACTCACTGACGTTGCTGACTTAAGTCTCTTCTCTCCGTGAGTAACTGAACAGAAGGGGAATAAACTACAAGGCAGAAAGGAAAAGTATCAGAGGAAACAGGGAAAAAGATTGTAGAGTCATTAGGATTTTTCGAAGCAGGAGTATTGAAAAATGAGCAACGCCTTCGCCGGGAATCGAACCACGGACCTCTCGGTTACGCGTCGAGCGCGCTGACCACTACACCACGAAGCGAAAAAGGTGGCAGAAATATCCTATATACTGCGAAAAAGGCGGGAGAAATACCTTATATACTTCCCTTTTAAAGAGCGACTGTGGTTTTGCGGACCCAATCTCGAAATCCGGGTGGTGGAGAATCATCATCCACCACCTTTTTAGTTCGGGCGCCAGACATTACTTTCTTTTTTGGAGCATAAAATGTGAAAAAATGAGCAAAGCACTCGCCGAGAATCGAACCTCAGACCTCTCGAATACGCGCCAAGCGTGCTAATCATTACACCATGAAGGCATGCAAAGAAGGCGGGAGAAATACCTTACAGATTTTCTAAAGATATGTGCACCAACTTCAAATTAAATGTATTGTTCATAATTCTTTTAAATGCAGTCTTGTTTTCAGATTGATAATTGTCAATAAGAAAATTTTCAAATGGGCCATTCTATAGCGCGATATCATTCTAACGCGATATCGGTCGTCCAGTCGCCTGTGTTGTGTGTCTAGCGATTTCTCCCGCTGTCTGCCGCCTATTTCTTCTGGCCTGTAAGGCATTATACCGGTCATCTGCGGGTGTGGTTTCTCGTGGACGACCACTACTAAACCCTGTACGACCACTACTTAGCTGTTCCTGTAGTTTGAAATTGTCTTCAAAGTCGTGAAACGATGCTGTGAGCAATTCCGAGCTCTGCAGCCACACATGTCACACTGCGGTCTTCCTCCAACTTCCCAATGATTCGACCTCGGGTAAAAGCATCCAGATGTCCTCTAACAGATTGATTATTCGCCATTCCTCGCTGAGGCAGCAACTCGGTGTTGTTTTAACTGCTATACGGCGTGCAATCTCTTTGCCAGAAATAGTGATCTTACACCGACAACATGCTTTATACTACTCAGACACTCCCCCATTACGTCTACCTGCATATCTGCGCATGTGCTACCGGACATCACCGTACTTAATCTCCTGATTGGTCTTTCTGTCCGCTCTGCCTCTTCGTTCAGCTGATATGCTAATTTTTCAACTTCGTCCTTAATTTTTGCACACCAGTGTAGTGTATAGGAAGCAGTTTTCGTTAGAAAGTCCTTTACTAAGGCATCCCTCCGCTTAGGCAGCTAGCTCCTAGTGTCCTTTGCTATAATAGCTAAACCACACCATTCTATAGCGTTTCTTATTTATTGAAATAACTAATTAAATAGGCATATTTCTCATGCTTATTAATTGAGCTAATGATAAAAGCATGTTTTTGTCGGAGTAAATATTTTAAATTTATTTATATATTAAGAATAAATATAAAAATTAGGAGCAAATATCTTTGAAGCGTGTTGTCATACGACAGAGATGTCCAAGTTTATCCACGTGATCTTCAAAATTTGTGTGGAAAGCTACACATAACCTATTGTTGACGTGACTCAAAACTCTAATTTCTCACTAACTGAAAGATTATCTTTTTATGTTAATTCAGAACTTCAATAATATCATACTATTAGCAGCACGCATTTTATTAATTTAATTCTAAGTTAATATCCATGCTTCTATAGTAAGTGATATATACCAGTAAGCAAAAGTTATGGAAGCTTAAAACTTTTTTGTTGTTGTTGTTAACAACATGCAAATAAAAACTTACACAATTATATTTTTCTACCCTTCTTACGCATGAACAGCAGTAAATTATTTATGGTTCATACACTGAACTGGAAAGACATGCGGTAAACTCCTACTTAAAAAAGTAAACTCAGCTCGCAGAAAACTTTCTTCAAAAACATTTTCTAGATCTTTTAAGAAATTTCAAACAGGAGGATCGCATTTATGTTCCGCTTCTCACTCAATAAACAAGTCAAAAAATATCATTGAAAAACGAAGAGTACGAAACCCTTCTACCCTCCCTTTTTTTTCTTTAGATACATAAACCAAACGCAGCTTGACTTTCCGGACAGGTATCTGTTCCAAAAAGAAATTCTTCTCGTGCATAACGTTGCCTAGATAAATTTATGAAATAAATAAATAAATAAAATATTCAGTCTGCAAAATACACGAGAAGAATAAATGCATACAGTATATTTTGGGTTTACGCAACAGGAAGCCTGAAAGCTGAATTTTTACAGAAGAAAAAAATCTTAGTACACGACATATACCTCCTTTAACCACTGTTGGAATTTTAAAAATGCCATGCGTATTCTAAAAGCGGGAAGAATATAAAAAATACTGGATTCTGCGAAGAATATTAATAATAATTCCAACAAGCTGATGTCGTGTTCCTGAGACAGTATTCTGATTTGCTGGAAAGGTTGGCAGAAACCAGATGGAAATCGTATGCAGCGTTCAGAATTTAAATTTAATTACGTTATCATGTATTAGTTGAAAACAATTCGGTTTTCTGCTGTGTCGCATTTAATGTTTACCTTTGATATTTTGTCGTCTGATGTTAATGGGAAAATCTATTGTGTGCACCACATGACTTCCTTGTACAGAATATTAAATTATACGCACTTTTTCTTAGATTTCATTTAAACGTATTGGCTTGAATTAAATCTACTTCGCCGACTGCGCATAAACCACAATAGAATAAATGGACTCTTTAAAATTCACTAGGTTTGTTTGCCACAGCGACACCCTGGCGCTAGGTTCACTTTCTAGCGTTACAACTCCTTCATTTTATAATTCAAAATGCACAAAAATTACGTATATCCTCTGAAGAATTATCTAATCGTTGCCACGAGTTCTATTCAAATACTATAACAAATATAAAACGATGTATAAAAAAATTAAACAAACGAAAAAAAGAAACAATTTTTCAACAGACGATTCAGTATTTCTCATTCAATTCTCACTTCGCGACAAGACAAAAATACATAAAAACTCAAAATATCTATATTAAAACTTACGAAGGAAATCTTAAACACTTATTTCTTCGAATAAATTCCAGAATGGATTAAGCATGATTTAATTCTCAATAATAAAAGAAGACGTTATCTTTGTTGTTACAAAGCTTAGTTTTTCTAGATTTGAAACTTAGAACAGTGGATTTGTTGCCAATGCAAGCAAACATGAGAGAAATGATTAGGCTCAGCCGCACTTAAAAACAAATTCTGAATTTTTGATAATTATACAAATCCTGCACGGGGATTTACTAAAGACATAAAAAAACTTAACCGGAAGATAAGAACAACATAACTCAATCATTTTTAAAGGGAAAAATGCACAATTTGCCAACACATAACGATAAAAAAAGCTGAGCTCACTAAACCGAGTAACAGGTTTAATATACATATATATATACTTTTGGTGCAGCCGATTGTAACTAAAATCAGAGGTGCACATCTATATGATATGTCAGTCCTACATACAGAATTTCAACGTTCTGAAGCTACTCGTTTTTGAATTATGCGAAATATATACATACCTAGTCGTAGGTACGTACGTACGGCACACACGTTACGAAAAAAATCTCTTCAGAATCCATTTTAAATCAGTTTTATAATTTTTTTTTTTGCGGAAAAAGAGTCCTTTATTCTATCCTTACATACGGATGTCACTCAAAAACATCATTAAATTGCATTCGATAGCTGTCAAAATACATATTTTCGTTCAAATATGATAACTGAAATTTTTCGCAATTACAGTACTTTCCTTTTTACTTCGTACAAGAAAATAAAAATGTAAAGTGACAATAAAATATGATGGGCTGCTCGACTGGCTTTTTATTTACCTAAACCGATAAATAGGCTGCACAGCAAACAACAAAAACACAGCAAAGCCGAACCCAGAATATCAATATAATCTGAAGAGTGTGACTAATACCAACTATTCACGTACAAGGCTACTTCAAAAGGCGGCATGAACTCAGAATTTACTCTCCTACCACTACTCTTAAAACCGCTGCTGATCTACTACTACTCTTAAAACTCCTGCTTAATTACCGACTCCAAACTCACATACTACGTCATAAAAATACGTTCTGGCAAGAAATTGAAATCAGAAGACAAAGAAAAGTTTCATAAAATAAAAATAATTGTTTAGAATAAAATAAGGTCTTTACACTATTAAGTGATGCGATTACTTCTTTCTTGGGGAACTTCGCGCGGTTTTCTCCAATGTGTGCAGTTCCGTCTGAGAACAGGATTACAACTACGAAGTTGAACGAAACGTTGAAGCTAATCAAAGGAAGGGGAAGATGCATTCAAATAAATGAACTACTTTTATTCATTTCAAAAGAATGATTGTCATAACATTCAACAACTCTCGAAAACAATGAGCCATGTGATGGGGGGAAAGGACCAGGTAGAAAGTGGACGCAGATTTTTGGGACATCTGTCGGTGTTTGAATGCACAAGCGTTTCGGGCCCCTTAACAGAGAAAATAAAAGCTTCTGCTAAAGGCGACTACGGGCAGAAATTATTAGTTAAAGAAGTCAGTAATAGTCTGTAAGACATTAGCTATATTTTTTTCAAACAGGAGAGATGAAAAATGAGCAATGACCTCACCGGGACTCGAACCACGAACCTCTCGAATACGCACCGAGTCTGCTGATCACTACACCATGAAGGCATGCTAAGAAAGAGGAAGAAATACATTTAAACCCTGCAACTAACCAACTCTCAGTATTGTTTGAACAAAACCATAGGGTATTGTTCCGAGAACAGCCTTGGTTGCGCCCACTTGGCTTCTTTAAGGGTATGGGCGACATTTCATCATGCCAACGGAAGTAAATACTACAGATAATCGAATACTACAGAATAAATGCTACAATAATAAATACTACAGTAATAAATACTAATAATAAATACTGCAGATAATAAGTAATACTACAGATAATCCCTTAGCAAGGGAAAAGTATTACGGCTGTCTACCTAGAGGAAGTACGTCATCGAATGACAACCATTGCCTGCCATACCACAATAAGCTGTTTCTCCCTTTAATTACTACAATAATAAATACTAATAATAAATACTAATAATAAATACTACAGATAAAAAGTAATACTACAGATAATCCCTTAGCAAGGGAAACGTATTACGACTATCTGCCTAGAGGAAGTACGTCATTGAATGACAACCATTGCCTGCCATACCAGAATAAGCTGTTTCTCCCTTTAATTACTATACTACAATAATAAATACTAATAATAAATACTACAGATAATAAGTAATACTACAGATAATCCCTTAGCAAGGGGAAAGTATTACGGCTGTCTCCCTAGAGGAAGTACGTCATCGAATGACAACCATTGTCTGCCATACCACAATAAGCTGTTTCTCCCTTTAATTACTACAATAATAATTACTAATAATAAATACTACAGATAACAAGCAATACTACAGATAATCCCTTAGCAAGGGAAAAGTATTACGGCTGTCTGCCTAGAGGAAGTACGTCATCGAATGACAACCATTGCCTGCCATACCACAATAAGCTGTTTCTCCCTTTTTGGCGTCAAAGCTGTTCTTCGAACGATATCCGAACCATAAGTTTCGAAGACAACTAGACGCACGATCCACTTCTTCAGGAGCAAAAACTTTTCAAATATGTACGTATTGATATCCTGATAAAGTGTGGGTCGTCTAAGATCATACTGGGTGGGGCTTTTTTGGGTAACTTCAAAACCCTTTTACTGGTTACTTTACTTGAAATAGCCTTAAGAATTTTCTTTTTTTTTTTCCCTAAAACAGAGACAGATAATTGTAGACGCACACATGGGAAAAGCAGCTATCATATTAACATGCAACACAATGGGCGGAGCAAAGCGAAAATGAATGTAGGGCCATATAACGAGGGAAAAAGGAATGAGAAGTGAAAAAAAAAGAACTAAGATATTAGGCTACTTCTTTTCGCCCATTGATATCCGCATAATTATGGTAGTTACTTCGGCTTTATCTTGTGAAGAACAGTATCCTGAGCACTCTTAAAATTGATAAAGTTTTTTTTTTATTTATTTTTAAAATCTGCGTTACTTTAATTTGTTTTTCTGTATAATTTAAAATTTTACATTGACGTTTTTCCTTTCTAGTTAAAAACTGATCCATATCTTTGGATATTGCAATAACTGTTCCAGTCTGTGTTAGTTAAAAATGCATTCCAAAAACTGAGTCATTAAATTTTTTTCAGATATCCCTTGAATATAAAGTTATATTTATGTTGTACAGCCTGCAAAAAAAATCAAAAACTCACCACTAATATTCAACAGATTCAATTCTGTCTGAATAATTAATATCAACGGAGCACAACTATTAAAGTTTCATTTATTTGTTTTAAATGAATAAACACATACAATGATAAATAATGAATAAACTGCATTTAATTAATTTACTTTCTTAAAAATACAAAGCTGTAATTAGCGCAACTGTAAAAGAAAATAATAAATACTTTTCAAAAAGCATCTTAAAAATGTCACACACAGATGTTTGCTTACATGAGAATTTCATTGCATAAATCAATTAATTAATTAAGAAAATCACACGAGGGCGATCTTCCAAAAGAGGGATGTCTTTACTAATTAATGGAAGGGAGAATAAAAATTACACTTCATATACATTTGACAATATTTTTGTTTCAAAATTTTCAAAAACAAAATACAAATTAATCTTGCAAAATAAAAAGAGCGATAAGATAACAAGCCTCGTATGTCTCACATAAGTTGCGAGTTACAAAGCGTTAGTTTATTTAAGTAAGTTGAACAGCAAAAACACGAAAAAAACATTTTTAATATTCAATTATATTTAACATTTCTTTAAGAAATGCTTGGAATATTAGTATTTCTCATTTTACCTTTCATGCACTTTGCTTGAAATATTATTTCATTTCTTTATGCCGAACTTACTTCAATCGAAAGTTTATGACAAAAGTTTAGATTTGTTTTATATTGCAAGTTTCATTTGAACTATTGTTATAATAAAATATAAGGTGAATAAATTAAAAATTTATTTTTAGACAACTTACAAGTAGTATAAAGGATGAAACCACTCAGCACTTTTAATGCATCCCGTTTCCGTTCCTATCCACTCCAAATGTGTAGTATGAAGAAGAGGCAAGTTCGTTTTCATGTTTTCCATGAAAATATTTCTCTTGAACCTAACAATTTCTCATCCTTCGTCACTATTAGTTAGCCATTCAACTCTTATATAACATGAATATTAATTGTTTCACGTTGCAAAGTTAGTTAATGCCCTTGCACTTAACTTAGGTTAAGTTAGGTATATTCGAATACGGAAAGGCTAACGACGCTATATGTGTAAGGAAACGTTGAGTTTTCCTCCTTCTTTCAAGGCATTTTTAAAGGAAACTCTGCTCTTATTTGCTTCATAAGCTGGGAAAAACTTTTAAAAGTTTCATGGTTTTTGTCTAGCGAGAAAAAAATCAAGCGAAAAAAATTCTCAAGCGATTAAAAAGACCCAAAAACAAAAGAAAAAATCTGGATCTGTACACCACATGACTTCCTTGTACGGAATATTAAATTATACGCACTTTTTCTTGCACTTCATTTAAACTTATTGCATTGAATTAAATCTACTTCGCAGATAGCGCATAAACCACAAAAGAATAAATGCACTCTTTATAATTCACTCTATTTGTTTACCATGGCGACACTCTGGCGCTAAGTTTACTTAACAGCGTTACATCTCATTCATTTTATAACTCAGAATGCACAAAAATTATGTATATCATCTGGAGAACTACCTAATCGTTGCAACATGTCCTATTCAAATACTATAAAAAATCTAAAACGATGTGTAAGAGAAAAACAAAGAACAAAAAACAAGGAACAGTTTATCACAGACGATTCAGCATTTGTCATTCAATGAATTAAGATCTCACTTTGCGACAAGGCAAAAATACATAAAAACTCAAAATATCTACATTAAATTTACAAAGTAAATCTTAAACACTTATTTCCTCGAATAAATTGCAGACTGGATTAAGCATCATTTAATTAGAAAATAAAAGAAGGCGCTATCTTTATTGCTGCGAAGCTTAGTTTCTCTAGATTGGCAACAAAACCACTATTCTGCTGAGTTTCAAATGTGAACAAATATAGCTGCTATGGTAAAATAATTAGGCTTAGTTGCACTTAAACAACTTTTAAATTACAGTGCAGCAATAAAGATAGCGCCTTGTTTTATTTGCTAATTATCAACAACTTTTAAATTGTTGATAATTCTACAAATCATGCATGCAGATTTACTAAAGGAGTCAAAACCTTAACCGGGAGATAACAACAACATAATTCAGTCATTTTTACAGAAACAATGGGCTTCACCAATATATAAAACAAAATACTGAGCTCAATGAGCAGAGTAACAAAGTGGATATATATATATATATATATTCACATGCTTTTGGTGAGGTCGATTCCAAGGAAAACGGGAGGTGCACATCTATATATGTTATAGCAATCCTATATACAAAATATCGACTTTCTGAGGCTACTCGTTTTTTAGTTATGCGTGATACATACTTATGTACGTACGCACAGACGCGACTAAAAAATCCCTTCAGAATCCATTTTAAATCAGTTTTATAATTTTTTGGGGACAAAAAGAGTCCTTTATTCTGTCCTTGTCTGTAGGCGTCACGCAAAAACATTGTTATATTGCATTCGATAGCTCTCAAAATGGATATTTTTGTTGACATATGATACCTGAAATTTTTCAAGATTACAATACTTGATTTTTACTTCGTACAAGGAAGTGAAAAGGAAGCGTAAATCCATTCGCCGGGATTTGTGCCCTCAGTGTCACACCTTTTGAGTACTGGATGTAGGAATCACTACGTGTGCCTCAGCTCTTTAGGGTGTTACTTTCTTCGAAGTTGGTTGTTGTCACGAATGCTTAGTAATCTTTTCCTCCATTTCCCCTGATACGTTTACTTTCTGCCTTGTAGTTTATTCCCCTTCTCTCCAGTTACTCATGGGGAGAAGACACTTAGGACAGCAATCTCATTGAGGGCAAGGTCCTGGGCGTTTGCCCCAATTGTTCAGAACAACTTATAACGTTAATATAGCGTTTCATATCCTAACATAGCAGATGACGAAGAAAAAGGCCTAATATATTTTGCGGCCGTGACGTCAGTCAGATCGAATTAACCAGCAATAAGTGTAGCAATGGGATTTCAGTCACTTCAGTCACATATCATCAAAACATTTTACAAAAACCAATAGCAATTAGCATTGAGTAACCTTCATAGGGGTGTGCGCAATTAAAGTGACGCATTCTCCGCGCATGAAGACCCATGAGATCGGAAAGCAAGGTCCTGGTATTGTAGTGTAAGGTTCTGGTCCCAAAGCACTGCTTTAGATTGAAACAGGAGGCATTTAGCTGCCTTCGCTAGTGTCAATCACCCGGTCATTAGTCCTTAGTATCACTGGCTTGGGGATAAGCGTCAGGGTGTTTTTTCATAGGGGAAGCTGCATATGAGGCATCTGCGTCCCGTTTTGGCAGGTGGAGCCACCGTGTCCAAGTCTGCACTCTTTTCAAAAATGGCTACCACAAATACAAATCCCAAGTAACGATGAATCTAATCAAAATTCTATAGTTAAGAAATTACGAACCGCTGTAATTGCGATTGAAAACACAGACAGTCACCATATTCTTGTGATAAGTTATTCATGCAAGCGAGCTGCAAAAAAATGTCACCCCTCCTGAAATTGTTGACATGCATTACTGACTAACTCCAAAATGTCAAAGGGTGTTGATATTGGGACCTTCTTATTAAGATAAGATCTTTAAAGCGATCTTATGTACAATTTAATGTGACCGCATTCGGAAAATTGTTACAGACACGTTGGGGATTTACAGTATCTGCCCAAAAATCGTTAAATTTTTCTAAAGATGTGACATTAAAAGTCACTTGATATCAGTCTCAAAGCAACATACAGTAATGGGAATAGAGGAACAGTAAGATATATTTCTAAGTGATAAAATTCCGCAAAACTGAGGTACACTCAAACCTGGTTTTGTGCGGTGGATAGGGACAGCATAAAAAAATGCTGCATAAAATTTCACAAGTAACTATAAAAAATAGTCTCTTTAAAGTTCACTTTTTTTTCAGTTACCATATAGTCGGTAAAGAGTTTCTGAGAAGACTGTTGTTTCACTAGATGCTTGTATATGTATTTGTAGCTAGATATATATGATTGAAGTTCCCTTTTTTATTGCTTATTTATTTTATTTTTTAATCCAAGGGGGCTTTGTCCCTAAAGGACTATTGTTTTCGTTTTGGCATTTTTCCCGTTTTATTCCCGAATGCCAGTTTCACTTTTCAAACTGTTGCCACTAAATATTATCGCCCTGTATTATATTTAAAGAAATTAGATAATGGAGAATGTGCATAAATGTATATATGTTTCTCGCATTGTGATAAAACGACGGTACCTAGAGCCATCCAGTTTTGAATGACGTAATCCTACCTCGTATATGGGCACCTGGAAGCCCAAATTTGAAATTTGGAATTTGTTTTATTGCCGATTTCATATTTTGTAAAACTTTACTGAGTTTTTGATTAACAAACTCGACGATTTCAAAGCAAGAATGGCAGCGTTGTACAGAAAAAACATTTATCTCCAGCGCGTGAGACTGTGTATAGGAAATTCTAATGATATGCTCAATTTAAATTTAATTTGCGATATTGCTGTTGAACTGAATTTTACGGTTTAAGTGCGAAGAACATGATATTTCATAAATAAATGTAACGCACAAAATGCTTAAAAGACTCCTCGTTGGACGTAATTTATAATCTGAAACCTTTCAGAATTTTTATTATTATTTGTTTTATCGATAATTTCGTCAATTATGTTCCAATTTGATTGAAATTTTCATGTACCGCACAAAATAAATCGCACAAATAGAGACAGCACAAAAACACGTTTGAGTGTATTAAATAACACCAAGCACATCTTGCTTCTTTCTCTTCCCCAGTTTTACCGCAGTCTATTAAAGCTTATTACATGTACCTTCGTGTAAATCCATATATGCCACATTCGTTATACTGATTTCAACGTTACTGATTTTCGGATTCAAAATCTTCCTTCGTGGAAACCTCGCAAGTGCGAAATTCTTGGTTGTCGGCTATGACAAAGACTTTTGCTCAACTCGCCTTCTCTATGGAAATTGCAAGACCGAACTTCAAGTATGCAAAACAGAAAGAAGCGTAGAGTTTCAAAATAACAAAAAGACAGCATATGCAAAAGCAAGGCAATGTGTTAAAGGAACTCAGCGTCGTGCAGGTATAAATGTCGTGATCGCTAACAATTCAGTTAGCTTTCAGATAACCGCAGGTGTCTAGCTAACAAAACACAAATAATCACCAACGAAGCATTAAGTATTAATTTAGAAGAACATGACAGTATATAAGAAGGAAACTGTTTCGACTTTAAAAAGCGCATATAAACAAGACCATAAAGACTACAAAACCTAGTGTCTGTTCCAAAAGTCTAAATTTTCAAGCAATAAATCTGTACAGAGTTACGTGCTCAAAGCATGATTCAGGCTGGAAACCGAGGCGTAACTATACCCAGACATCCCAAATCCGAGGTTGTCGAAGAAACAGCATCGGAAAAATAAGCTTTCCTAATGCCCTATTTCATCTCATGGAATTGTTGTGGTTACGACCAAAGTCTTGTTAACATCAAAGACGTGACCGATATTTACCTTCCTGGCCTGTTTCACAACGTAGACAACTTTTCTGAAACCAGAGAAGTTTGCTAAAATATAAAGATACTCAATTAACAGAAAAGGCACTATATCCATAAAGACTATGGACGTGAAAACATGCCTAATCTTGTGGTACAAGAATATCCGAACATTCTCTCATTAAGTCAAACATTCTCTCATTAAAATCATGTCTCCAGGCTGTCGTAATACAAACCAGTATACGTACTTTGGTTTCCATTTGTTCTTTGTATCTTCCGCCTAATGAACATATTGATCTACCAGATTTATACGAGTTCATCGAGTAGATGCCAGTCCTTTTATAACTCTTGATAATTTCAATTCGCACAAAATCTTCTACTCAGCAGATGTATACCAATCCACGTGGAAAGGCTCACCATATATTTAGTGTCCCCATGCAGCAAAGACAGTATACATTTATAAACATCCATGCCCTATCCGGGATTCGAACATTGGTCCATCGGTACCGCAGTAGGCTTCCCTAACCACTATGCTGTCTGGGTAGACGTATAAGAGTACTTTATTTAAATGTACTTAATGCGTAATACATAAACTTTGTGCAATTAATAAAAACACAAGGTCCTGTAGCCGCATTTTAACCAATTTATTGATATTATTCAAGCTTTCAAAATTTCGAATGACATCCTTTCTACGTTCTAACAAAGATTCCATTAGCCTTTGATTCCATTCTTTATAAACCTATTCCGAAGGTCTTAAACTGAAATCAGAGAATCAAAAACAAAATGTCACATGCAACCTAAAGATAAGAAATCACAATTAAACCTCCCAGGGCTAACTGTCTGCAGTAAACTGATACAATGCATTTGGGGAAACTGCACCTGCTACTACATACCTTAGGGGGAGGGAACTAGATCGCAATCTCGGCCGTTTTCGGGAGCTTGCGGTCGTCTAAATGAAGAGCCGTGTCGCCCAACCGGTATAGTGATTAGCGTCGCTGACTGCCGTGCCGAAGGGCTCGTGTTCGAATCCCGAAGAAGGCAAGGATGTTTGTAAATATATAGTGCTGGTGCGGCATGGCAGCACTTTAAACATGCAGCGAGCCGAAAGTCCTCTCATGTGGTTTTGTGGATGGGGAGAGGTGTGGGAGACCCTCGGACCCTTCCCCCCCCGGTGTGCTCTCCATCAAAATTAGAGCGGAACTGAGCCAAATCGCACTGTAACCTGTTACGTGCTCAAGGCTGTTGCCAACGACAGGCGTAATCTGGCGCTCCTTGACATGAGAATTCTCGTGGGCTATGGTTGACTCTGTCAGACAAGTGGGCATGAGTAACAACAACATGAAGGGTCATGTAGGGCGGTTAGGTCGTCAAAGAGTTAAAACTTAAGTTTCTTAATTTCTAATGACGGCTGTTCTTCCGTTTCCTTTAAAGTGACTTTATTTTACTTTGTACAATGATTCAATTTATATAATCAGATAAATCTGCTCTTCAGATTATACTGCTGAAAATTGCTGTTAAATTGGGAATAGTATTTTTTTTGTTATTCTTAATGTTAGTTTTTCATCATGTGTAATTTTAATTGCTTCCAGATGATTTAATCGCAAATGTGCACCCTGATGATGACACGTACTTCTTGTTTTGACAAAAAGCGATTTTCTTTACCTAATGAAAAGAATTTGAACACCTTTTTATGATAAATACATGATTCGTCTTTCATTTTATATTTAAATACTTCCAAAGCATTATCTTGGAATGTTTATGTTTTCAGTTGACAGATTTCGTCCGGTGGCCAAATAAGAAACACTGCCATTTAAGAGAAATATTTAGTGCTAGCCTCTTGCGCAAGTAATCCATTGAATGGGCAGGGGTTACAGAATGACACTACGACACTGTTGATTGTGAATCCTGCATAACCAAGCCTTTTCTTAACTAAATAATAGCAAAAACATATACGTAATGTTAATTTTCAATGAAATAATATCACAGCGGTTCTTTTCTGCCATTTTATATTGCCAAACAGCGCATTTTAAATTTAAGATTTTATATTTCAGATATTTAATTTCCGTGAGTTTAACTTTTAAACAAGTAACCTTGTTGCTGTTGTTGTCTTGTCTATGAATTTCATGGAAGGATGGCTTGTCACAGCCTCAAGAAGGTTGGACTTTTACTTTCCCTGCAATTTTGAGGGAGATGCCCTGGGAGGGTGACCCTACCACCACATCACAAGACAGGAATTTTCGCTCGCTTTATATTCAGAGTGTCCACATGCGGTAAAGACACTAGATATTTAGAACATCCATGCCTTCTCCGGGATTCGAGCCCAGGCCCTTCGGTACCGCCAATAGCCCATCCCAACTACTATACCGCATGGGCAGTTTAACTTAACGAAAATAGTTTTTTATTAAAAGTATTCAGATTAAATTTGTTTCAGGAATTAACCTAAAATCTGATCACAATGTACTAACCATAACTACTTAGATTAAATTTGTTTCAGGAATTAACCTAAATCTGCTCACAATGTACTAACTATAACTACTTAGATTAAATTTGTTTCAGGAATTAACCTAAATCTGCTCACAATGTACTAACTATAACTACTTAGATTAAATTTGTTTCAGGAATTAACCTAAAATCTGATCGCAATGCACTAATCTTGACTACTTAAATTTGTTTTAGGAATTAAACTAAAATCTGATCACAATGACAAATCGTAATTTAATTTTAATCTTAAGATTTTTAAAATTTTAATTAAATTCTTTTTTGACGTTTCCGGAATTTAATGGTGAATTATTCAACCTGTTAAAGTATAACCTGAAGTTTAGTGATTAGACAATCTGTTTATAATTTTGTTTATGAACACTTTGTTAAAATTGCACATATATTTCATTCTCATTCCTATAACGAACTGTACGTCTAAAATGAAAACAAGTCACTTTCCCTCAGAAAGTCTTCCATTAAAACATCCTTACCCTTAGCAATCTGTTGTAAGCTTTATAATGAGAGACATGCAATTTTAGGCAGATAACCATCTTTAAATAAACATAAACATTCCTATAGCGTTACCTGGTTGAGTTTATCATATCTTAAATACACAGTACATCCAGTTTTATTTGGCGCGGGATATAAAAAATTGAAAGTTAATTCACGGAAATAAAATGGGAATTTTATATGATACTTAACTTTAAATTAATTAAATTGCATAATCAAAACAGCCATCTTTTAAAAATTCCGTGATTTGTACTAAAGCTGATCAATATTTCAGGTTGATCAAAAGAAAGTGTTAACACTACATGGGAAACCGTACTCATCATTTCAGCCTCACAAATTACATCTTAATTAATTACTGTAATCTCATCATTACTCATTATCAGCATTCATTTTATTGATTCAACAGAAATGAAGAATTTTACATGGTAACTTTCTCCTAGGTTCTCCATGTGTTTGACACCAATGACCACCAATTTTTAGAAATCGTTGCGTGTAACCTACAGAACATAGAACAAGCACGTTGGTATAGTGTTTATGACATATCTATTTCTTTCACTCAGATCGTCAGCATTATATAACTTCTGTGCTCAATCGCGACGTTTGGCCATTCTGTATAATTAAAAATCACATGATGGAAAGTTAGATGGAATGTCATTCAAGAAATGTCTTCTTCTAATGCATTTTAGTTGAAAAATGTCAGCAAGCTAGCTGTTAATATATATTGAGGGCAAGCCACACATTTCGACTTTTTTCATCCCTATCGTTTTTCTCCTGCACTCAAGATTCCTGCCTAACAAGTTTGACGTCAGACGTAAAAAGAGGTGTTGGAAAACCCCAGAGCGACTTTCGTCTTCTTTCCGTCCTACTTGCATTTCTTTTTCCCCTTTTTCACGAAATATAAGTGATGGAAAAATGTGTAGCTGCAGAATTTAATTCTCTTTGCAAAAGCGTGGTTAGTTCAAGACAGTTGCAGTTAAGTGAAAACGAGGGTTCAAATGACGAAGAATTATGCTGTAAGAGATGACATCGCGAAGGTGTTAAAACCTAGCACAATTTCCGTCCTGTCTGTATAATGAACATCGGTCGAAGTTGAAAAATCTTCATAAAAATTACTTTCTGGTTTATTTTACATTAAACTTGGTTACTGCATTCATAACGCTATCTATCTAACGATAATTTCAAGAATTGATTATATCTGAATCAGTTTAGCCGCCCGACCAGTATAGTGGCTAGTGTTGCTGAATGCTATGCCGACGGGCTCGCGTTTGAATCCCGGAGAAGGCATGGGTGTTTGCAAATGTAATAGTGTTGGTGCGGCATGGCGAAAATCGTCTCGTGTGGTTTGGTGGAAGGGGAGAGGGGTGGAAGATCCTCGGATCCGTCCCCCACTGGGAAGCTCTTCATCAAGAGCTAAATCGCACTGTCACCTGTAAAATGCTCAAGGCTGTTGCCAACGACAGGCGTAACTCGCGCTCCTTGCCACGAGGAATTTTGTAGGCTTGGGATCATGTTACTATCAGATAAGTGAACATAAATAACGTTACGAAAAATTCGGCGGTTGCGCCTGTATGTAAGCTTTCCGGCATAGCACTAGGGTTGCCATAAAATAGTGTATGCCAGGGTTGCCAGATTGGCGACTTTATCGCCCATTTGGCGACCAAATTGGCGATATCCCATGGTCCAATCGGGAAGCTTCTAGAATAACTTCCTGTCGAGATATTTCTCGAAACCTGTGGAACCTAATGAAAAGCTATATAAACCCTTGCGTTTCTGAGAGCCGTTAGTTGGAGAGTGTGAAGTGTTAAGAGTGTGATTAGTTGTGAGAATTGTGAGAATAGCTGCTTACTGTGAGTGCTAAGCTACGCGAGAGTTTTGTGAACGGAAAGCGATCGAGATAGTGCTTTGCCGTGAAGCTACCTTTACAGTATAGCTTGACAGTGTATTGGTGATTGTTCCACGGTGTTTATTATAAGTTTAGTGTTGCCGTGAAGCTACCTTTACAGTTACAGCCTGAAGCTGTGTTGCTGATTGTTTCAGCGTATTTATTGTAGATTTTCGACGCTTTTAAAGGTAATTTTGGAACTGTGCTGTAAATAGTGATTCTTGTAAATAAATTGTGCTTTTTATTGTTCTGCATCGTGTTTTCATCGGATACTCTCAAATCCACGAACCCGTATAACGCAACAATAACAACAACAGATTCAATTTAAATTTTTAGCATTAATGCGATACCTTTATATCAAGTATAATAAAAATATTTTTTTCTTAATATTATCAAATTGTGGGAGAACACCGTATTATTGATAGTATCCGGATTAGACGATATTGTTGTGAGAGAGTTGTAAGGTTGGAGTGGATTTGAGGACGACTCGGTTCCCAAAACCAATATAGCTCGCTTCGATCCCACCAAGCTTGTTAAAGAAGAAAAAAAAAACACACAAAAACAAAACAAAAACATACAAAACAGTACACAAACAAGACAAACTGGCGAGTAGGAGCAATACAAAGTGTTAGATTTAAATTTTTGTCTGGTAAACTTCATATTAAATCAGTAAGATCTATCAAGGATCAACCCTCCGCGCGTTTAAAACAGTTTTAAAATCAGAGTTATAAGGTATTTTCTTC
The DNA here is from genome assembly GCA_000611955.2 of Stegodyphus mimosarum. Classification (NCBI taxonomy): domain Eukaryota; kingdom Metazoa; phylum Arthropoda; class Arachnida; order Araneae; family Eresidae; genus Stegodyphus; species Stegodyphus mimosarum. Next base: position 153,366 of record KK113547.1, on the reverse strand, counting down.
CTCCTTGCAGCATGCCTTCGTGATGTAACGGCTAGCACACTCGGCGCGTATTCGATAAGTCCATGTTCGGGTCCCGGGGGGCACTGCTAATTTTTTATGTCTCCTGCTCCAAAAAATCCTAATAACTGTGCAGAGTGTCTAAAAGAGTTTCAATACATATGTAGAAAATCAGTGGAATGCATGTGAAAAGCATCGTTAAATAAATTTAATTCTGTTTAAACAAACAAACAAAAAAAATAAATATGTACTGTAAGTAATACTATTAGGTTATTTCGAAGCAGGAGACATCAAAAATGTACAATGCCCTCGCCGAGACTCGAACTTCGGACGTCTCAAATACGCACCGACTGTGCTGACCATTACAGTACGAAGGCATGCTAATAAGGTGGCAGAAATACGTTATATACTTCTCCTTTTAAAGGGCGACTGGGGATTAGGGAACCCAATCGCCAAATCCTGGTGGTGAAGAATCATCATCCACCCCCGATTTTAGTTCGGGCGCCACTGTAGAGACATTAGATTAAGAAGGAGACATGAAACATGTGCAATGCCCTCGCAGGCACTCGAACCTCAGACCTCTCGAATAAGCGCCGAGTGTGCTGACCATACCACCAAGAAGGAATTCTAAGAAGGCGGGAGAAATGCCTGATAATACATTTTTTATTTTGCATATAGTGTTAACATATTCTTTCTGGATCCACTTGCATATTCGCAGAATTTACTCCTCTGGAAGCAAAAGCAGTTGCATTTAGAAAATTAATTGCTATTTTTAGAGGATTGAGTATATCCACAAAGAGAGCATGCTTTCAAAGCATTGCATCAGTATGAACTATCAGAATACAAAACTGGCACTGAAGACCATTTTGCCTTTCGGTTAGGCATAATGATTATTTGTTTGATGTTCGGAAAGATATTCGTCCATCACCTGTTCATCTTCGATTCAGCATTCATCACACTCCCACACAAAACCTGCAAATTCTTTTTTCCTTCTCCTTTCAGTTTTTGAAAAAGCCGCCGCTTCTCAATAAAATAGAGTGGCTGGGGATTTAGAAAAATAAAAGGAGATAGTTGGAAGAAGACCAAATGTTGCATTTTGGCGGCTTAAGGTTCTTCTTTCCTCTTTTTTTTATCTCGGCATTATTTTGGCTACATTTCGGGCCCATAAGCTGCTTTGGAACAGACACTTCAGGGTATTTGGGACAAATAAAACGGCAATCAAGTCTTCTTTTAGAGCTCTCCAGAGGTTGAATTGAAGGATTACGTAAAGTGAAAACAAAGTTTCTTCTTAAGTATTATTTCTCCATTTCGAGCTTAAGCCATACATCTCAGCCCAGTTAAAAATTCATTGCAAATGATTCACTAAAGTATAATTGATACTTTTCTTCTGAATATGTTTCTAATTATAGCCATGCTTTAGGCACCGATTACTTTACTGTCTCTTATTTCATTTCTTTATATTCAGGTTGATAGAATAGTTAACCAAATTCCTTGCAAAGGAAGATAATATGTGCTTTCTGTCGTACAGGCACGTAGGTATAAATTTAATAAAAGAATATTTAACTTGATATATTACTGGCAAAGTATGAAACTCCGGCATTCTGTAGAATGCCTAGGCAATGCATATAATACCGGACGATTTTAGGTAAAGTACGAAACATGAAAATTACTACATACTTTCACTAGGCATTGTACATAATTCCTAGGCATTCTATAGAATGATAAATGCTCTTTAGGCAAAGTATGAAAAAAAGTTATAAGGCTACTATTTAAAAGACGTTCATTCCTCAAAAAAAGAAAAAAAAATGATGTGTACACCATATGACTTCCTTGTACGGAATATTAAATTATACACAATTTGCGTTTCATTTAAACGTATTGGATTGAATTAAATCTACTTCGTCGATAGCGCATAAACCACAATAGAATAAATACACTCTTTAAAATTTACTATATTTGTTTACCACAGGGACACTCTGGCGATAGGTTCACTTCACAGCGTTACATCTCATTCATTTTATAACTCAGAATGCACAAAAATTATATCATCTGAAGAATTACCTAATCGTTGCCACATGTTCTATTCAAATCCTATAATAAATCTAAAACGTTGTATAAATGAAATTAAACAAACAAAGAAGCAGTTTTTCACTGATGATTCAGTATTTCTCACTCAATTTATTCAGATTGGCGACTTTATCGCCCATTTGGCGACCAAATTGGCGATATCCCATGGTCCAATCGGGAAGCTTCTAGAATAACTTCCTGTCGAGATATTTCTCGAAACGTGTGGAACTTTAAGAAAAGCTATTTAAACCCTTGCGTTTCTGAGTTGAGTTAGTTGTGAAGTTAGTTGCGAAGTAGTTGCGAGCATTGTGAAGTGTTGCGAGCAGTGTGATTAGTTGTGAGAATAGCTGCTACGCGAGAGTTCTGTGAACGGAAAGCAATCGAGATAGTGCTTTGCCGTGAAGCTATCTTTACAGTATAGCTTGACAGTGGATTGGTGATTGTTCCACGGTGTTTTATTATAAGTTTAGTGTTGCCGTGAAGCTACCTTTACAGTTACAGCCTGAAGCTGTGTTGCTGATTGTTTCAGCGTATTTATTGTAGATTTTCGACGCTTTTAAAGGTAATTTTGGAACTGTGCTGTAAATAGTGATTCCTGTAAATAAATTGTGCTTTTTATTGTTCTGCATCGTGTTTTCATCGGATATTCTCAAATCTACGAACCCGTATAAACGCAACAACTGGTGTCAGAAGTGGGATTTGAGAGTGAATGCCAGTCATCCGTCTACAGGAGAAAATGAAGGCGGAGGAAATGAAAGCTTTGATGGACATGTTAGCAGCTCTGATAGCCGGACAAGAAAAGATGAACGCCAGACAAGAAAAGATGAACGCCAGATATGAAGAGATGAAACAAGAGATAAAAGCTGGCTATGAAGAGATGATAGCCGAGATGAAGGCCGAGCGCGAAAAGAGGAAAGTCGGCCGAGAAAAAGTACGAGAGCAACTCCAACAGATGGAGAAGGAGCTTGCAGAAGAAACTGGAGCCGTCATAAAAGGAGATGCTGAAATCACGAAAGTGGCATCTGAAGAATCAGGTGATGAAGAAATGAAGGAAGTAGCTGGTAGAGTATCTGAGAAAGATCCAGAAATTATGGATGAAACATCCAACGGGATGGAAGAGAAAGAAGGAAAGCATGAAGAAATAAAAGACGGGAACGAAGATTTTGATGCTCACGTGCCTGAAGTAGAGACAAAAGAAAGTGAAAATGCGACTGTCAAGATCATAGAAACTGATAGTCGCGGTTAGCAAGTATTGAACCGTCTGAAAACTCATGTGACACTGAGATGGAAGAAGCTGATGTACAGCTTACGCAGAGTGATCCAGTATTGCAAGGAAATTTACCTACTTCGCAAACTGTGTGTGTATCTTTTAATGAAAATTGTGTAGACATGGACTTGATTCTAAACCAGGATACTTCTGTTTGTAAAGGATCGGACTGTATTCATGACCCTGGTGCAAACTTCGGAGTTGGTTCCCAAGAAACGGAGGAAAATAAGCATGTAGCAACTACCAAAATTACCAAGGTGAACTGCACCCACGATGCGAATAAACTACAGAGTGGTGAAGGAACTGTTTCAGATCTTCCTGTGCACGAAAAATCTGAAAGGACTGAATCTTCAGACTGTGATATGAAAAACAGAAATACACCTGAGAACTGCAGTGGAAAAGTATTTGACCCGGGTATAATTTAGTGAAAAGCCTAAGACTAAAATCCATTCTGAACTTTAATAGTATAGTTTAAAATTGTTATGTGTTTAACTTATGTATATAATGTAAATATTTGTTTCTTTAGTGATAGTTATTTTTGTTATAGGTGCCGCGTATTTCGTAATGGTTTTATGTTTAATTCTAGGACTTATGCCTAGTTGCTTGTACATAGATTTTGTAATTAGTGTAAATGTTTTTGTTATTTGTAAATACTGTAAATATTTGCAAATTTTGTTATTATTGTAATTTATTTGTTTTGTAGCTTTTTCGATTATTTCTTTTTGGCTCCCAACCAGGGATTGTACTGCCCGGGACGTGCAGTCCTTGGGAGGGGGCAGTGTTACGAAAAATTCGGCGGTTGCGCCTGTATGTAAGCTTTCCGGCATAGCACTAGGGTTGCCATAAAATAGTGTATGGTAGGGTTGCCAGATTGGCGACTTTATCGCCCATTTGGCGACCAAATTGGCGATATCCCATGGTCCAATCGGGAAGCTTCTAGAATAACTTCCTGTCGAGATATTTCTCGAAACGTGTGGAACTTTAAGAAAAGCTATTTAAACCCTTGCGTTTCTGAGTTGAGTTAGTTGTGAAGTTAGTTGCGAAGTAGTTGCGAGCATTGTGAAGTGTTGCGAGCAGTGTGATTAGTTGTGAGAATAGCTGCTACGCGAGAGTTCTGTGAACGGAAAGCAATCGAGATAGTGCTTTGCCGTGAAGCTATCTTTACAGTATAGCTTGACAGTGGATTGGTGATTGTTCCACGGTGTTTTATTATAAGTTTAGTGTTGCCGTGAAGCTACCTTTACAGTTACAGCCTGAAGCTGTGTTGCTGATTGTTTCAGCGTATTTATTGTAGATTTTCGACGCTTTTAAAGGTAATTTTGGAACTGTGCTGTAAATAGTGATTCTTGTAAATAAATTGTGCTTTTTATTGTTCTGCATCGTGTTTTCATCGATTACTCTCAAATCCACGAACCCGTGTAAAACGCAACAATACGAACCATAGACGACACCAAAAATATCTTTTCAGAATCCATTTTAGATCAGTTTTATAATATTTTGGCGGAAAAAGAATCCTTTATTCTGTCCTTGCGTATACATGTCAAGCAAACACATCGTTAAATTGCATTCGATAGCTCTCAAAATGGATATATTCGTTGAAATATGATACCTGAAATTTTTCGCGATTACAATACTTCCTTTTTACTTCGTACAAAGAAGTAAAAACAAATGTTATTTTGGCAAATTAGTGAAAGGATGCAATTAAAAAACTGTTATTCGAAATAAATGAAGACAATATTGAGATGATCTTGATACAACAAAATAAATTTGTATTTTACTATCTGGCTGAGACTGGGAATCAGTGAGCTCTACCTGACAACGGAAATTAAATTCAGAAACCACCATGTCTCACAGCAATTCCCTTTTTAATACATCTGCTTTTCGAGGCAGGTCTCAAAAAGCTAGTTTCACAGTTCAATACCATTAACGTGTAACTTTTTTGCACTTGGTTGAAAGTTCTTTCAACATTGTTACGTTGTCCGTGTCCGGTACTGAAATGAGTTTTTATGAAATAGCGGAAACAACTCAGCGTGCGTGACATAATACTGCATAGTACTGACACTTCCTGTAACAGGATAAATGAATGTACATTTTTTCCCACGAACATCACATCCTAGCGATTCCGCAGCCAGTAGTCCGGTGGTTCCTTAGTCCTTTCCAGTAGTCATTTTGGCCTTTTTACGTCATTTATTAACTTCTGGTAAGTAGTTTGGTTCATCAAAACGAATCGGAAATGTGTTCCATATCTTTGTCATTTGGCATTCTATAGAATGCCTAGGAAATGTGTGAAATCGTTTCATACATTGCCGGCTAGTTTTGGGCATTATATACAATGCCTAAGCATTGTATAGAATGCCGGATTTCAAACTTTGCCCTATCATTGCTAATACAATTATTAGCAATGATTGAACATCAGAATTTTGTATACTATTTATTCATTTAAATTTGCTTCTTTGTTTGTGCGCGTAGAGTTTCGTAATTAATATTTGATCCCATATGACTAACAGGATTTTCTTGAAATTTTTCATGCGTGTATATCTGCAATAACACTAGAATATTCCTTTCAAAGTTTTCATAAGTCAGTGTAGTTATCATTTTTATTTAAAGTTCGATGAGCCGGGATATGAATCGAGGAAAAGGCATAGATGTTTGTAAGAGCATAAGGTCTGTTCGCCAAGGGGACCCACAATTCACAGCGAGCCGAAAGACCTCACGAGAGGTTGGTTGTGATTGAATTTAATGCGATTTCACACCAGATTAGAGGTAATTACCTTTTTGCATTCGGAGACAGAGACTGTGGTTAACGATGTTAACTGTCACCCGAGTATAAATCCAGAAAAAGCATAAGGTCTGTGCGCAAGTAGACATTTAAAATTCACGTCGAGTGGACCTCTCGAGAGGTTGGTGATAGGGGAAGAGGAACGGGAGGCCTTCAAACACCTTGGACCGCCCTACCCGGGGCATTCTTTGTCGAAATTGGGGAGGAAATGGTCAGTTAGTGAAGCTTGACTGTACGTCTACGATCACTAATATCAGGTAACGGAGGACGTGGGCACCATTCCCCTATCGTAACGTTTAATTGGTTTAGTATCACGTCCGCCTCTGTTTAGAACAAAACGCCCGAGTTGTTAGTTGGGGGGCCACACAGTCATCTCATACCTGGTCCCAAGACTCAGCGTCTGATGCATGACCCTTATGGCCAGCTGTATTTAAATGGCCACTGGGATTTTGTTTTTAACACATAAAATGTTTTACTATTTAGCTATTATATTAAGTATGCTATTATATTAGGTATGTAATGAGGAGTTAACTATTATAGCTCCTAATTACTACGATCACTGGTGAACTTCTCTATCCTACGATCATTGATGAGCTTCTGGTGTCCTAACCACTCCCTGTACATATAGAACTTGCCCATGCATTGGCCAAGGGATATATCATCCTGTTGTAAGAATCTTAAGTTTGACTAACACTTATTTTATTTTAAAGCTTTACTATCATCTCTTATTTTCCTATTCCGGCCAGAATGAACGCGTGAATATGTTTATGCAAATTGTACTTGCTAACGCTTAAGTATTTAAGTTGTGGCTTTTTGCCAAGAGCAGAGCAGAAGGAGAGAGGGTGAGCCATCTTGCCACGAGTCTTCACGCGAGCTTGCGATCAGTTACTGTCCGCCTTTAGGACCAGAGGTTTTAGTCTCCTGGAAAGCTAAAGACGTATTGTAGTTTTCCGCAGTTAGCGTACTACAAGCGTAGTCATTTAAAAGGGCAGTCTTATTGTTAGTCATTTGTGTAAAATATTGAAAGTTAGCTCTTATTTAAATTTTAGTTAGTTAGTAGTCTTATATTTTTACGTTCAGACAACAAGTGGTTGGTCTTTGTATCCCGAAGTGCGGGAGCGACTGTGAAAATGTGGAAAAATACAGGGTAATTTTAACCCTTCTCATCTACTCGTCTTTTTTACACTCCACAGGACATAGTTTGCAGGCAACTCCGCACTGTCCAGTCAGGACATGTTATGTTCGCCAAGCAGATAAAAAGAAATACGAGTCCTGGTAATGTATACAAACTCTGCCTGTAGTCTCCAGGCAATCCAAGGTACATACTGATAAAAATACCCTCGTTAGGGCCATATGAAAAACTCTTAAATTATACGCCATACAGCATCAGGCTACCAGCTCTTATGGGTATCTGGGGAAAGAAATCGCAGATGGAACAACCAGGAAAGTAGCAACCGAGTCCCCGCTTTATGTGCCTCTTCCAGAGTAATTCTTGAATGATGAGCTCTAAAGAATTACTAAAACACTGGCAAAATACTGTGGAGAAATAGAGATTTCTAATGGAAGAGTTTACAGACTTTTCCTCAAAGTAGGTCCGCTTCTAAGAAGTAACTCTCTTCACCTTACTTAATTTCTAACAGGGTAGGGGCTCTGCACCGCTTATGTGCATCGCTTTAAGAGTAAGGTTTGAGAAAGGTGACTCCTACCGTTTTGACAATAGATCGCACTGACCGTTGCAGTGGATTTCTGACATCATAATTAAGGTTTCTTACCTCTGGTAGATCTCGTCGACGTCAAAATGGAATTTTTTGCCAAAGAGAGTCGAAGCTAATGACTGGGGTAACCATAGCAACACCGCATTAGGATTTAAATAAAGCGAAGCCTTAAGCTACCAGAACCATCTGAAATACTGGAAATTTAAAAAAAAATACATCTGTAGGGGGTCTATAGGCTTTTTTCAAAGTAGAAAGAATTCGGTGATTGTCTTAAAGAAAATATTGCCATTCACTTGTGCAATGTTAAGTTCTGTAATTAAACAGAAAAAATTTCTGTTCGTTCATTGGCTTGTGCAGATTTGGGAAATTTCAGTTGCAATATTTAAAGAGGCTGATTCGGTTTTTGATAGAATTATAAATTCTAGGATAACAATGATCAATAACAAAAGCTACTGTTTTTTATCTTCCCCGCCCCAGAAACCGACCGTTACATTGGTAATATTTAGTCCAAAGGGGCAATTTGACCTGAAGGACTATTAATTTCGTTTTGCATTTTGCGTTGGTTCACTATAAATGTCGATTCACTTTTCAGATTGTTGCCACAAAATGTCAGAGCCCTGTATTATATTTAAAGAAATTAAATAATGAAGAATTTGCCTAAATGTATGAATGTTTCTCGCACTGTGATAAAACAGCGGTACCTAGAGCCATCCAATTTTGAATAACGTACTTTTCCACCCGAATATAAGCATCTGGAAGCCCTAATTTGGAATTTTTTATTACCTCCTTAATATTTTGTAAAACTTTAACAGATTTTTGAATGACAAACTCAACGATTTCCAAGCGAGCAATGGCAACACTATACACGAGAAAAAGCACTTTTGTCACTATAGAATAACTTTTATATGAATCTGTTTGATCGGATTTCATGTAAACTTTGAGTTTGTTTCTAAACGCTTGCCATCTAAAGCTGCCCCTCTTCCTTAATTTTGCAGTCTATGTTTTATACTTTCCGTTCAGTGTCAGTGTTTCTACGATCACTGAACTCGAATAGGACATGCACATTTAGATTGAAAAATTAGTAAACTATGCAAATTCTCCTCTTATTTTAAACTGACAGAAGCACGGAGTTGAATACAGAGACAAAGAATGTTTACTAATGAAACACAATATTTTGTGCACATGAAGGACGATTATCCTGCTGTAAGGCAAATGTCTAAACGTTACATTTTAAGTCCTTCTCTCATTCAAGAAAAGCGCTTTAAGATATAAACCTGTCTACTAATACAGGGAGAAATATCTTAAAAGTTTAAGTAAACAGTTGATACTTTTAAAAAAAGAAAGCAACTGAACAGAAATGCACAGGTTAGTTAGCCCGGGTTCAGAATTTAACTGCACAGATAAATATGTTTTTTAAGCTGATGTACACTTTGCACAAAGAAAAAAAAGGGAGACAGTTTTTGTATCTCCCTTTCTACCGGATCAATTGTCAAAATTTAACTTGCGTTTTCTATGTCTCGAAAGCTCGACTTAGGATATATATTAGATTTATATATAGCAATTGATCTAACATAGGTATTTTGACAGAAAATAGGACGTTTTCTGAATACCTACTTTTTCTCCGAATTTTGATTATAATACGACTCAAATTATACTTAGACATTAAATTTTGTAATTTTTTGTTAGAAAAAATCCTTATTTTGCTTATAATACGACTCAAATTATGCTTAGCCATTAAATTTTGTAATTTTTTGTTAGAAATTTATGGATAAATTTAACAATTTATCTTGGTGCATTTTTTCTGTTTGCGCCAAGAATATTTCACATCGTGAACTTTTTCATTTATCACGAGCTATTTTCCTTTCCTTTTTTTTCATTGTACACGAGCGGGAAAAAACGTTATCATTCATCATTTCAAATCATTTTAAGTGTGTAAACATCATTGCGCGTTATTATTATGGCTTAAACAAACATGCCAAATATCTAAAGCCAATCAGATCAATTTGAAGTTTCGGTACGATTTGGAACGAAAAGGAAAACAGCATTAATTGACTGGTGTGTAAATAATGGTCTACTTAGTAGCCATTATAAGCGTCCTGTTTGTAGGAAGGAAATTCGTATGGTCGAAGGTCGGAGGATACCGACACTACGGAGGATAATTTTTACTCTTATTTTTGTGAATTTATGTGGCGACGCCAGTATACAAATTGTAGTTCAGATAATTTTAGGAAGTTTTTGGATGTTGTCAAGGGCTTTTGTATGAGTGAAGACATAGAAATTTCTAAATAAGGTAAGTGGATGTTTCTTTTGTGCAGTGCTAAGATGAACTTCTTTTTTTTATGTTATTTCATCGTATGATTTAAAATGTAGTTTATTGAAGTTATATATTTATTGTTTGGCTCTAGTGTAAAATTGCCTGCTCTCCTCTGACTTTTTAAGTCAAAATAGATCGAGGTATAAATGGACAACGTGTTTGCGCAATGACGAGTTTGTGAAATTCTCTTTTTTCTTAAGTGAAAATAAAAAATACCAAGTCAAAGAATTGAACAAACTCGGTATCCATGGACCAACAAAAATCGCCAATTTTCGCCAAGCGGTACCAGTAAATATAATTTTACCCTATATCTTCCTTCACAAATTGCGTCACCATAGAACTGAACCAACCTGGGACTTGATTCCTGGGAAGTATTGGCTAGGTAGTCGGCTTAGGTAGTCTCAACCACAGGTGTACAAATTCAGTCTTCACAGGATAAGAACCTCCATTCAATCGGGGGATGATTCAATCTTGGCAGAGACCGTATTAGTACTGTCTTGTCTGCCCCTTGACTGTCAGGTCGCAGCAAGCCCCTCGACCCCTTAAATTATTCGATGCAACCGGAGTGGTGCCGGGGGCAAAGATGATTTCTTTATTTTACTCGGCATAGCGTTTAATCCGTTTTCATAATTTGTATAATGCCTGGGGGAGGGGACTGCGTCCGCTTGAATGGAATTCGGACGTTAATTCCCGAGAGGAATGTTCCAGGGCAGGAGTTTGTTTCTGAAGTTCTGTACACAAAAACAGAATAAAGAAAACTTTATTCCAAAACGTATTGTAATATGAATTTAAATTGGATTCGGAATGGACTTTCTCCGTGATGTGTGTACACGTCCGTGATAAACTCGAGTTAGGCTAATTGCCATTTACTGCCATTCTTTGTAATTTATTCGGATTTTATCCGGCATAACTCAGAAAGTATTAGCCTTAGAATGTTGAAATTTTGTATATGGGGCAACTATATCATCTATCTGTGCATTGCTCTTTTTTATTGCAATCGGTACCATCAAAAGTAAAGTATTACACACACACACACAAACACATATATATATAATTTTTAGAAAGTAGTACAAGGACGTGAGAAACCTCTTTGGTCAAGAATTTTGTGTATTGAGCTGCAATATTAAATTTAAAGATAAGCAAAAAGAGTAAAATTCTAAAAGCAATGGCCTGAAAGTAAATTTGATACCTACTTTCCAGAGTTTAAAAAAAACTTGAACCAAAAAATAATTACTAAACAGTAAAAGAAATTGAAAAAAACTGAAAAACTAAATGTTGGTATTGAAGAAATTCCAAATTTAAAAAATTAAAAAACGTAAATAATTAAAAACCATTTTAAGCACAAGCTAAATCAAATATTAAAACACCCGAATAAATTACAAAGAATAGCAGTAAATGGCAATTAGCCTAACTCGAGTTTATCACGGATTTATCAAGGGAAAGGCGTGACAATTTCGAGCACAACGTAACTCCATTACTCGTTTCGTCAAACGAATATATATATATGTATGTGTGTGTGTGTGTATTATAAACTTATCCCTCTTACCCGGTTCAAAATTCTTTACTCGGCCTTTACTTTCGCAATCTTTCTTTACAGTCACGTTCTTAAAATTACAGAAGTGTATTTATTAAATGACGATAATATTCTTGTTTTGGCGACATCAAATTACAAAACAAATATTTTTGAAAAGGAACGAAATCAAACTTTTAATGCAATCTCCGGTTTCTATACTTACATTTGGAAATGTTTTATACTCGTTATAAAAAAATAAAAACACAAGAAGTTTGATTCCTGTACGACAAAAATTGACAGGGATATTTATTTTTAATTTCCAGTTTTTGATGCGTTTTTAACTTGCTTTGAGGGATCGTTTTCTTAGGTTGGAACAATTTCAAGGAAATAATTTTAAATGAAATGCATCAAAATTTGTGTATAATTTGACAGACCGCAAATGTGGTCATGTGATGTCTACATCAGATATCTTTAAAATCGAACAACGAATTTAACTTGGAACTAATGATCTAAAACATCAACTTCTGAAGAATCTGAGTACCAATAGAAGGATAAAATAGGATGCTGACATGATTATTCTAATTAATAACCGAGAAATATCTTTCATACGTTAATTCTCTTATTAACATTTACAGGGGGAAACGTTTAATGACCATGCAATAATCCTCTATCAACGGCCACCGATATCAAATAATTGAGTGTTTGAATCAAAACAAAATTCTAAAGAACAAGCATTGAGAGGTATTTACGCTTCTAATTAGATTCTAGGATTTACCGGATTAAAATGTTTTATTCCTAAATAACGGAACTAGAAGAAGCTTGGAAAAGTTTCATTTCGGAGATTTGGAGTTTGTTCGAAAACAGCCTGGGGATCTTTTTTATTTAAATCATCATGATGCAAAAATAAAATAAAATAAAATAAACTTTAAATTCTGATGTTTTTAATGCGTATTACTGTAAACAAGGGCTTTTTATATTAAACTCTTAAATGCATGCAGTTGCCATTTGTCAACATACTCATATTTAGTCATGTAAACGAAATCAAAACACAAATTTTAGCTTACTGCATAATGTAGCGAATTGGATACGTACTGTTTAGGTAAATAATTTCGAAAGTTTCAATGTGTTGGCACCACTAATGGTGTAACGGTGATTATTGTAAGTCGATGTGTAGGGTTTGGGCATTATTTCTGTTTACAAATTTTTGATTTTATGTTTGTTGTTATTTTGATGTATTCAAAGTTTTAAAATTGTTTGAACCAGTTTATAAGATATGTAAGCAAACTAAACTCAGTGGCGCAACAGCCTAGTTGGCCACGGCCTACTAAGGTTCAACGGCCTAATAGCCACTGCCCTTTTTCTGCTTTCTTGACATTTTGGGCCCCGGAGTGCATCAGCATATGCCCTGGGCAAGTGGTCAGCTTGACGCAGGACCTCCAGTGTTTAGTCCCCAACCGAACTTCGTACTCATTTTATCGATCCACTTAAAGGGATGAAAGGCTGAGCTGACTCAACCTTGCCCAGCCCGAGGATCGAACCCCGGACCTGTCGTGCAGCTGGGCGACGCAGTAGCCACTTCGCCACCGGAGGGGTCTTATACGTATTATTACATAAAATTGTTATTGCACATTTGCCTATCACATTATTTTCGTAAAAGTTAATAACATGGTTCCAAAAAAATTGAAATAAAAACTTTAGATTTATTTAGTATTTTAACTATTTTATTTGATATCAATTCTAATGTATTTTTAAATTTAAAAATCAAAATAAAAATCATGCTTTTAAAGATTAAAAAAATTTTAGCTTATTTTGTGATATTAGTCTCTATATTCAGTAGTCGTATGATCGGATTCTTTGCAACAGTGGAAACTTTAACATTTTATAAATTATATTAAATAAAAAAATTACATATACCAGGGAACAGCCGTACTTGTATTAATGTCGTTCACAGCTCTCTTACTTCGATAAAGAGACTTGATTTATGTAATTTATGCAGTTAGTTAAGACAAACGTTATCGCAAAGCACGACTTACGAGAGTATATTATTACTCATTCTTTATAATTTGAGTGTGTTAATATAACACATCACTTGTACTGGAACTATATATCCATACTCAAGTTACTTAAATAGCTATATTACCTTAAATAGCGTAAGGCTAACTTACTATGTTAATTCATTATTACGTGCTCCGCACTTACGCACGACACAGAAAATAAGGGATGCCCCGTGGAGGTCTTTTAAAGAGAAACTGGCTTGTATCTAAGTTAAACAAAGGAAAAACCATGCACCGAGACTGTTCACCCGGATTCGAACTCCTGACTAAACTACCAGTGTTCAACGACTTTTACCGCTCAGCCGCTGGTGAGCGATAAATTGCCTACAAGAGTTATATATCTATTTTTGAAGTTAGAAGTATGACCATCACTTTTCCTTAAAGCTTAGCAGTGATTTATATGAAAGATATAATTGTAGAACTCACTCAAATTTTCAAAAAATTATGAAATCCAATATCATTTCATGATATTGGATTTCATAATTTTATTCATGGTTTTCTTATTTAATGGTTTTCTTTATTAATTAATTCATGGTTTTCTTATTTATTTCCTTGAATGAAGTAAAGGAAGTATTGTAATCACGAAAAATTCCGGGTACCATATTTCAACCGAAATATCCATTTTCACCGCTATCGAATGCAATTTAACAATGTTTTTGGCGTGACACCTATACGCAAGGACAGAATAAAGGACTCATTCCCCCCCAAAAAATATAAAATTGATTTAAAATGTGTTATGAAGAGATTTTTTCGCAGCATCTGTGCATAAGTACGTATGTACGAATGTATTTCGCATAACTCAAAAACGAGTAGCCTCAGAATGTTGAAATTTTGTATATAGAACTGCTATAACTTATATACGTGCACCTCACTTTTTGGTTGCAATGGGGCCCACCAAAGGTATATAAATTTAGTATATATATATATAACTCGGCTATAGGGCTAACTATACGGCTGAGTGAGCTCAGTTTTTTATTCTTTTATGTTGATAAATTGTGCAATTTTTGCTTTAAAATGATTGGTTTGTGTTGTTCTTATCTTCCGATTAAGCTTTTTATGACTTTAGTTAATCTGCATGCAAGAGTTGTAGAATTATGAAAAATTTAAAAGTTGTTCAAGTGCGGCTAAACCTAATTTTTGGGGGGGGATAGCAGCATATTTGTTTACATCTGAAACTTAGCAGATTACTGAATTAAATCTTTCTGTACCTTAAGTGTCTTTCTGCCGAGTGGAACCAAAAGGAAACTTAGTTTTATGCACCGAAAAATCTGCGGTCTTGCCTGCTGGCCGAATTGCTTGTTTTTGCTCAGAAACTGTAATTTTAGTTGTAAAAATGTTTATTTTAATCGAAATACTTTGAGTTTTTATGTATTTTTGCCTTGCCGCTAAGTGAGAATTGAATTAATTGAATGAGAAATCTATCTCTAATAAAATTCGAGGAAATAAGTTTAAAGGAAATGGAGGAAAAAATTCGTGTAATTTGATATTCCGTACAAGGAAGTCATGTGGTGTACACCTCAGCTTTTTAAACTGAATATCATTTATGGTGCAGTAGATTTGAACCATAGGGCTAATCTGCTGTCGGAGTGTCCAAAAAATTGTAGAGTTTGTGAAACATAAACTGAAAGTGTAGAAATGTTTATGAATATTTTTAGCTTTCAAGAAACAAAGTGGCAATAAACTTAACAATGAAACATTTCATTAAACGCAGTACTAATTATCAATTTCCTTACCTCGGAAAACTCTCTTTTACTTAATTAATCATGAGTTGGCTACTATATTCAACTCAAATGCAAAATATTTTTCTTGTATTAAATGTAATTTGTTATCTCTTTTGATAGTATGGAGATCATGCGTCAGAATTTAATTTAGTAAACTCACTTTATTATAGTTTGAATCTACATTATTTATGGAATACTGGCTGGGATTCTTTGCAAAGTTATAATAAGCTGCTTTCCTAGAAATGCATTAAACGTAATATAAATATTGAATTAAACTGTCAATAATAATTTCTTCTCATTCCTGAGAATATTTTCTTTTCTTAAACTGGAAAAAATACAATATCACATAATATGTTAAAAGGAACATGTCAGCGTGATTAAATTAGATTAATTTTAGTTAATCCGTTATCAAGTTCAATTTAGCTGACAGTCTTAAATCAACAATGGTTCTTTTAAAATAAAATCATACATATTTTATAATTGTTAGTCAGGAATTCCTCCATTTAAAAATGCTAGTAATGCAAGAATTTAATTCTTGAAAAAGAGAGATCTTACACCTGCCTGGCTTGAAATTCATGGATTTTTAGGTTTATATGCATTAACAATGCGTAGGGATTAATTTACAAACTATGATAAACAAATTTAAAACTATCACAGCTAATATAAAAATACATGCTAATTGTTTTCTGTACTTTCTAATTCGTCCATCAGTAGTTAACAGAATGCAAATTAGGTTCAGTTTAAATAACGAACACTCATTGTACGAGGGGTGATTTTTAAGTAAGGGCCGTTTGAAAATAAAAACCAAACGAAAGAAAATTTTTAAAAACCAAATTAATATATTTACGGGTTTTCCTTGGCAAAAACTGGCAATTTTCGTCGGTACATGGGCACCGAGTTTGTGCAGTTCATTGATTTGGTATTCTGGCTTTGTGTAGCGGCGAATTTTGCTCCAAAATGCTTTTTTTTTCTTTTGTTCAAAATCGTTAAGAAATTCAAATTAATCTTACTACATTCAGCCATTTTACAGTATAAAAAACAAAATAACCATCGTACTTCCTAACCAAACACACTCACACGATCTTACGGATCTTTTCCCATCATTCAAACTCACCGCAGTCACACAACCAGTTACGTCATAATAGGGTTTCCGTAACATGCAACTACTCAGGTTACCATAAATGAAATAACTTCGCGATAAATGAAACAATAACTTAGCGATAATCCAAGGGACACTGTTTTGGCCTCCCCGGTGATTGCGGTGATTTGTACCAGAGGGCGCACCACATACGGAGTGGGTTGCGTTATAGAACGTAAAGAGAGCAGACACGCCAATATTTCGGGCGTATTACCGCTAACTGATATAATCACATCGTATCTGCCAGGTGGCAGAAAAGTAAACTGATGTATCAATTTACATGCCAGGGGGCATAACACTTGTAAACATGCCAGGTGGCATACGGCTTGTAAATAAATTGTAAATAAATGTGCAGTAAATTATCTTCGTCATTAAATAAAGGAACGCGTAACAATTTGGATACGCACAGACACCCTTAAATATACTATAACTCACAGAAGATCAGAAAGAACAGACTGTGCAGGTTACCTATACAGTTGTAACCAAGCACAGTTGTTTCCAAGGGTTGACTGGGATAGGACGCAGGCAATCGTTGCCATCCGCGCGACACATTGTAGTGTATACAACAAAACGGCCCTTGCTTAAAAAACATGCTACGTAGTTTAGAGAATTTGAGAAGGACAACTTTACAAAGCTGTTTAAGCCTGAAACACATAACTATAGAAGTCCTGTGAATTTGATGAGCGATTTTAATGTTTATTAGGATGCAGAGATAGAACACCCCCCTTATTATTCGGAGCTGCATTATTAAATGTTGGATGTTATCTTATATTCTGTATTTATTTACATATCTGAGTTATGAGTAACTAAAAAATGTTGGTGGCACTTGTTAATTTTAGTTGTATTACAGCAACACGTAACACGGCAAGGCCGTATACATACGGCCTAGAATATTTTTATGATATCTGTAAGAACGTATATATACGTGCATATTAAAAGACGTTGAAAAAACTAAGGCAAATTATTAAAAGTGCACATATCCAGGTATAGTATACCAGGAGAATTTTTACTATTAAAATCAAGAAAATATTTTTTTCTCATAGTAGTTTTGGGAAATTTGGACTTTCCTAGCGAAACCAATGGCCGATTAGAGGGCTGGACAGATTGTACTCGAAAACGTTGCCGTAATCTAAATAATTCTGTTTAATCAATATGTGGCTGAATGTTGCTTAAATTTAGCACGATCTTAGTTCTGCTAAATTCAATATGTGGTTTTACCGTGCAAAACTTGCAACAAAACGCAGTGCTGGTAAAAAAAAGCTTTATTCTTTAACGTAAACTGTGACAAAACTTTAATTATTGAATGGGTTATGTACAGAAATTACGTCTACATTGCTTAAAACTTTCTCGTTCGAATTTTCCCTAAACATTTCGTCTGAGCTAAATATTTACTGCAATAGCAAAATAAGCTTTAATCTGGCGCTTTTAGTTAAATGGAAAGCGGTTTATACTTCATTTCTCTCTAATATGTATCCGTGGCGGAAGGAAGGTAATCGAGACGCCTCTGCGAGACCTCTTGTAAAAAAAGTTCCAAAGTGATTATCAGCCAATCTTTTGCAGGTAACATCGAAGTGAAGTCTGGCGTGTAGAAAGAAACGCTGAACTAGCCAAGATGAAACAACTTCGGATTCAGCTGAGGCATGAAATAACACTCGAAGTTCTCTGTTCCTTCCAAAACAAAACTAAATAAAACGAGAACTGGAAAGCTATAATAAACATGAAAAAATATTTATTAAATGATAAAGGCGGTTTTAACTTAGATATCTTGTGTTAATAGCTGAAACATATACTTTTATTAGTATAAAACTGACGCTCTATTATAGGTTAGGTTATCTGGATACGACAAAGCAATGAGCGCAATCAGTTGGAGAGGAGAGATGCTTTCCTGTAGGATTTTCTGAGGAAACTGACTCGCATCTCCGTTACACATAGAAAATATCAAAACCCAATCATGTAGATAACCCATTTGTTTAGATTCAAACCCAAAACTGGTTAACACTAGAAGCGCCAGAGCAGTCACTTTGACTTCTTTCGTCATTTCACCGTGGATTCCTAAAAAACCCTCTATCTTAAGAAGTCACAAATTTCTGGATTTTCCTAAAAACCCTCGAAAATTATTGGTACCAAATATGAATCGAATAAAATTAAAATTAACTAAGATATTGTTAGTTATACCTAAAAGCGCCACGAGCAGTCATATTGACTGCTAGTAATACTAAAAAGTGTATAGAAGCAAAGATGCTTTTGAACAATGAAGAAAATTGGAGAATATCTTTAGAAGAGCCTGATGCGTTTATTGCTATTCCAGAGGCTGTTCGCACATCTTTTAAACGATGTATATTGTATTCACAAAACTAAATTACAACAAATTCTTGTGTTTTAAATGTTTTATTTGACATCCCTTATTCTGAACTATCTTTCGACACCGCAATTTCCAGGATAATAATACCTTTTGAATGGTCACAAGAGATATTCTATCCCATTCCTCCCGAACAGCTTTCCAGAGTCCTGTTAAGGTTTTGGGACAATGTTTGGATAATGCAGTTTTTAAAAGTCCGAAAGCACAAAAATCCATAGGTGACACATCGGGAGATTTAGTAGGGATATCAGTGAAGAGTATGTTCTCGATACCAGTTTTTTGTTCCATTTCTTTTAGGAAATTTACAGTGGATTTTGATGTGTAACTGCTAGCTTTGTCCCGATGGAGTCTCACAGATGGATGGCACTGTGGGTAAAGCAATGGTATTTCATTCCAAAAAATTGGCGATAAAATATGTTCCTGATAGTATTTGGAGTTAATCTTGACATTTTTTTGCACTCTCTTTATTTTTAACTCGCCATTATAAGAAAAACCATCAGCAATCATGAATCCCTTAGAAAAACTTTCTTTCGATTCTTTGAACCATGTACTTAAATTTTTTTCTCCCCTTTTATGATAATAAATGGCTCTTTTTTTGTTACAATCATTTAAATACACCCATGCTTCATCTATTGTGAGAATTGTTTTCCATTTTTCTTTGGAGAAGTGTTTCTCATACAGAATTCTGCAGCGTGTCCTGCGTGGAGTGATATGCTTTGGAAGAAGACGATGCACGTTACGTTTTTTCGCTTTCTTAAGATTTAAATCAACGTTTATCGTTTTGTTTACAGTGGACACCGAACATTTTAATGATTTTGCAACTGTTCTTTGACTACGAGGATTTTCTTTTAACATTAAACAACGTGCCTTTGCAATAGTCGAAGATGTCCGTTTTTTCCTTGGATATGTGTTTAGAATTTTTGTCCCACTTGAGGCTCCAATTTGACGTTTTTTTCCTTTCTTGTTGATGATATCACCTACCGGCGCTTTAGATATCACAAAACCGTGACTCTCACATCGTTTTTGGATAACGGAGTATGCATATTTCTCTTCGGAAAGAGCCTAAATGTAGCCTTCGAACCACTGCTTTGTTAAATTCGCCATTTTGAATAAAAACAAAACTTTGAAGCCACAGACGATAATTTTGACTTTTAAAAATATATTAAAATTGCAATTACTTCTTTTGCAGCAAACAAATTTTTATTACCTTTTACCAAAATCGCCTAAAAAATTGTGCGAACAGCCTCTGTATTTATGCAAGAACATATTTTTGCAATGATATAGATTATGATTTTTTTCATTATTCATTCAGATTATGATTACTCCTTTTATTCGAGAAACAATGTCTCGCAATCGCTTTCCAGATATTGTGAAATACCTAAGATTTGATTTGAAGTTCAGCATTGTTGAGTCATAGTTGACTTCAAATCAAAATGCTGAGTCATAGCTGATAGATAATTTTGCACTTTTTTTCAGATATATGGAATAAATTTATACAGAACTATGCGATTTCCTATAAGCCAAGAGAAAATCTAGGTGTGGATGAACAGTTATTTCTATCCAGTTATTTCTAAGCCAGGTGTAAGTTTATGCATTATATGTCGAATAAACCAGACAAATTTGGTATCAAATTTTGGATGCTAGTCGTTGTAGACTCGAAGTTTACATGCAATGCTTTTCCGAATCTTGGTAAAGATATATGGAGAATTGAAACCGAAGACCTTCCTGAAAATGTAGTCATGCGTCTTCTAAACCATTATCTGAATTCAGTTAGAAATTTGATTGCGGAAAATTATTTTCCTCTCTATCATCAGCTAAAAGACTTGAAATGAAAAACACAAGTTTTGTGGCCACAGTAAGAAGACACCGAAACAACTTCCGCGTGAAGTAAGAAAATAAAAAACCCAGGCATTTGAAAATGTTTTCTAAAGAATGGTGAAACTACACTGACGGGTCTGTCAGGAGAAAAAGGAAGAAAAATGTCCTACTAACTAAGTACCTTACATTACATCCAAGTGCAAATGTAGACTCGCAAAATAAGAAGAAACTTCCAGAAACAGTAGAGTTCTGCAACAAAAGCAAATGTGAAGTTGATATCCTTCACCAGATGAAGCGTAAATATTCTGCTCGGGTTGATTCGCGTAGATGGCCTATGTATGTTTTCTATAATATACTGGATCTAGCAGGAACAAATGAACACGTTATCTACCATAAATTGAGTGATAAAAATATTGCAAAGCACAGCTTCCTGTTTCAATTGGCAGCGGAGTTAGAAGAGTTCATTTAAACAGAAGAAAAAGCACATGATTGCTCCAAGAAATTTCCAACTTTAGAAATAGATTCTCGAAGAAAACACGTCAATGCCAGACTGGTGCAGCAAAACAAATGAAGTGTGCGAAAAATGTTCATATTACGCATGTGTGTGGAAAATGCATTTGAAAAAGTTGTGTTGTGTAAAAATTGCGAAAAGCTATAAAATGCGTTTTATTAATGTTAAACTGAAATTTATAATATCTATTTTTTATATAAAAAATCTATTGTTCTTTAAAGACGTTCTTAAATAACTATAATTAATATTCTTAAAAGCATTATAAAGCACTTGCATTTTAATATATACATTTAATTCGCTGAGCAGTCAATCTGACTGCTGTTGGCCCTTCTAGGTGGGGAGAGAGCTCGGCACTTCTAGTGTTAAACTACCAGTACTCAGCAGTCTTAAACACTGCCACTGATGCTGCTTTGTTATACGTTTATTTGAGCAGGATTAAAGTTTACAATAAGGCATTTAAATTGAAACGTGAACTATCTGTAAGAGACTAATAACCTTAAAAATAGATCATAAAAATATCCTTCTCTTTCTAAAGGCACAATTGAAAACATCATCCAATATTTCTAAGTTTTCTGCTTAAACTCCTACACAAACCAGCCCACGTCAGAAGCCTACGCTAACGCCCATCTTCAATTTCAAACTACCAACGAAAACAATGGTACTCATAACATACTTCTCCAATAAACTCCCACTCTCAGGATACACAGAACCGTACTAGTGGTTGAGCAGTTAAGATTTCTGAGTTAAAGAACCTCTATGTAAAGAAGGAAAGGCTTTATAGACGTAATGTAAACCACTTTGTCTGCAACGCCGCTACAAAGAAAAGGGAACATTCGCCAAGGGATTTGGCGACGGAATCTCTTGGCGAGAATTTCCCCTCTGTGATGTGCCGGTTCTTTGGTACCTAGCCGACATTTTCCCCCTCCGCCACGTGTGTAGGAAATTAAAGAACACGGGTTAAGATGAATCGTTCTTGACTTGTCGCGATAATTTAAACTCGGAAATGATGAAATATTAGGTGAAGTTTCACTTTCACTGGCTGTTGAACTTCCATTGTCCATATCGCTACTTGAAACTAAAGAACCTATTCTTTGTTTAAACTCTTGCTAAACGTAACGGTCGAACCTGTCCAAACCAACTTCGACATTCAGCTTCGAGCTTTGGCGCTTTTTGGCGACAGATATTTCACTCATGCGCAGTTGTTTCCCTTTTCGTTTCAAGGGAGCCACTTCTGCTTCTGCGAAGTTTTCCGGCTGAGTACTGGGGATCGGAACAGGGTTCGATCGCAACGGAAGAAGTTGTTTGCATGGCTGGTTAACATTAATTTGCCCGAAAAGCCCGTGTATTCAGACATCATTGCCCGTGTATTCAGACGTGTATTGTTCTCGAGAGTTGTTAAAGGAAATTCTAATCAATATTTTCAAGGAATTAAAGAAATCTGTTTTTTGAATGTACACTGCGAAAAAAAAGGACAGTTTTATTATCTCCCGTTCTACTCGCTCGATTGACGAAATTCAACTTGCGTTTTTCATGTCTCAAATGCGCGACTTAGGATATGTATTATATTTATATCTAGCATTGCTCTGATATAAGTATTTTGACACAAAATCGGACTTTTTCTGAAATGACATAGCAATGTTTTTCCATATTTCGATTCTACGACTCAAATGATGCCAAACTGCCAAGTTCTGTAAAAATCGCACTAGTAGTTTTTAAAAAATTAGCTCTGAAAATTTTAGCTCCTCATAGTTAATTGAATTTGGCATACATTTATTAATCTCTTTTTGTATTAAACTTATTTGTTTCTTCCTTTCACATTGAGAAATTTACATTCATTCCAAATGAAATTCGCCCACTTTTTTATGATTTATTTTTAAAATTTGTATTTTTAAATCATTTTTATAAATTTTTCGGAAACATATTGAATTATAATCCATGAAATTTTTACCATCATCTGTCTTAAAGTAGATGTATTTCTAAGTATGCTTGCAAAAATGAGAGTTTTTTTATTCAAAATTTCCGAATGTGCACGTGAATTTATGTACTGGCGCGTTTTGAAATTTGGCATATTTGCTGAAAGCGATAATCAGATGCGGTTTAGGCGCTTTGTTAAAATTATTTGAAAGTATGAATGATGACTTTCTCCGCTTATGTATAATGTAAAAAAGGGAAAGGAAAATAGGTTGCCTTCTGTTAAGAAGCTCGCCAAGTGAATCATTCTTGGCACAAAGTAAAAAAAATTCGCCAAGATATATTTTTGAATTTCTTCATAAATTTCTCACCAGATTTTACAAAATTTAATATTGACGCGTAATTTGAGTCGCAGAATGGGAATATGGAAAAAACTGGCATATCATTTCCGAAAAAGTCCGAATTTGTGTCAAAATACCTACATTAGAACAATGCTATATATAAATCTAATACATAGCCTTTGTCGCGCTTTCGAGACATGAAAAACGCAATGTGAATTTCGTCAATTGGCCCAAAAGGAAAGATATAGAACTTTTTTTCGGGGGGGGGACTCAGCGTACCTCTTCCTTCTACTTTGTTTAGCATCAACGTTTGACTATTGACACTGGCACTTGCAGTCCTACCCTAAGGGGGAAGCTGAAATACTGAACCAAATCGCACAAAAAATCCTAAGTAAACATTTCACTTAAGTGGATTATTGATAACGCTGTATCATTCTATTTGTCAAGGGGGGAAGGAAATCCATTCCAACAGAATTTCCTACATACGGGTATTTCAGATAGTTGAGAGATGTTTCAGATTTTAGCCTCTCTCGATTCAAAAGAGTTTGTGTATAACATCAGTCAGTTTCTCTTAGAAATTCCTGCACGAAGGCATCCCTCCGATTTGGGCAGACAGCCCTACTGTGCTTTGCCATGTTCAGTTAACCAACAGAGACCACGACATGTTTCGCAACAACGTGTTTACAACGACACATTTAGCTGTTGGTACAAGAATCGAAAATGGGGCATTTTTAGAATTTACTATAAAGATAAGTTTTCTTCTACAAATATTTTATATTTGCGATGCAGTAGTTCTCATATAATTTAGTAACAAAAAGTATCAGATTTACATGAATTTATCAATATTAATCCCTTAACTGCCGCGGAAAACGTACAAGATTCACTCTCCAGTGCCACCGTTTTTTTACACAGGCGCGGGCAGTTGTGCGATTTATTAGGGGGAAAATAAGTACAAGTTTTCTCCCTTCTCTGAAATAGTATCCTCTTTCGCATACTCGTCGAGGTCATTGTGGTGTTGTATTCCAAAGCTTTGCGAATAATTTTACTGATAGCAGCGCAAAGCAAATTATAGCATTTCGGAAGGGCGTATATATAAGCCCGGGGCAGTTAACGCATCGGCTGAGCAAGGCGTATATATATGCGCCCGCGGCAGTTAAGGAGTTAATATTGCCAATTTTTTATTCTGAGATCATGGTTGACTATGGAGCAGCTATATTTGGTAATTATACATAAACTGAAGAAGACCAATGAAGACTTGCCAATGCATAAACTGAAGACAACTTCTAAAATAAAAAAAATAATAAATAAATAAATCATCCTTAAACCTGTATTAAAACTGCTCAGTGGTGACTAGGTTTTCTCAGATTTAGTCCTTTGTCTTAGGATTTTTTGATTACGACGTTATTTATTGTTACAGTTCTTTTGCTGATGAATAACAGCATGTCATTTGATATATGTTGATAAGGCATTACGTATTCCTCTACGCTTGATTTAACGGCTGTCCACCAGAGAGTATCTTGATTTGTTAGCATTGCTTTAGTGGATCTGCCAGAGTATTTGCTGCCAACTCTAAAACCGTGCTGTCACGGGTTAGGAATATTTTTTTGCTCACATAGGGAATGGTTAAAGGATGTTACATGATGAAAATATAGTTTAAGGATATTATTTTCTTGAATATACTATATATATGAAAGTTTTACGAACAATTAGATTTGAATCAACACGTTCACTGCCTCGTGCGTTTTACGTGGTTTGCCCATGGCGCCAACATGAATTTCTTATTATGCGATGTACAGTGGCTAACAAATGAAATGCTCGACAATTATAGCTGGGCATAACGAACACAAGAGGTAATAAATACACAAATCTAATGAAACTTTGGTAAAAGTTTACAATTGGGTGCCCCTTGCTTTTTGGCGATTCTGTTTGGACGCCAAAATCGGCGCCAGCAAGGCACAGTTTCAAGATGGTCACTACCCAAAACCAAAACAAGAAGTCAAAGAATTTCACGAACTACGTGTCCATGTACACATCGACCGGTTTTCACTTAAAAAAACATCAGAGAATTCCACAAACTTAGTCATTGCACGTTGCCTTGACTTTATACATGTGCACATCGATATATTTTCAATTAAATAAATCAAGAAGCTAAAACCATTTAAAAACTCTCATGGTAACCAGAGATGGGGTTTCATCGCCAAAACTGAACAAAATTTTTTGCCAATCGAAAGAGCACCCAATTCTACACTAGAGCCGAAACTTTCATTTTAATGTGTCTTTTACACAAAATATACAATAAAAATGTAAATTTCCATGTCAAAAACGTATTGGCAAAGTTCTAACTGCTATGAAAATTTTGTTATATTGAGGTCAGATGTTTAAACTGATAAGAAACCCTGTTGGTATGAGGTCTGCAATTTTCTTTTAAAACATTATTCTGCTAAGACTGTGATAAAATGGCTTCGAAATCAAAAGAGTTGAACGTTAATATTAAAAACATGATTATTCGGCTCAGAAATGAGGGTTTAACTGATCGTGCTATAGGAATACAACCGAACGTATGTTTATTTACTTTTAGAAGTGCTGTAAAAATGTTCAACGAGACAGAATCGACGGAAAATAATATTAGAAGTGGACGGCCTCGAATATTTTCTGCCAGGGAAAAACATGGCATGATCGAAGACTTAACAAAAACCCTAAAATAAGTGCCCCCCAGTTAGCCAAAGATGTTGCTAATACTTCGCATAAAACTTTTAGTCTACATACTATATGAATGTTTGACACGGAGGAAGTTATTATGAAAGAGCAGCTAGAAAGAAACCTTTCATTGCAGAAATAAACGGGGGAAGGAGATTAGATTCTGCGAAATCTTCTGTTAAGTTATCAGACGAATTTTGGAACACGGTTATTTTTGTCCGATGAATTAAAGTCTGAGTTATACATTTCATTCGTTTTAAAGCCTCATTTATCCTGGTAAATGCTCCGGAATAAAAAGAAATCCCAAAATGACATCACAAACTATAGCCACACATATCGTCAGACACTTTATTGCTTTTGGAAAACAACAATAAAGAAACAAGCAGCATGTTACAAGCCAGGATTAAAAGCAAATAGAATAGAACTAAACAACAAAATAAGGTTAAAGAAGCTAAATATTAAAGAAACTAGTAATAAGCAATAAAAATCGGCCTAATGTGGGTAAATTTAGAGGACTCTAGTTTCGAAGATTAAATGCGGTATTTATCTTCAGCTGTGGTACCGAATAAGTTCCTTTACTTATCATTACTCCAATTTCTGTTTGTATAACTAGTTTCTTTAGTACGGAGTTTCTTTGTATTGTTTTGTTTGCCATACTTATTGTAAGAGAATAACGGTTCAACAATAGAATAGTTGAATCGAAAACCAAAAGTAATTTTACTCCCCCACGCCACTAAGAAAGTGCAGATCTGTTTGTACAGGAACACAGCTCATCTGACCACTATCGCCCTTTTTCTAACAGCTAATTTTTCTTGAAAATTTCTAAAAAAAAGAATAAGGTAACCATGTTTCCTGAGAAAAGCTGAAAATAGCGAAACTTGTCTAAAATTCTATGATGTGCTTTACCATGATTTAAAAGCTGCGTAAATCTTCCTGCGTCCAAGCAGAGTACCTAATTGAAAAAGAAAATATCCCTGAATAAAGAAAGTTTGGTTTCAAGATAACTTCCTATTGATTTGCCCGTAATCAGTGAAAATAATCGGCTGTTCTTTCGTATAGCTACCGCCAACTATGTTTGGCGATTACGATTTTCGCCAAGATCTCAGCTATAATTTCGGCAAGCTCGCGAATGTACAAATAAACAACACAATATAGTATAAATAAGGTACTTAGGAAAATCCCGCCGACCACAAAAGACGGCGCCAATCGCGAAAAATTTGTAGAACCCTTGAATCACGTTCCCTTTCGAACTGACACCCGCTTCGCACAAGCCTTAACGTTGTAACGCCATTGCTTCTCATTTTTTTAAATAAAGCGCCATGTCGTGCCCATTAACGCATTCTTTTGAGGCCGGTAAAATTCCATAACTTTGGAAATACTCAACGGCATGCTTTTCTGTAGTAGGCAGTTTCCAAATTTTAATCACTTCTTTTTTTTTCGAAAATGCGAGATAGAGGGGAATAAAAGAGTCTTTACTCAAGAATAACTAACACGTGTAATCAAGTTTACACCCAAACTCAGCTTGTTTGAAGAAGGCTTTCACATTTTGGGCGAAAAATCGCGTAGTTTGGCGTTTTTCCTTTAATTAGCAAAATGGTCGACGGGTTTTTACCTAAGTACACCGCGGAAAAAAAATGGAACAGTTCTACATTTTTCGTTAGTAGGTCGATTGCCTAAATTCAAATTGCGTTTTCCATGTCTCGAAAGCGCGACTTTGGATATAAAAATATATATTAGATTTATATATAACTTTATTCTAATATAGGTATTTTGACACAAAATTAGACTTTTCTAAACTAACATACCACTTTTTTTTTCATATTTCGATTCTACGGCTCAAATTATGCCTAAATATTAAATTTCGTAAAATTTGGTGCGAAATTTATGGAGAAATTCAAAAGTTTAACCTGGCGCATTTTTTCAGTTTGAGCCCAGAATAATTCACTTGGCGAACTTCTTAATAGATGGCAACCTATTTTCCTATTCCTTCTATAGTGGATGAGCGGAAAAAAGTCACATCGTCCTTACATTTTCGCATTGTGAATGAGCGGAAAAAAAAGTCACATCATTCTTATTCCAAATAATTTTAACAAAGTGCATAAACCACATTTCCGCCATTACCGCTTTCAACAAATATGCCAAAATTCAAAACACGCCAATATATAAATTCACGTATATCTTCGGAAATTTTGAATAAAAAGCTCTAATGTTTTGCAGGTATGCTTACAAATGCACCTACTTTAAGATGATTGTAAAAATGTTATAGATTATAATTGAAAATTTTTTTTGAAAAATTTGTAAAAATTAATAAAAAAATACGGTAAAAGTTTACAATTGGGTGCGCCTTGTTTTTTGGCGATTCTTTTTTGACGCCAAGATCGGCGCCAATAAGTCACAATTTCAAGATGGCTGCTACACGGAACCAAAACAAAAAGTCAAAGAATTTCACAAACTCCGTGTCCATGTACACACTTAAAAAAACAGAGAATTGCACAAACTTAGTCATTGCACATTGCCTTGACTTTGTCCATGTGCACATCGATTTATTTTCAATTAAATAAATCAAGAAGCTAAAACCATGTTAAAACTCTCATTGTAACCAGAAACGGGGTTTCACCGCCAAAACTGAACAAAATGTTTCGCCAATCGAAAGGGCACCCAATTCTACACTAGAGCCAAACATCTAGAGCCACCCAATTCTACACTAGATCTTCCCAATTCTACACTAGATCTTAAAAAATAAATCATAAAAAATGGGTAAATTTTTTTTGGTATGAACCTAAATTTCGAACTGTGTAGGAAGAAATCAAATATGTATCATAAAAAAAGATATTAATAAATACATACCAAAAATTGAATTAACACTGAGAAGCTAAAATTTTGAGACCCAATTTTTTAAAAACTACTCGTGCTATTTTTACAAAACTTGGCAGTTTGACATAATTCGAGTCGTAGAATCGATATAGGGCAAAAAAGGGGCATGTCATTTCAGAAAAAGTCCCATTTTGTGTCAAATACCTATATTAGAACAATGCTATATATAATCTAAAACATATCCTAAGTCGCGCTTTCCAGACATGGAAAACGCCATTTGAATTTTGTCAATCGGCCCAGTAAAACGCGAGATATAGAATTGTCCCATTTCTCCCCCTCCGTCCGCAGGCTATCTATAATAATAATAATAATATTCACTCACTTGGAGATTCAGTTAGAATATTCCTCCAAACATCCACCGTTGTGGGAGTACTCTGCTGCTGTTGTTCTGAAGTCGGACGAACAAACTTTCATCGATTTCAACTATTTTATTGGCCCATTCTATTCACTCTTTGCATCATATACAAGAAACACACTTTTCGTAAGAAATTGCTCCAATCAACTGCAACACTTTCACTCATACTAAGTTGTTTATTATTTCATTTCATGGACGTCAGCTTCTCTGATCATGAACACATAAATCTGATAGCAGTGGCGCACGATATTCTGGAATCTTTGAACCAATTTCCAACACGGAGGGCCTTCTTTTGGAATTTTTAACTTTGCACTTTCAAATGCTTTCGCCGTTAGCTTAAAGTTTCACGTGGTAGCCATTTTTGCACACTCGTTTGCGAGCGTCTTTTTTGGAAAAATGATACGCCATCCGCCTCATTACTTCGTAAATAAAAAATTGTTATTAATGTCATATCCACACACACACAAGCAATGAATACATATTTAAATAACCAACGTGAATTCGAAAACAGTCATAAAAAATGAATAATATAAGAACATACGGCGAGAGCAAAAATACAACACGATTGTTACGCGGCGAGGTATAGAAACACAGCCAGTGCTAATATAAGATCACGTGGCGAGAAGAACACACTACCAGATTTGGGAGAGACATCTCGATTGATTGGCGACTCAGTCTCGGGGTTTGCTATAACAAAGAAAGGAGTACCAAGCCGTCCGACCGGTATAGTGGTTAACGTCGCTGACTGCCGTGCCGAAGGGTCTGGATTTGAATCCCACAGAAGGCATGGATTTTTGTAAATGTAAAGTGCTGGTACGGCATGACGGCACTCCAAATATGCGGCGAGGTCGAAAGTCCTCTCGTGTGTCTTGCTGGAAGGGTGGGAGACCGTCGGACCCGTCCTCCCTCGCGGTGCTTTCTATCAAAATTGGGGACGGAAATGAGCCAAATCGCACTGTCACCTGTTAGGTGCTCAAGCCTGTTGCCAACGACAGGCGTATCTAGTGCTCCTTGCCACGAGGAATTTCGTGGGCTTGGGGTGACTACGTCAGGCAAGTGAGCATAAGCAACCAGAAGTACCAAATAACCTTTTGGGCAACGGTACATCTATAAAACACAACAACGTGCTAAGGATAAATATTTATTCCGAATTTAAATGCCATAAAAACAGCACGCTTACAAATGAAAAAAAAAAAAACTTATGTGGATATCACATGACTTTCTTGTATGGCCTATGAAATTATACACGTTTTTTGCTGCAGTTCGTTTAAACTTATGTCCTAGATTTATTCTAGCTTAAATAATCGATCCCTCCAGCAAGTTGAAAATGACATCAAAAATTTCAAAGTTTGAAATTAAAAATCCCGGTCCAAATTCGATTATTAGTGTAGAATTGCCAAATTATAAATTTCTTCGCCATTTAAACTATTTCCATAACTGGACTTTTATGTGCGTAAATATGCCCCACTCAACTGTTTATCGAGTATTACGGGACGAAGGATTAGACTCCTACCATATACTGAAAATGCAAGCTTCGATACCTTCAGATCATACGCCACGTGTCTAATTTGCACTTTGAATTTTGCAACAGACAGCAGCGCAGCCTGATCTCAGAGCACTTGTCTTATTCATGGATGAGTGCACTTCTATTAGTGCAGGCATTACTAAGTACGCTTCTTTATCACTGCTTAAATTTCTGCTCACGAGTTTCGAAGTCTTGCGTATAAGATTAAATACTTATTTTAACGTAGAAAATACAGGGTGTTTATAAACTCCCGGACCCATTTTGATGTTTAATAACTCATAAAATAATGAAGATATATGGCATTTATTGAGGGAATAACTTATGTATTTTCTTTTTCAGGTTTGAATATCTTTACTTTTGTGAATATTGTCTGCGCGTGCGGTTAATTTCAGATAATTTCATTTTCCAGTCTAAATATCTGTACTTTTCTAAATATCGTCTGCTTATTAATTGTATTTTTCTCTCTTTTGTTTTTGGCAACTATTGCAATGTTATGTGCGCATATGGGGACTGAAAACCCCCATGAATACCGTGAGGCACAAAGGGATTCCCCAAATGTTAATGTGTGGTGTGGACTAATCCATGACTGTGTCATTGGGCCTTTCGTTTTTACAGAAAAGACGGTCTCATCAGTCCTATACTTAGACATGTTGGAAAACTTCGTATTTCCACAATTAGAAGAGCTTCAGCCACATGTCTTTTTGCAACAAGATGGTGCACCACCTCATCGGGGTACCATCGTTCGTAGTTCTTTGAATGACCATTTTACAGGAAGATGGATTGAGCGAGGAGGTCCAATTCCTCGGCCACCCAGATCACCTGATATAACGCCGCTGGACTTTTTGCTTCGGGGATTTGTAAAGGACAACGTTTAGAGGAGGAGAGTGACGAACATTGATCATCTAAAAGCCAGAATGACAACCGCAATAGCCTCTGTGGATGCCGACATGCATGCCGGCACCTGACGTAAATTTGAATATCGACTTGATATTCTCCGTGCGACGAAGGGGGCACACGTGGAAGTTCATTGACAAGGGTCATGAGACTTTTTGAGTCTATCTAATCATTTATATTATTAATTAAAATCTATCTTTACTATTTTATGAGTTATTAAACATCAAAATGAGTCCGGGACTTTATAAATATCCTGTACTTTAAAAAACATTTTATGGTACGAAAACTCATTTTACGTTATACTAAATGGCACTGACCTTGGGTTAAAATTTCTCCAACGTCAGTATGTGATATTTATGGGTGGCTGTTAAAAATGACTTTGAAATATTTTTCATTTACATCATCTGCGAAATAACTTTAAGAAGCGAATTGCTTGCTAGAGATTGGACTTTTTTGAAAACGTAATTAATGAAAATTCCAGATAATTGTGTTCCGAAAAAAGATTTTAAACTGCCGTTAAAAGCTAATGATTTTTGGGTTCTTAAAATATTCGCTTTTTTAAGTCCTTGTATGAAGTACAAAGGAAGTATTGTAATCGCAAGAAATTTCGAGTATCATATTTCAACGAAAATATACATTTTCACAGCTATCGAATGCAATTTAACGATGTTTTTGCCTGACAACCGTACGTAAGAACAGAAAAAAAAACTCTTTTTCCTTCAAATAATTATAAAACTGATTTAAAATGAATTCTGAAATGATTTTTTCATGGCGTCTGTACGTACATGCGTACGTATATATGCACGCATCTTGCATAACTTAAAAACGAATAGCCTCAGAATGTTCCGATTTCGTATATAGGACTATTATAATATGTAGATGCGGATAACGTATTTTGGTTGCAATCGGCCGCACCAAAAGTATATATGTATATATATATATATATATATATATCCACTTCGTTACTCGGCTCTGTGAGCTCAGTTTTTTTATTCTTATATGATGGTAAATTGTGCATTTTTTGCTTTAAAAATTATTGAACTATGTTGTTTTTATCTTCCGGTTAAGGTTTTTATGCCTTTAGTAAATATGTATGCAAGAGTTGTAGAATTATCAACAATTTAAAAGTTCTTTAAGTGCGGCTAAGACTAATCCTTTTTCCCATGGCAGCCATATTTGTTTACATTTGAAATTTCAGGAGCGTAGTGTATTTGTCGCCAATCTAGAGAAACAAGGCTTCGCAACAACAAAGATAACGCCTTCTTTTATTATTGGGACTTAAATCATGCTTAATCCATGCTGGAATTTATTCGAGGAAATAAGGGTTTAAGATTTACTTCGTAATTTTCAATATAGATATTTTGAGGTTTTATGTATTTTTGCCTTGTCACAAAGTGAGAACAGAATAAATTGAATGAGAAATACCGAATCGTCTGTAAAAAAACTGTTTCGTTTTGTTTGTTTGTTTAGTTTCTTTCACGTATCGTTTTAGATTTCTTATAGTACTTCAATAAACATGTGGCAAGTATTAGTTAATTCTCCAGATGATATACATAACTCTTGTGCATTCTGAGTCATAAAATGAATGAGATGTAATGCTGTTAAATGAAGCTAGCGGTAGAGTATTTGTATGGTAAACAAATGTAGTGAATTTAAAAGAGTGAGTGCAGTTATTCTATTGTGTTTTATGCGCTATCGATGAAGCAGATTTAATTCAATCCGATAAGTTTAAATGAAATGCAAATTGCGCATAATTTGATATTCCGTACAAGGAAGTCATGTGGTGTACACCTCAGATTTTTAATAAAGATATTTTGATGTTTAACATATTTTTACAATGTAGTGAAGTGAGAACTGAATTAATTTAATATAAAATATATCTCTAATGAAATTCGAGGAAATATGTTTCAACGAAATGCAGGGAAAAATGCGCATAATTTAATCTTCCATACAAGGGATTCATGGGATGATACACATCAGATTTTTTTCGTTTTGCTTTATGATTGCAGAGGACAATTTTCGGCAAGCGTTTGGCAACGACATTGTTTGCGACGACATTTCGGCAAGCGTTTGGCAACGACATTTCCAAATAATATCAGCCATGAAAATGGCTTGGAACTTAGAAGTCCTTAACACTGCAAAAAAAGTATACAAAGTTTGCAAAAATTTCTTTACATGTAGTTTTTTGAATAACTGCTTGATGCATAGGAAGAATTAGTATTATTTAATTTTTGAATGAATTCTTAATTCCCATATACTTATTTTGTTTCGTTTTCAACAATTTTACACAGTTTTAAAAATTTTTTAAGTAAATAAAGAGGAAAACATTAAATATATGCAATCGCAAAGCTTTAAATAAAACGCTAACCATAAATAGCATAAAAGCGCGCATTAAGCAAAGGACATTGCCGAATGAAATGCCAATATCGTCATTGTTCAGCTAGAATAGTCGGTGACGGTTACAGGCATTATCGGTTGTACGCTAAACCATTACGAATTATCGGTGGGTCATTTTGGACTTTCATTGCTATATATTCAGTTGTTCATTCGAAATTCCTTCAGATTGGGAAGCTTACAAACGTGCGCGCTTAAGTTTTTAAATCCTAATTCATTACAATTAGAAATAAAAGGAAAAATAATAATAATAATAATAAAAATAAAAACCTGAAATCTCTCAGATTTTATATTACGCCCAAGGTAGCGATTTTTAACGTTTTGTTTTCTACCTATATTTATTAAACATAATGTTCTTCGCATTTAAACGACATCAAATTCAGTTCAACAGTAATATCACAAAATATTTTTAAAAAAAAATATTTAGAATTTCCGATACACAGTTTCGCGCCCTGGAAAGATATATATATTTTTGGTACAGTTTTGCCATTGCTCGATTTGAAATCGTTGAGTTTGTTAATCAAAAATTCGTTAAAGTTTTCAAAATATGAAATAGATAATTAAACAAATTCGAAACTCAAAATTCGGGCTTTCAGGTGCCCGTGTTCGTGTGGAGGATTAAGTTATTCAAAATTTGATTGTTGTTACTTATGCTCACTTGTCTGACTGTAACATCTGCGTAAGGCCACGAAAAGTCTCGTGGCAAGGAGCGCAAGATACGTCTGTCGTTGGCAACAACCTTGAGCACTTTACAGGTGTGCAGTGCTATTTAGCTCAGTTCCGCCCCCCCCAGTTTTGATGGAAAGCACCTGAGATAATTTGATGTTTCACATATTTTTACTTGTCGCGAAGTGAGACCTGAATTAATTGAATATAAAATATATCTCTAATGAAATTCGAGGAAATATTTTTAAACGAAATGCAGGGGAAAATGCGTATAATTTAATCTTCCATACAAGGAATTCATGCGATGATACACATCCCATGAAGGGG
Organism: Stegodyphus mimosarum; assembly: GCA_000611955.2. Lineage (NCBI taxonomy): Eukaryota > Metazoa > Arthropoda > Arachnida > Araneae > Eresidae > Stegodyphus > Stegodyphus mimosarum. The sequence goes on along the minus strand of KK113547.1, from coordinate 118,129 downwards.
TGAGGGTCTCCCAACCCTCCCCCCTTCCATCAAACCACATGGGAGAACTTTCGGCTGGCCGCATATTCAGAGTGCCGCCATGCCGCACCGACACTATACATTTACAAACACCCATGCCTTCTCCAGGATTCGAAACCGGGTCCTTCGACACGGCATTCAGCGACGGTAACTGTTATACCGATTGGCGGGCGCAAACTTTGATGCCTGTAGAAACCGTTGTTTTTCCTGAGTGCGAGAAACATACATACATTGATGCAGATTCTTCATTTTTTAATTTCTTTAAATATGTTACGGGGCGATAATATTTGGTGGCAACAATTAAAAAAGTGATTCGCCGTTTATAGTGAAACATCACAAAATGCTGTTTTGAGATTAATAACTCTTCTGGGTTACCCCCCCCTCTTTGGGCTAGTCAAATCAAGAAACCAAAATAATAAAAAAAACACTACCAAATAAGGAAAATATCCTCATATATATTTAAAAATGTCAAGTTAGTTCTTTAATAGTACATAGCTTCCTTCAAATGTGACTTTACGGTTTAAATTGCCGTAATTTCATATATCCAGATCATGAATTACAGCCAGTCGACAATGACCTTAAAGTCAGAAATAATGTTTTCAAGTGCTAATGATGCTGATGACGAATGCCGAAACCTTCCAAACATGTGAATCAGACGAATCCATTTCTGACTTACACCAGTCTTGCAACAGTCTTTTTCACCCCCGTCATTCTGAAAGAAACTAGTTTCTGCACGACAAGAAATTGAAGCTCATAGATATACAAAACAAAACAAAAAAACGGTTTCCCATTTTACGGCATTAGAGATTAACTGGTTTTTCTTTTGCTACAGAAATTCTCGTGTTGAAAACTGAGGTTTCATTTTAAACGGATATATCCGGATTTGTCTTTGCTTTAATGCTTTTCAAAAGCAATCCTATGCATTTGAAGTGGAGAAACTAAAAAAAAAAAAGTATCCGACTTAAAAACAAAATTTCTACAGATTAAAATTAAGCAGTCGAGGATTTCATTATTTTATGAAAAACTCATTACTTAAAGAATCAATAAATAATACGTAGCCTGCAAATTGAGGTTGAATAAATGCTTCTGAAGATTAATCCTAAATGATAATTTTTCTATTTTTAAATGCGGAGTTTAATGTAAGTCCCGCCCCCAATAAACAAATACTTTTGATAAATGTATAAGGTATTTCTCGTGCCTTCTCCGCACGCCTTCGTGGTGTCTTAGTGGTCTGCATGCTCGACACGTAACCGAGAGGTCCGTGGTTCGATTCCCGGCGAAGGCGTTGAACATTTTTCATGTTTCCTGCTTCCAAAAAATCCTAATGTCTCTACACTGGCGCCCGAACTGAAAAGGTGGTGGATGATGATTCTCCACCACCGCGATTTGGCGATTGTGTCCCCAAAACCCCAGTCGCCCTTTAAAAGGGGGAGTATATAAGGTATTTCTCCCGCCTTCTCCGCACGCCTTCGTGGTGTAGTGGTCTGCATGCTCGACGCGTAACCGAGAGGTCCGTGGTTCGATTTCCGGTGAAGGCGTTGCACATTTTTCATGTTTCCTGCTTCCAAAAATTCCTAATGTCTCTACAAATGTATCTAGCTAAATTCTGCTTTTTTGGCTCTTTGTATTGAAGTAATTACCTGTTTCGTTGGTTGATTATCTAAACACGGCAAAGCACTGGTGACAGGTGAAAGCGGGTCCGAAAACACGGGTGGCTTACATAGACTAGTCGGGTATTCTCCGGACCCCCAACTGTTTGGTACGACACCCTCGGCGCCCCTTTCGCCCCGGGGGTCGACGTAGACAACTCTGCGAAGCTACTGGCTAGGATCTGTACCTAGGCAGTCTCGGCCACGGGGGTATACAAATTATGAACCTAGTGGTTCTGGGGACTCCGGAAAGGTCACTTATTGGTCGGCCCAGTGTCCGGCATGTCTTAGAGCATGGTGGTACTGGTAGCCCGGGGATGACTCCCCGGGTTTGCTGGGTAATGTCCCCTTGCGTCGGGCTCGCCCGAGCGACTGGTAGGTAGCAAATTGACGACAAGTGACGCCTCAAATTGGGTGCGTTGCGTCGACTCCTCAAGGCTCCGGGAAAGAGGTTGAACCTCGGCCTCGATTCTGCGGGGGGAAGGACCTGTAGTGCCTTTAAGTAAAGCGGAACAGGGAAGCCAAAATTGTTGTTGTCGTTGTTACCCTCGGCGCCCCACAACGAACGCATAGAGAGTTTATTAAGATGTTACATATGCTGAAGGAGACATTAAACTATACATTTTACATATTGCTACACAGACAATAACTAAAATGTAGATACCAATTAAATTAAATTTCACAGATGATTAGGAATGTTGAAGCAGATATTGAATACATAGTAATGCAGATATTATACGGATACATAGATGCTAAATACACTATTACATACTACACAGATACTAAATAGTAATATCGATACTCAGACACTATATTATACTGATAAACAGACACTATAAACATTATTATTTACTACACAGATATTAAATGAGGATGCAGACACTGATTCTAATTACTAATGAAAGCCACTACGCAGATATGCAGATACAACCCAGATCTACATATACGATAAATGACGAAAGAAAACAGATATACAGATACTGAGGCAGATATACAAATACAATAACTGACGAAAGAACACAAATATACAAATACAATAACTGACGAAAGAACGCAGATATACAGACACGATAAATGACGAAAAAACGCAGACCAGATATACAGATACTAATTACACTGTTACACAAATATAAAATACGAATCACAAATATTAAACTGCACTATATAAACTATACAGATATTAAACATACTACCCAGATTTTTAGGTCGTAGGAAAAAATGTCACCCGGAAAATAAGGAACGGAGAGAAAGGTACCGGAAAATTAGGAAACGGAAAATAAGTCACCATTCTTTTGGAATGTGAAAAATAAGGGATGTTTAGAAATATCGCCAAGATGGGAGATAAAAGTTTTATCGTAACAACCATACCTGCGGAATAGGGAAATCTTCTGACGATGATTGACAGAAGATAAGCGCGCTGCTGGCTTGTCCGATGGTAAAAATAAAGGGTTGACCAGCGGGTCATGGTCATTAGTGATTGTTCCCTTCGTACCCCACATAGTTATAGCCTTAAGCTGTGGTTCAGGGGTGAAACATTTTCGCATAACTGAACGTTAAAAGCAGTATTATGAGAAGCCGTTGTAGATGAAATTTAGTCACAGTTTGCGAAAAGAATATTAAAACCTGCTATCGAAATTATCTTGCTCGGCTGCAGCTAGCTCAACGTCTTGCTCTTAAAACTTCCCTCAAGAGAGCCCGCTATAATTCTGCCGGTTAAATTAGAATTTGGCAGATTTCTCCAACTCCGATTGGCAACATTATTTGGCAAGACTTTAGAGTTCCTTTTTTTCCGTTCCTTATTTTCCGGGTAACATTTTTTCCTTTCCTTATTTTCCGGGGCTTTCTTTCCGTTTCCCTTTTTTCCGGGTGACAGTTTTTCCGCGCACCGATTTTTAATACGAATGAAGACACAACGGTAAAGCACACAAGGGCTATTTTTCTGAGGGAAGGATTGCTTTCGTAGAGGATTTTTGGAGGAAAACTGGTTCATGTTCATGTGGCCCACCAGCGGCCGAGCGTTAAAGTAGCTGAACACTGGTAGTTCGGTGTGGGGTTCCAATCCCGGCAAATGGACTGCCTGCACTGGCGTTTTCATAGTTTTTTTTTCCATTTGTAACATGGATATAAGCCAGCTTCCCTTAGAGAGTCCTCCCCAAAGCCATCCGCTCCCTTAGGAACAAGGCCCACGAGTGCTTTGCTTAGTTAAATAAATCAAATCCATCTTATTTAGGTTGCACATGTAAAATCGACGAAATTAAACCTTGTAACTTCCCCATTTACCTCGGTTCAAACGCAGGATGATCTGCAGTCATTCAGAAATTTTTAACACCTATACAACTGGTGGTGCGTGTTATTTCTTTAACTAGGTTTATAATTTAACATCAAACAAACCCATTCTCAGTATAGCCTCTCGTAAGTTTAGAATATTTTGAGTCAGTTTGACTTAATTTAAACACTAGCCCAGCTATCCAACCAATGACAGAATTTTACTTAGTACACTGGAAAAAAAAGGGGGAACAGTTCTATATCTCTTCTACTGAGCCGATTGACGAAATTCAACTTGCGTTTTTCATGTCTCGACTTAGGATATGTATTCTATATATATACAGTATTGTTCGAATATAGGTTAGGTTAGGTCATTCAATTTTCGCAAATCACAAGAGGGCTATATGCCTTAAGGGAGGGATGCCTTCGTGGAGGACTTTGTGAGGGAAACTGGCTCGTATACACGTTACACATGGGGAAAAACCACGAAAACGCCCATGCAGCCAGCCCATTCCCGGGATTCGAACCTCGGACCGAACTACCAGTGTTCAGCGTCTTTACCGCTCGGCGGGCCCATTTGAATATAGGTAATTGGTCACAAAATCGGACTTTTTCAAATGACATA
>KK113547.1:88974-113509 GCA_000611955.2 Stegodyphus mimosarum | reverse complement strand
ATATCTTCTTTTTTATTAAACTTACTTGATTCGCTCCTCCAGAATTGGAAATTTAGGCTTAGTTCAAATTTAATTCGCACATTTTTTATGATGAATTTTTAAATATTTTTTATAAATTTTTCGAAAAAATTTTTAACATCATCTTAAAGTATATTTATTTATTTCTAGGCGCCCACGGAAGAATTTAGAGTTTTTTATTAAAAATTTCCTAAGATATGCGTGAATTTACATATTGGCGCATTTTGAAATTTAGCCGTTACAAGCGATAACACCAAACGTGGTTTACCACTTTGTTAAAATTATTTAAAAGTAATGAAAGTGACCTCTTTTCCGGTCCTGTAAAATGAAGAAAACGAAAGGAAAATAGGTTGCTAAAGTTCACCAAGTAAATTATTCCTGGCGCAAACTGAAAAAAAAGTGCGCCAAGATAAATTTTTAAATTTCTCAGTAAATTTCGCACCAACTTTTACAAAATTAAACTTTTAGGCATAATTTGAGTCGTAAAATCGAAATGTGGAAAAAAATAAAATGGTATGTTACTTCAGAAAAAGTCCAATTTCGTGTCAAAATACCTATATTAGAACACTGCTGTATATAAATCTAAAATATATCCTAAGTAGCTCTTTCGAGACATGAAAAACGCAATTTGAATTTCGTCAATCGGGCCAGTGCAGCGGGAGATATAGAACTGTCCCCCTTTTTTTCCTTCCCAGTGTACATAGAACAATTGAAGGGTTTATTAGAATTTCGCTAAAAATTACAGAACTAAAATAATTTATATTCCCTTCTTACGGAACTTATAGGTAAGAAAGGTACGAAAATATTTACATGTCAGAATTTAAATTTAAAATTTATCTCTTATTTCACAACTATTAGTTTAATTTTCAATTAGAAACAAACTCATCAATTAATGGCAACAGCGCCTGAAGGCAGAGAATAATAGTACAGTTTATAAGGTATTTTTCTCCCTCCTTACCACGTGTCTTTGTGGTGTAAATGGCTAGCAAGTCCATTTAGGAATCGGGAGATCTGGTGTTCGAATCCCGGGAAGGGTGTTGTAAATCTTTCATGTTTTTGCAATGTCAATCCTAATGATTCTGCAAGTTTAGACCATGGTAGGCGGAGATTCAGTCTTCACTTATAATTTTAGATTATCAATACAGCAATAATAATGATCATCGAAGAACCGTTCACAAGAATCGCTGAAGAATCTGTACATCCAAGAACTTTTGAGGAACAACAGCACGATATTTGTGCATGACTCGCTTTGCATCTTCTTGCCAAAAGCGATATTATATAATCCCACTGATAAATAAAGCCAAAGCAATTCAATGATTAAAAAACTTTGATGTAGATGGAGACAAGGAACTACGTTGCTTGTCAAGAATTCTAGATTCATTTCTATATAAAAAACAAGAGAGAAGATTCCCTCTTCATCAGTAGCAACGTGAATCCTTGGTAGGTGCAACTACTAAGAGTCTTCGATGGTATCAACTATTGATGGTATAGCTCAAAGGTCGATGACTTTAATTAAGAAATAAGCGCATATGCATACAGAGCAAGAGAAGAAATATTTGCCAAGCTAAAACAGTCCGTGTTCTTTAAGTACAAAGTGAAAATAGCGAGAGGACAATCGTCAAACTGGCGCAAGAGAAGTGAGTGGTGACGGGGGAAGTGGACATCATTCCTCTACCATTGTGGTTAATCAGTTTAAACAGAAGCAAATCACAGATCATGGCTTGTTTAAAAGGCATACGTCCGGTTAGGGAATTTACCAGTCTAAGTTACTTGAATATTGTTCTTCCTGCGATGGAGTTTTCAAGTTACATGAAGCAAATGAGAAGTTTTTCTATACTATCATCCGTCTTCTTAGTAAATTCCTTCACTCGCCTAACCGTAAATATTCTGTCAAGTAAATTATGATAAATAGGTTCTTCTGGTACTGATTTTCAAATGTTTTTGAGAATTGATTTTGCGGTTTTTTTCTTCTTCCAATTGGTATGTGTGAAATGTCATTTTATTGTCTTCCATAAATTTCAGAATTGTGTTATAGTCTTTAAGGGACTGACTGTAAATAAAGACAGATTTTCCTCTCATTTGTGCTTCATATTCGTGTTTGCATTTTTGCATAAGTGCATGGTCAGTCGATAGCCAATCAACGGTGTCCTCACCTAAAACTATCGGGGGAATTTTGGATTTAATGTTCTGGCCTTCTGTCTCTTTAGTGTTTCCTTCTGAGTTTTGGGAATCAAATTTATTAGAAGACTTGGTTTCCTTATTTTGGGTCTGGGTGGGTAGTTTACAGGTCTTATTTGAGGTTTCCAGTTTTTCATCTGTTGGAATATCCGTGGGTTCCTCGAATTCTGCTTTGGTTTATTTTTACTATTTGCGCGGTTTTCAGGGGTTATGACTGCTTCTTTATCAGATTTTTTAGATTGTGCTGCTCTCAAAGCGATTCTTTGGTCAAATTCATATATGCTTCTAATACTTCAGGTGAGTAAGATTCGAGGATAGGGTCCGTGTAGATTTCGGGTGCGGTTTTAATTATCTTAGTCTTCTTAAAGCTGTTGCTCGTCTTGGAACGCGGGAGATTTAACAAAGTCCTTTAATGGATATTTTTGCTTTGCGCTCGAGCGTAAAGAACACGTTGTGCTGTCAGATCCATCCATAGAGTAATTGTAGTCCTGCCTATATCATTTCTCATTATCCAGATGTTGCTTACTCGCCGCCATGACGAGACCTTCTGAATCTGTCGACATGAGGAGAAGAACTGAGCCAATCTCTGAATGAACAGAAACAATGAATCTTTAATACTTTTATGCTATTTTTATTATTCCGGCATGCTGCGGGGAATTCCTATCCCTGCTCTTTCCATATTCCTGATTCAATCCCGCATAAGGCCTGACTTCTGAGAAAGTTCGTATATAGTATTCTCCAAATGAGATATAAGCCAAGGTGGAAAAAACTTTGAAGACCATTGCTTCTTGCTAGTAAATGCCAAGACTGGACGGAGCTGTAGAAGGGGCTGTTGTCAGGGACTGTTGAGCTGGTGACGTGGCCTAAAGCAGCGAATCTAATGTCATGAGTGGCGTGCCTTGCCAACTACTGCACTAATTGAAAAGATATATGCACATAATTCAAAATGAAATATTCAGAAATTGCTATGTACACTATTTACATGGTGATGAAATGTTCTTTTGAAAACAATTATGAAATGACTGTTACTTTTCAGACTGTTGGGGGCCGGAGATTTCCTGGCTGAGCGGTGGTATGTTAAGTCCAGTATGTAGTAGGCGGGCGGCGAATGAGCGCAGAGGCTTGTCTTCGCTCAGAATATCGTAAGAAAGCACTTCAGCGACGTTTGCTGGGTTGTTCATCAAAGCACTTTGGAAGGAATTTCCATTAATCCTATTGATGAATTCCTAAATTGGTTCAAGTTTTAAATCGAAATGAAGATTTTATTTCGGATGTAACAGGGCGCACTGAATTTTCTGAATATTCTTATGTGTGGCACTGGCCCAGGTAGGCGAGGCATAGCTCAGATTCAGTCGGATGACCGAAGGATAAAGTCTTTTTTTAGGTTCAATGACAGATTATTACTCTTTAAATTGGAAAAAGGTTGAACGTGATCCTGTGGGCTTTTCCGCGGGTCTGGGTCACGTAATCGTTCCAGGTGAAGTTGTGATTTAACGTGACATCTAAGCAGCTGGTTTTCTTGACAAGCGGGACAGGAGATCCAAATAAAATAATTTTTGATTTGAGAATATCTCGTCTTCGGTGTTCCCTGATCACCAAGGGTTTCGATTTATTCGGCTAGATGCATGTTTTCCAGCGGCTACACCAGTTTTCAATTGCCGGTATTTTTTCCTGTAGTTTAGTCAACGCACGTTCAGAACGATGTGATTTAACTGCAATTTCCGTATCGTCGGCGTAGCTAACTAGGAGTGAGTTGACATCATCGCGGGAGATTGGGAAATCGTTTACATACAGGATATAAAATATAGGGTCAAGTATACTGCTGTGGTGAAAACCCCCTGGAAGTCCTTGGAATCGCCTTTCCATGCTTGACCGTAAAAGTCTAGGAAAGAATTTATCATGAGGATGAGATCGCGCGACAGCTCGATCTTGGTGAGTTTGAACAAAAACCCTAGATGCCAGACGCGGTCAAAAGCTTTTTCCGCATCTAGCATCAGGATGGCAACACTCATTTTATTGTGCAAGGCCGAACCGATGAATTCAGTTAGGCGAACGAGCTGGGTGGTGGTGGAAAGTTTTTTTCTGAAAACCATGCTAATGATCTGCTACAGAGTTGAGGTTATCAGTCAATCTGCAGTAAATAAGTCTTTCGAGAATTTCGCTGATTGAGAACAAATGGCTGATGGGCCTGTTGTTAGCTGGATTACGTGTTGTTTTCCCGAATAAAGGATCAGAAAAATATTCGCACTTTTCCATGCGTGGGGAAAGTAATTTAGGTGCATGCAAGCGTTGAAGATACTTGTCAGCTTGCAGGTCATTTTAAATGGAAAATTGTTTAGTATCTGATTACTAATGCTATCACTGCCTGGAGTCCTTTTTGGTCTCAGCGCCCTGGTGATTTCGTTTACTTCATGAGGCGTAGCAAAGATCGTGATTTTCGAAGCACTGGGTACGTTTAGCCAGAAAATATAAATTGAAGATTTAAATAGTCATAGTTTTATTGATTAGATATTTTGTATGAAAAGAGTATTTGGATTTCATGTCCAAGAAGACTACATTTCCCTCGCGTACGCCATGGCTTTTAAATTTAAAGTTGTCAGGACTATTGTTCCTTCTATTTACTTTTGCAAAGTAACTGCAGTCTTGATTAGGAACAGGGAGTTTACTCAAAGCTATGTTCGTCCGTGTGTAGAAAATATTGTAAGGTTTTAGTTAAACTAACGAAGTTTTATGTTAATTTCTCTTTCCAGTGAACTCTTATTTCAACTTCCCGTTAGAATGAGCTCGCGTTTCAGCTTTATGCTGATTTGAAGTGGAGCCAAGTTTTGTATTTAAAGGTTAGCTAGGAACTTCTCAGTGTGAGAGAGTTTTTAGTCTCAGATCACTTCGGCTCTGTTCGACGTCCGCCTGACTAGCTAGCATTTAAATTCTGAGCCTTAGCGCTGTTACTCTAATACTTATTGAAGTAATCTAAGTGCGTTAGTATTAGCCAAATCTTGCTACGTACCATTGATAGTTTAGAATAGAGGCCAACCTCGCGTTTAAAGCTCAGAGAGCAACGACTACTTAATTTCTATTCACTTTATTATAAATTATTTGATTGTTCAGTTTAGACCCAAGTGCGGTCATTATTTTTTGTTATCCCTTCCGAGTTGGGAAGTGGCTGTAAATAGTGGGTTAATAAAGGGGTCATTTTAAACCCCTCTTACGTGCAGTTACTCTACCACTGACAAGAACATAGCTGCATTCAACTCCCTGTTCGAGATCAGGACTTTGAAACGGTTACGACAATGTTCGCCAAAAGCATGCGCAGAACACTCAGTCCTGATAATATAACAAAGATAAATAAATACAACAAAGCTAAGAAAGATACAAAGTACAACAAAGAAAAGAAGGGTTAAATTTACCCTTTATTTCTCACAGCGTATAGCCGCTCTCGCACTTCGGGATAGAGAGACCAGTACTTGGTCTAAACCAAGTACCAGACTATGGTCTAAAACGCAGAAAGTATAAAATAAACAAGCTGAACTAAATAAGAACTAAAGTAAGATGCTTTACAGAGAGTCGCAACGCGGAGATTGGCCCTTTAACACTACATATGTAGTGAGCGGAATGCAAAAAACTGCAATATGTCTTCAAATATCAACGAGAATTAAGTTCTGGCCTTAAAGGCTGACATGAAAAGCACGCGCGTGGTGAAACAGGCAGAAGGATTTCTCTCCTTCTCTTGGCTAAAAGTCATGTCTTAAATACTTCTACAGTTTGCAACCTCATTGACATAAACAATTCTATTTGCGCTTATTCTGGCCGGAAATGGAAAATAAAGGAGCAGGATAGCATTGTTTTAAAATATAATAAATGTTAGTAAAACTTAAAATCCTTACAAACTGATTGCAGAAACAGGATATTTTCGAGATGATTGAACACATCTTAGAGTGTGTAACTGATTTTTAAATGTTACCGTCGTGTCAGTTTTACATTATCTTCATTCAAATGTTCGCCAAGCAAAAGTATAAGTTCGGTTATTTAAAGGGTACACATATCATAAAAAAAGGAATTTCCAGCCGAAGGAAGGGGCTGTTATTCTACAAAAAAAATAATATAAAATAAAAAAATATATAATATCCTTATCTATTTTATCTACTTTCAACAAAAACCCTCGCTAATGAAAGAGCAGTAACATAATTATTAATAATATAATTTTTATATCTTTATTTGAAACGAACAAGGTTTTTTTTTGGTGGGCTCGTTCCAGAAAATGAGAAGGAAAAAAATAAATGGAAACATAGCAGAAAAGAATTAAGCAGTGAGAGCACCTCAATGATTCTAATTGATTCCCTCATAATTAAAGTTGGGGAATTTTGTTATTTAAAAATAACAAGATGGAAATGTTAATGGAGTCTTTCCTAATCTCTTAAAATAAAATAAAAAAAAATTCTTGAAAAAACTAGGGAAGTAAGAAAGTGCTCTGTGACATTTACGATAAAATGTTTACCTCCTGTTAAAATTTATACTTAGTTCAGAGTAACATTTTATAGATTTAATTTTTCTACCAAATACATTTGATTCTCCTTCTTATTAAATCTAGAATAATTAGAATTGCTTAAATGAAAGTACTGAAACAAAAGAATAGCAAAATACATTAGGAGAAATACTTTGCGATTCAACAAATTGTAGTAACTGAAAGAAACTTTAACTTCTTTTAAATTATAAGATAATAGCCGCATTTCGTAAATAATGCTTTCGTTTCGTTATAACAAGAAGCTCCTCAAGCAGATTGTTTTTAGATGAGAACAATAAGTTATTTTTTAGCCAAGTCAGTATTTTAAATACTGGCAAGCGTTTGGAAAATCAACCAATCAAACTAATTTCCCAATTCGAAGGGGTTGATTACTATACAACGTCAAGCACACAACAGAATCATTATCTGATACCAGTTTAAAGTTATCTCTCATTTTGAGTGCTCATATTCATTTATACGATTAGTTACAGAGCACCTTTAATGAATGTTTCAATATATTAAGATTTTTTAGGTTAAAATACCCCACGTCAAACAAAGTTTATTAAGAAGTCAATCAACAACAAAATCAGAAATATATTTGCAAATTTTCGCAGGACTAGTTTCGGTGGTTTTACGGAACCATCAACTTCAGCTGCCAAAGTGCAAATGAACGAGATAGACATGGCAATAAGATGAGATAAGATAAGAATGGCTCAACAGGAGTTAAGCTACTGGCGCCATCTATTGATGAAAAAAGAAAATTAAACATTAATTTTTTAGTTCGGGTGCCATTGTAGAGATATTAGGTACTTTTTGAATAAGGAGAGATGAAGAAATGAGCAATATCCTCATCGGGATTCGAACTACGGACCTCTCGAAAACTCGCCGAGCCCTGACCACTGCACCACGAAGGTATGCTAAAAACGCGGAAGAAATACCTTATAAGATGTGGTTATGAATTCGAAGATGAACATTATTTAGTTGTCTCTGTTAATCTGCTAACATCCATATGGTAAAGGTTGCGTTATCATCAGACAGGAAGTGGTTAGTGATTCTGACTACCGTACCGAAGAGCCCACGTTCGAATCTCGGAGAAGGCAATGATGTAATTTGTTCGTTACTTTATAGGAGGCAACGGTTTCCCATCTAATAGCTGCCTCCATAATAAAATGACCACCGCTACCGGCCTTAGTAGTGTCCAATGCGTATAACGGCGCCATGGGGGAAGGGAACTGTATAAACATACAAACAAGGAATAAACTAAACTTTACTGCCAAGTTTCCCAATTACACTAAAATTTACTACTTGTAAATGGAACTTCTACAGTGTGCAGGTAATAATTATTTATATACAGACTTGATAGAAATCTATCAACGCAGAAACAGATCACAGAGTGGATTAATTGCTAGTCTGAAGCACAAGAATTCTAACCCTAACATTCTCTGATGCGAAATTTTATTTTCCAGAAAGATTCTTCTCTGCTCCTAAAATTAGGTTTACATTAACTCTGTATAGCAATGTTTTGGCAAAGCGCTTCTGCTGTCTACTGAATTAATGCCTATTGGGTATTTATATGCTTTAGCATTTTTATTTATTTTTATTTATTTATTTTTTTTGTTCATGTTTGTAAAGTGAATGTTGCGTCAGAAATATAAAAACTACAGGAAAGACAAAGCAGCTTGAAAATTTATTTGGGGGTTTAACCTCCCGACAACATCTCACATTGTTAGCATGGTTTGGTGTGTTTGGTTTAATGGATTATGGCAAGTCACACTAGGGTTATTTGCCAAAAGGAAGGGGTGACTTCGTAGAGGAATTTCAAAAGAAAACTGGCTCGTATACACTTAACACATGTGGAAAATCACCAAAACTCCCGTTTAGCCAGTCCGTTCGATTAGGATAGAATCCATGGTAGAACTGCCAATGTTCAGCTATTTTCCGCTCGGCCACTGTTGGGCCATTGTTAGCATGAATCTGAAGTTATAATCTACAACTTACGTTAAAATAAGGTATCGGATGGTGCAGTGGCTAGATCGTTGCACAGCAACACCACAGATCCGGGTCTCGATCCTTGGGCTAGGCAAAATCGACTGAGTCTTTTATCCCTTGAGGAGGCTCGATAAAATGAGTACCAAGCTCGCTTGGAAACTAAACACTGGGGTCATGAGACAGGCTGACCACTTGTCCAGGCAAAGATTCACAAGCACCCCGGAGCCCACGATCTACTAGAAAGCAAAATCAGGGCAATGCTGGCCATGGCTCTCTAATTGCTGTTTGTGAGTTTAGTTTAGAGTTTAGAGCATTAAAATGAAGCAAATTCAATCACTGTGTGGCTAATAAATAATCAATAAATTCTAAAAATATTAATTATTATCCAAATTAGGTATTAATAGATAGAATTTTGAGGATAATCATTACATACAAATGTCAATAATCTCTAGAGTCTCAGTGTTTTCGGAAGCATAAACTAAGTAAAGACTCTAAACAGTGCTAAGAGAATTATCGCTATGTCCTGTAAGAAAACACAGATGACAGGTGAAAACGATTCCGGATACCCGCGCTGCTTACATAGACTAATCGGGTATTGTCCGGATCCCGCAACTGTTTAATGCAACACCCTCAGCGCACCACAAGTAGCGCATGGGTAGTTTATAGTGTGCTACATATGCTGATGAAGACATTAGACTACACATTTTACTACACAGATACTAAATAACTAAAATACAGATACTAAATAAATGAAATTTCACAGATAATTACGAATGCTGAAACAGATATTAAATGCTTATGCAGACATTATACAGACACATAGATGATGAATGCACTGTTACATACTGCACAGAAAACGAATGTTGACGCAGCTTCTAAATACTAACGCGAGTAGTTACACAAATCGACGGATAATAAGTGCACTAGTACGCACTACACAGATACTAGATACCGGTATAGATACTCAGATACTAGAATCAGATATTCTAGCAAGGTATTCTGTGAGTTATTCATTTCACAGGGTATCTTGCTTTACCAAAAGCATAATAGACAGAAATTTCTTTGCTTGCAATTTTTTATAGATTTAATAAAATAATATTTATGAATTCTTAAAAGATTTTTAAACTGACTCAAAATTTGTCTGGATTTGGAAATATTACCATTCTTCAATTTTTATTATTAAAAACTATTTTATCTTAAAAGGGGTGTCAGAACCCTCTATACCGACAATGTTAAATTGGCCATTTTCAATGTACCTTTTCTCAAAATCTGCTGTAAATATCTTGAAATTTTTTGTGTAATTAACGTACACCTATCTGATTATACTGAAATGAGCTTTTGAAACATTTTGAATTGTAGAATAATTTATAGACTATTTTATTAGGCATAGTAAAATTTAGCACTTTTCTCACGCAAAAAAATTTGTGAAATTTTTTTATCTTAATCTATCACAAAAAGCTCATTTCAGTAAATATTAGAAAATATAATAAATAAGCCATAAAAAGTTTAGGTACCTGGGAGCAGTAGTTCCTGAGAAAAGGTACATCGAGTATAAAAAAATTGCGTTTGGAGAAAAACGCGTTTTTGAAGCATTCAATGATAAAATAAAACTAGACTTTTTAAAGTTCTAATTTTCATAGAGATTAAAGTATAGTATTTTTAGAAAGCTAAACGTGTAGAGAATTTGAAAATGCAAAAATCCCAAATCAATATTTTTTGAAGATGTTTGGCTTCCAAAGCCCCTTAATAAAGTGAATAAATTTGGATTCAAGAAATCAAACAATGCTCAAGAACTAATAAGCTAACCATACATTCAAAAACCCTTATTACCTTTTCTAAAACATGTATAAGCAGCAGAATTCTTTGCCCATTGAAAGTCAGCAAGACATAAGCGGTTTTAGAAAATACTCTCATAATTTATCTTTAGACTTTCAGAAGTTTGAATGCCTATGAAAATACGTTTGCGAGCTAATGGGACTGAAATGCAGGTAATTTCTCTTTTCTGATTGACCGAAAAAAAATAAACTTCCCGCCATATATTCTATTCAAATACTGCTCGGGTTAGATAAGACAACATATGTTACAGCACAGAGTTAAATAAAAAATTTAGCCTACATAAACAAAACTAAAGTATACTGTAAGTATGTATATTTTGCGGAAACCCAAATTGTTACGAGAAAGCTTGACCTGGCAAAACAAGAGCACTCTAGTGGAACCCTTTTATATACAGTGAATTATGGGAATGCTGCGGAGACATCTTTCGTATTACAAATAAACTGTCCTGATACGTTCTGTTTTATGCGCAATAAATTATGCTACTATCGAGTAAAAGCAGTCGACTCTATCTAGATTCAGCGTTGCGAGTAAACAGTAAAGGCAGTTTATGTTTGCTTCGCTGCTATGATATGGATTGTTATCAAGAGCTAATGAATAAATTATTCCAAAAATCTATTTAATTATGTGAATAAATTATCTGAAAAATATAATTACATATAAGAATCAATTAAAAGGTAAATTCACACATTTAAATTTAATGTACGATGTTTCGTAAGATATAAATGATTTTAAAATGCAATTTCATATGTATAGGTGACAATTAAAATTAATTTGCTTCTCTCCCATGACTATTTTGCGTAGTTGCTATGGTATTAACAGCTAACAAGTACTTGTAGAGGCACGAGAGCTATCTGCCAAAGAGGAGGAATGCGTTCGTGGAGGAATTTGCAAGGTAAATTGGCTTGTGTATACTTTTCACATGGGGAAATCCACGGAACGCCCATGCAGCCTGTCCTTTTCCTGAAATCGAACCCAAATCGGAACTACCACTGTTCAGAGGTTTTTCCGCTCGGCCACTGGTGGACTGAATAAATTATTAGAAAAAAAAATAAAAGAAGAAAAATCTGAAAGATTTTAAAATTTGCATTAATCCCAAAGGGGCGTTTTTTTAACGTTTTGTGTGTTACATTTATTTATTAAATATCATGTTCTTCGCACTTAAACCATAAAATTCAGTTCAACAGCAATATCACAAAATAATTTTAAAATGAGCTAAATTTTCCGATACAAAATGTCGAGCCTTGGAGATAAAAAATATTTTTTTCTTTTTCGTTCAGTGTTGCCACTGCTCACTTTGAAATCTTTGAGTTCGTTAATCAAAAAATTTGTTAAAGTTCTACAAAATATGAAATAAGTAATAAAATAAATTATAAATTTGGGCTTCGAGATACCCATATTCAGGTCGAAACGTACGTTGTTCAAAATTGGATGGTTCTAGGTACAGTTGTTTTATCGCATGCGGGAAACATACATACATTTATACAGATTCTTCATTATTTTATTTCTTTAAACATAATGCAGGGCTCTAATATTTGGTGGCAGCAATTTGAAAAGTGAACCGACATTTAAAATTCAAAGTTCCGAAACAAACTTAATAGCCCTTCTGAGCTAACGCTCCTTTGGGCTAAAAAGTATATTTTTATAAATTATCAGATAGATCAAATTTTTATCAATGTAATTTCATGTAGTTTAATTTAATATACGATTTTATATTATAAGGTAGTTTCTCCCCCCCTCTCCATACCTTTGCGGTGTAAAAGTAGCACACGCGGCGCGTATTGGAGAGGTCCAGGTTCGAGTTCCGGTCGAGGCATTACTCATTTTTCACATCATCTGCTTCAAAATAGCATAATGTCTGTACAATGTAAAATAGAAATAATTAAAAATGCAATATTTCATCTATATGGAAGAAAACATTGCATGTTTTTCTGCTAATCTACTGAAAAGAGACTTTTTTCCCTCATTTTATCAACTGTTTACGCTTCTTGTCATGAACATTTAACCAGCTGAATTTTCCTAAATTAGGCAATGATTTTCAAGAAAGAATTTTATAATGACCAAACGAAAGCAAAGGTTTAAACATGCAATTTTGAAATTAAAAATTAATCTACAATTAATTAAGATACTAGATAGTTTCATGAATTGAAGTGTATTCACTACAACTGACGGCTGATAGAAAGTAAGCAAAAATATAAAATACACTCATCTCCATAAATTAAGGATAATGCCCGCTTCGGCAAATAAAGATTCAGAAACAAAACAAATGTGACTCATTCATAAAGCCCATTTATTAAACAAAAGATGAAAAACAAAAAAGATGGTGTATATATAATACCATTCATATAAACTACGATTTTTGCTCCCGGTAGCAATTACAAAAAATACCTCTCTTACAAAAACTTAGCATTACATGGTTGGTATGATGGTTAATATATTCTACGTCACCCAGACGATGAAATACAGTCCGTACACCGTCTAGGCATGCTGCGTATCAAATTATCGAGCTGATCTTGAGAAAGATTTTTCCACTTAGCAAGCAATGCTCTCCGTAGTTCTGGTACACGTTCAGCTAAGCATGTTCAGCTAAGTATGTCACACACATGATCTATCGGATTCAAGTCAGGTGAGAATGCTGGCCATTCCATACGGTCGATATCCTCAGATTGAAGGCATTTCTTTACAGTGTTGTACTGTGAGGACGGAGGTTGTCATCCATAAACACAAATTCTGCGCTCATGGCATCCCTAAACAAACGTACACGTTGTTCCAGAATGATGTCTCAATAAATTTGGCCTGTCATAGTTCCGATTTGAAGAAGGAGATCTGTTCTGGAGCCAGTATAATTCCACCCCAAACCAGCAGTCCTGCGCCACCGTAATGGTGTCCTTCAGTGATGTTGTTTTGGTGGTAGACCTAGAGTTCTCCATATGAAAGTCTGATGTAAATCAGTCTGCAAATTAAACCTTGACTCGTTGGAAAACATCACACAAGCCCACTGTGACATGACACAATGCCCTCGCCGGAACTCGAACCAAGGACATCTTGAATATGCGTCCAGGGTACTGACTACTGCATCCCAAAGGCATACTAACAAGGCAGCAGAAATACCTTATAGTTTGATAAAATTTATTTTAAAAGGAACACTTAACAGCTCTGAAATTTTTCACAAAAATACTCCCACAGCTCTTTTCAGTATCGCAGAGCGCAATCAGTAGTTACATTCAAACCACTGAGAGCGTTGAATACAACTCGGCGCAAAGCACATCTAAAAAGCGAAGCACACACGGAGATACCTCAGTACTCCGTAATCGACTCTGAACTGAGAAACTGATAACTGATACTTTGATACTTTTTGTTACGCTCGTCTGCAGCGCAAAATTTATTACCCTATTACCAGCACCTCAGATCACCCCGATTAGGGGAACATCATATAACCCGCCTTAAGTAAATAACCCGCTTTGGGTGAATTAGGAAAGGAGAAAAAAAATTTAGACCCATGCCTGTGTAGTATGGTGCGCTGCGCAGGCAGCTTTAAGATGCTGTGTATTTTAGGTACAATTTGTAAGTGTGAAAGGAGTGTTTCTCTTTCCAGGAGAGAGAAATGACTATTGAACATGTAAATTAAAGTACAGAGAAGCAAAACCTGCAGAGATAACTGCAGCGATAAAAATATCTGAGATTTGGAGAAGGATGAAAAGAAAGAGAGAGTGGAATAAAATCGCAGTATCAGAGATAAGATCCCAGACGTTCTGTCGTTGTCAGTCACGTGAGAGGTCACCCTCCTAAGCACTGAACCAAAGAATATGTATTGTTAACAAACAAAACTTCTCCGCAACAGAAGTGACTCCGTCCCAACGCAGAGGGAAACAAATGCGCCAAATGTCTGTCGCCAAAGCTCGAAGTCTGCCTCGAAGTTCGAAGGTCAGTTTATCAAGAGTTCATATACCGAATATGGTTTTAAATTTCTTTAAACTTGAAAGGAAAAGAAAATATTTTTTTCGCGAAAGTAATTAATAAATTAGTTATTTTGAGTAAAAAAAAGTAAGAAAATCCAAGTTTAATTTATCTAATTTTATTTAATTATTTATTCTTTTTTCGCACAGAGGAAAATTCTAGCCTCCAGGTTTCGTCGCCAAATCCCCTGGCGAATTTTCCCTCCGCATTGTAGCATGGCCAACTACAGGATCGGCCACGGAAGCTCAGAAGTCATGTGATCTGACGTCACGAACTCCGTCTGAGGAAAGAACGTTTGAGTGGGAGACGTGGATGTGTGTCGTTGGAGTAACGTATATATTTAGTGTCCCTTGTTAATAACGAGTATTTTAAGCCGTTTTATTTTATATTATTTATAATGCCAGATCGATGCTGTGTCCCAGGATGCCAGTCAAATTATGACAAAGCTGGAACGTACGTTTCTGTTTTTAAATTTCCAAAAGACGTTGAAAAGAAAAGTATATGGTGCAAGAAGATTCCACGAAGAAACTGGTCGCCATCTGCAAGAAGTGTTGTGTGTGAAAAACATTTCATTCAATCGGATATTATAAGAATTGACGAAATATCAGACAGAGATGGTACTATCTTAAAAGTGCCAAGAAAATGTCCAAAACTGAAGGAAAATGCTTATCCGTCTATATTTCCTAATTGCCCAAAATACCTGACGGAAAACAAACCTACTCCAAGAACAAGTAGATCTGAAAAACTTGCAAAATCAGATGAAATTGCATTGCAGCAATTTTTAGATAAAGACCGAATCAAAAGTTTTAGTGATTTTTGTGAACAATTGGATCTACGGGTAAATTCGTTCAATTTAATTTCAAAACCAATTGTAATAAAAAACAGTGATCATGTATTTTTAATTAATTTAAATTTATTGTCAGCACCAAGGGTACTTTCAAGCATAAAAATCAATAATGATATGAGTTTAAATGTTTTTTTTGGTGATATTTCTGTTCCTGTATCTCACTTCAAAATTATTCTAAATAATCCAGATCATCTTTTACGATGGAGTGAACTGGAAAATATTTTAAGTTTCATTAAAAATATGCAGAAAGATGACTTAAATGAAGTGCTTCCTAGTGAAAAAGAAAAGTCTGTGTATCATTGGAAAAAATGTATTTCTCCTGATGAAGATATGTATGACAATAAAAAGTTCATATTAGAGCAAATGAACTTGTGTGATAAATCTAAAATGGCTCGAAGGTACAGCAGTGAACTTTTAATTTTTGCATATTCTTTATACATGAAGTCCTCATCATGTTATTCTTTGTTGTACGACAGCGGTTTATTGTCAGTGCCATCAACCGATCATTTAGGTAAAATTACAAGCATTCTGAATCTCGACAATTCCTTACAAAATGAGAATACAAAAAAGTACATGAGAGAAAAATTCAACAAATTGAACGATGAAAATAGAATTGTAAATCTACTAATTGATGAAATCTATGTAAAGAAATCAATTGCTTATAAAGGGAAATCAATATCAGGTTTTGCAGAAAATAAATCCGATACTGAAGCTACAACTGTACAAGCTTTCATGATAAGTTCTATTTATTCATCTTATAAAGAAACTATTGCCTTAGTTCCTGTTAATAATATGAATGCAGATTATTTATGCTGCCTGACCCGCAAAGCTCTTCATATTCTGGATGAAGCAGGATTTTCAGTTGTTTCGATGATTTCTGATAACAACAGAATAAACAGGAACATGTTTCAGAAGTTAGGTCATAAACAAATGTCAACTCATGTCTGCAACCCTGCAAATAACGAGAAAAAATTATTCTTACTTTTTGATTCGGTACACCTTTTGAAATCAATAAGAAATAATTGGATTAATCAGTTAGACACCCAAAAAACATTTTGTTGTCCTGATTTCGATGATCCATCAAAATGTATAATTCCTAAATTTTCGCATCTAAGGAATATATATCATAAGGAGAAGACCTCAATTGTGAAAATGGGCCATAAACTTTCATTCAAAAGTTTATATCCTTCAAGTTTAGAAAAACAAAATGTGAAGTTTGCTGTAAATATTTTTCATGAGAGTAATGATGCTGCTCTTCAATTATTAGGAAAGAAACACTGCATTGATAATTGGCAGGATACGGTAAAATTTTTGCAAATTATCAGAAAATGGTGGAACATTATGAATGTGAGCCACCTAAACAAAAGCCTTTATATAAAATGTGAAGACAGCAAAGCATTTACTGCACCTGATGATAAAAGATTCAGGTTTTTGGAAAAATTCTGTTGTTGGCTTGAGCAGTGGAAAAACATGAAGCAACAGTCTCGTTGCGGATGCTTAAGCGAGGAAACTTACTTTGCTCTTTATCAAACAACAAATGCAATCATCGATGTAATTAAAAAGCTTTTAGTAAATAGCTCAAAATTTATTTTAACGTCCAAATTTCAGACTGATAAATTGGAATACAGATTTTCGCAATATCGTCAGATGTCTGGAGGAAATTACCATGTTTCAGTTCAGCAAATTCTGGAGTCTGAAAGAAAAATTAAATTGAAGTCCATTCTTCAGCTTCATTCTAATTCATACGGTAACATCTCTTTAAAACAGTTTGTTACAGAATTTTCAGACATTAAAGAAATGAGTAAAGATGTTGATCTTACACCTTTTAATGAAATTATTTGCAATGGTGTAGAATTGGCTGCAGTTTCAGACACTGATGCAGAAGTTCTCACATACATTGCTGGTTATTGCACAAGAAATATTAAAACCTGTTCCTGTAGTCGGCCATGATTGTAGCGGCGTAATAGCAAACTGGTTTACATTACGTCTTTGGAACCTTTTCTTCTTTACATAGACTTTCTTTGACTGAACTGAGAGCTCATGCTCTCTCTTCGGTCTTTTATACAGTCTTCCCCCGACCGCCAAGGAATCTCTAGTATCTTCTACTGCTTGAAATTACTAGAAGGCATGTGGGATTTTACTATTTAAATCTAAAGTTCTAACTTAGAATCCCACGAACACTAACAAGCGAATAATCGCTTAAGTGTGTGAACTGAACACGTAAGACTTAAACAGGGTTTATAACCCTTTATTTTTCAGTATATTTACAATCAGTTCCTACTTGGAACTTTACACAAAGCCTCCACTCGGGCTAGAACTTAACATAATAATAATTTAAACTAAAAAAGCTTAACTAAGCTATTTGAAAGGTATAGCTGAAGCTATCAGTATCTAACTAGTTGGCCCCTAAGTATTAATTAAATCGGCGAAGCCAAGCAAGGGCCTAAGGTATGGCCGAGCGCAGCAATAGCTAAGAGAGACGTAGCCAAAAGGCAAACGCGCGCTAGTCAGGGAATTAGACTCTCTCTCCCGAAGTCGGTGAATTCACGACTTAAATAGCACTCTTTCTTATTTGCATTCACTGCGTTTCTGAATTTACATTCTGGCATTAAATTGTAAGCTGAAATTAGAATAAGATAGAAAAGATACAAAACTTAAAATAACTCTTAATAAACTTAGGATAAACCTTACAGGCATATACGGTTAATGTTACATACAAAGGCCGCATAGTGTTACAGTTACATATACAGATCAGTTACAGTATCAACTAGTTATACAGAGACAGAATAAAAATGGTCGCTATGTTTGGCGACTTTTGGCGACAAAAATTAGCCTTCAAAACAAAAAGCCACCGCCAGCTTGTCGGTATCTCGTTTACACATTATAAGGTATTTCTCCCACCCACATTCGCATGCCTTCATGGTGTAGTGGTCAGCACTCTCAACGCGTATTCGAGAGGTCTGTGGTTCGAGTCCCGGCGAGGGCATTGCTCATTTTTCATGTCTTTGTTTCGAAATAACCTAATGTCTCTACAGCATAAAACTGTACCTAATTTTGTATCAAGAGGTTTACGTAAAAACAAAAAGGACTTTTCTTAAGCACAATAGATGATTAGGAGAGACTTAATATTTTCTTATAGTTCTAGTTTCTTATAATGCGTTAATAAGTTAAATTTCCTGTGAAATTAAAAAAATATGTAAAATGCTTGCTGAATAAGTCTTAAAACTTTCCATTTATTATACAATAATATAGTAAATATTCATTTAGGTTTTTTGCAAAGTCCTCAACAAATTTATACCTGAGGAGAACGATAGCCTACAACAGTATACTTGGATATTATTACACATTTAAAAAAGAAACCTCATTGTCCAAAACACCGCTGACTACACTTCCCGTTAAAACAGAAACTATTTTAATAAATTAAGTCTTAAGTATTTTTGATGATTAAATAATACTGCATACAAGCTCTGCTTTCTTATGTCCTTTATGTATTTGTAAACTTCAGTATCTATTTAAGGGGTCTAATACAAATTTAAATTCTTGAAAAAAATATCGTGTTTTCAAATTTTGAAACTAATTCTGTGGCTGAATAAAAATAAACAGTCAGGTGGCATTTCAATGATTTTTTTAAGGACTGACGTCATCAATCAGCTGCCACAGTGCTTGTTGCTTACACCTCAATTATTATTACATTACATAGACATTTTTCCAAGCTGAATGTTGAAATCTTTTTGAAAAGAGGCAGTTATTCTTTAACTGTTTGTGAGCTCATCACTAAATATCACTTAGTAACTATCCCCCCTCCAAAAAATCACTAGTTCTATGGAAATCACCACACTGTTGTTCCAAATAAATAGTGCCGTATTAGTTCATCATTCAAGAAATTGTATAGTGATGATATTTAATCACCAAAATGTGACAAAATTTCAGAACTTAATTTTAATTGTTGTTTTCGTTTGAAAAGATAAATATAAATGCTTTATATTTATCTTTTCAAACGAAAAATTCTTTCTGTTCTAAAATATGTAAAGGTAATGCGAAATTAACTGAATTACAGAGTTTCATACTGAATGGGACAAAACCAGCATACCTGGAACTCTGTAATTACTTTATTTTGATAAATCAAATTTACAGCGAAATTGTTGTTGTTGTCCTGGCCATGAATGTCATAGAAGAAGGGTTGCCAGAGCCTCAAGGAGATTGGAGGTCCACACAATTTTGAGGGACACACTCCTGGGGCGTGGTCCAAGGGTCTCCCACTCCTCTTCCCTACCACCAAACCACAAGAGAGGACTTTCGGCTTGCCACATACTTAGAGTTTCCCATGCCGCAAATACATTATGCATTTATAAACATCCATGCCTTCTCCGAGATTCGATCCCGGGCCGTTCGGTACCACAATAGGCTTCCCCTAACTCCTATACCGTCTAGGCGGCAAAACTGAAATTACAGTTAGCTAAGTTTCTATAGATGTTCTATGTGTGCCCCTCCAGTGACACGGCAAACACTTATGCGGTATCCCAGTTCCTGTCTCACACGTGACAAACTATCTTTTGTTTCTGAATCCAGAACTTCATTTATCCGCTGCTACAGTTGTGTCAAGTCCTCGGGAAATAGAGAGCCGAACAACTCCACAGGAAAAATCACAAGGAGTTTCTCTGGGAAATCTCGGCGGCCAGTGTACATCGTTTCACCCAGTACTGCCAATAAAGCAATGGAGTAGACTAACTTTCAGGGACTGGACTACATTTTATTCCGAAGCAGTGGAGCATTGTCTTGCTGCAGACTAAAGCCGGGACCAATTCCTTCAACTAAGGAAAGAACCCAACTAAGGGGTAATGATATTTTCAGCTTGAATTTAAATTCTATTATGGCAGAAATTCTTCTGATGCCGCCCAGACGGTATAGTGGTACTGCGGTACCGAAGAGCCCAGGCTCGAATCCCGGAGGAGATGTAGAGACAATAGGGATTTTGAAGTTGGAAGCGTGAAAAATGAGCAATACCTACGCCGAAACTCGAACTACGGACCTCTCGAATACGCGCCCAGTTTTCTGACTACTACACCACGAAGGCATGCCAAGAAGGCGGGAGAAATACCTTATATACTCCCCCTTCCTCAAAAGGGCGACTGGGGATTAGGTGACAACTCTCCATATCTTTGTGGTGGAGAATCGTCATCCACCACTTTTTAGTTCGGGCACTAGTGTACAGACATTAGGTATTTTGAAGTTGGAACGTGAAAAATGAGGAATGCCTTTGCCGGGACTCGAACCACGGACCTCTCAAATACGCGCCGAGCGTGCTCACCACTACACCACTAAGGCATGCCAAGAAGGCTGGAGAATATAAAAGCTTGGATGTTTGTAAATGTACTCTGCGAAAAAAAATGGGATTGTTTTATATCTCCCGTTCTACTAGCCCGATTGACGAAATTCAAATTGCGTTTTCCATGTCTCGAAACCGCGACTTAGGCTATGTATTAGATTTATATATAGATTTATATATAGCATTGTTCTAATGTAGGTATTTTGACAAAAGATCGGACTTTTTCTGAAATGACGTGCCACATTTTTTTCCATATTTCGATTCTACGACTCAAATTATGACAAACTGCCAAGTTTTGTAAAAATCGCATGAGTAGTTTTTACAAAATTAGCTCTTAAAATTTAAGGTCCTCAATGTTAATTCAATTTTTTATGTATTTATTAATATCTGTTTTTTTATTACACTTACTTGATTCCTTCACTCACAGTTCGAAATTTAGGATCACTCCAAACAAAATTCACCCATTTTTTATGATTTATTTTTAAAATTTGTATCTTTAAATAATTTTTATAAAAGTTTGGCAAAAACTTTTTATACAATCAACTTGAAGTAGATTTATTTCTAAGTATACCTACAAAAAATTAGAGCTTTTTATTCAAAATTTTTGAAGATATACGTGAATTTATATATCGGCGCGTTTTGAAATTTGGCATATTTGTTGAAAGCGATAATAACATCTAAGACACTTTTCTGAAATTATTGGAAGGAAGAACGATGTGACTTTTTTTCCTCTCATGCACAATGTAAAAAGGTAGGAAATAGGGATTTTTTTCCCGGTCCATTACAATGGAAGGGATAGGAAAATAGGTTGCCAAGTATTAAGAAGTTCTCCGAGGAATTATTCTTGACGCAAATTGAAAAAAATTCCCCAAATTAAATTTTTGAATTTCTCCGTAAATTTGGCATCAAATTTTAGAAAATTTAACATTTAGGCATAATTTGGGTCGCAGAATCGAAATATCTATAAAAATTGGTATGTTATTTCAGAAAAAGACCTATTTTGTGTCAAAATACCTATGTTAGAATAATGCTCTGTATAAATCTAATATATATCCTAAGTTGTGCTTTGGAGACATGAAAAGTGCAATTTGAATTCCGTCAATTTGTCCAGTAGAACGGGAGGTATAGAACTGTCGCCTTTTTTTTTCTGCTCAGTGTACAGTGTTTTTGCAGCATGGGGGAGCTAGAGCCGAAAGTCTTCTCATGTGGTTTGGTGGAAGGGGAGAGGTGTGGAAGACTCCCGTGCCACACCCCCGGCACGCAGTCCCTCAAAATTGGGGTTGAAGTAAAAGTCCAACCTCCTTGAGGGTCTGGCAATAATTTTTCCATTAAATTCATGGATAAGACAACAACAGCATTGATCTGATAAATCTGTTAAATAAATAGTTAGCTGGAGTGACACATGTAAAGAACAAAATGAAACAGTTGTTCTTTTAAACTGAATTACCTGAAATTTAAATTATGCAGTCTCCCTGTAAGGTACGTTTCAATATCTGTGAACTTTAAGAAGCAAATTTTCCAGAGGTTTCCTTAAAAAGGAACAAATAACAAGCTGCGAGGAAAGACAATTTATTATTTTCTCGTAATTTTGGAAGTGTGTTAGGAAAGTGGCAACATAACAACCACATATTTTGTAAGAGAAGCATTCTTTCATGTCGTGAGTTCCATTCGTACGTAACACGCAACCTTAAGCCTTTACTTTCCAAAATTACACTCGCCTTCAGAATGAAAAAAAAGAAAAAAAAAGAAAAAACAAGGACTAGAAAGTCTCGCGTGCATTACCGAAATACAATACTAGTTTGCACTTATAAATTTCTTAGGAACAAGGCAAAATATTTCGAGAAACAGGCATTTATTTCACCTCCGCACCCTGCGAGACATCTAAATTCTTTATTAATGCCACGACTACCGAAAAAAAATTGGAACAAACTGCACCCCATCGCTGAGTAATTTCTAAAACTAGCGTCGCTTTTGCAGATGCTGCTTACAAGTGAGCCTTATTTGTGTCTTTCGAGTTATTTATTCTGAAACTGTGGTGGGATAAATTGGGGGGATGTTACGCAAAAAGAAACAAATAATGGACTTGCTCACTGCTGCCAACACTTTATTACATAAATATGCGGGCGATAAATATATGAAACTACATTATGTGGGAAAAAAGTCTGAGTAACAAGAATTTATTCGAAACGTGGGTTTTTTAAGGTGCCAGAGAACATTTCATGCAGTGGTTCGTTACTAGAATTATTTCTTATTATTAATAATTTCTTTCTTTATTATTATTAATTATTCTTTTTATTTACAAACCAGTCTCTAACGAAATTTTCAATGATTTTTTATTTTCAGCTTATATTACAAACAGAGTAGAACTACATTTATCTGAAGTCATGTAGACTAATGCTACTTAGCATGGCTGAAAATCTCTATTAAATGGAGGACTAGATACATTTTGCATTAAAAATACCGATATAAATCATTCCGCTAAATTATACGCCTCCTGTGTCTTTTAAATCTTTTTTTCTTTTCTTCATTAATTTCATGCTATTTTCTAAAGAACTAAAGATAATAACTCTCGAATTCTTTCTGCGATGTATCGTTTATTGTACACATCCTTTGCAACTCTAACTAGCTCAGCTGTCTAGATTTTTCTCTGAATTAAACAGCATTATCTTGTTAATTTATTTATGTATTCAATCAAACCGTAGGAAATAAGGAATGTGGATTATTAAAGAAAGTTTTAAAATAGTCGTTGTCTGAAACATTTATGTGTGATCTAAGATAACATATATTGGATCGTTTCGTTTGCAAAGCAGAAGCATAATTTTTTAACCCAAAGGGGGGGAACAATTTGCCCAGAAGGGCTATTAATTTCGTTTTGGCATTTTGCTTTGATTCACTATAAAAGGCGTTTCACTTTTCAAATTATTGCCACCAAATATCAGAGCCCTGCATTGTATTTAAAGAAATTAAATAATAAAAAAGTTGCATGAATTTATGTATGTTTCTCGCACTGCCAAAAACAACAACGGTACCTAGAGACATCCAATTTTGAATACACAGTCTCCACTCGAATATGAGCATCTGGAAGCCCAAATTTGGAATTTGTTTCATTATTTATTTCATATTTTAGAAAACTTTAACAAATCTTTAATTACCAAACTCAACAATTCCAAAGTGAGCAATGGCAACACTGTAAGGGAAAAAAACCATTTTTGTCTCCACCGAGCGAGACTGTGTATTGGAAATTTTAAGATATGCTCATTTTAAATTATTTTGAAATAATCCTGTTGAATTGAATTTTATGGTTTCAATGCGAAGAACGTAATACTTAGTAAATAAAGGTTGTAGGGTTTCAGTTAGTTATTTAACCTATTATTCACACCTTTGTTATCTTTCCTGAACTCCGCAACTTCTCCTCGCATTTCCTCGTCAGGATGTAAAATTAAAGTTAAGTGAAGTGAGTATTTAAACGGTGAATCTTGGAATTTATTCAGAGCGTGTTTTTGCTAACCAGCGCACGTTTCGTTTCTAATCTTGCTGTTACGTTAATCGTCACACCCGTTAAGTTTGTTGAGTGAACCTAAGTTAGCCGTAATTTAAAATGTTAATACGGCACTATTATTTTTAGACTTGAATTAGACTTGAGTAATAACGTATAAGTTCCACCGCAAGTTGTCGGTGTTATTATAAAGCAGGAAGTATGTGTATTTCTGTTCATAATTGAAAATTAATAAAGGATTATTTTTGCCCTTCTTCTGCGCTGGTATTACTTCATGCCTGTGTAAGAACTCGCCAGGTTTATTAGTAATATCTACATTAGTTTATGTGGAGAAGGAGAGATAGATCTGATTAAGGTTATAAGGTATTTCTCCCGCCTTCGCATGCCTTC
>KK113547.1:78563-88908 GCA_000611955.2 Stegodyphus mimosarum | reverse complement strand
TCGTGTAGTGGTTAGCACGCTTACCGCGTACTCGATAGGCCGTGGTTCGAGTTCCGTCGAAGGCACTTTCCATTTTTCATGTCTCCTGCTTCCCCCCTGGGGTCGACGCAGAGTACTATGCGAGGCTACTGGCTAGGGTCTGCACCTAGGCAGTCTCGGCCACGGGGGTATAAAATTTATGAACTTGGCGGTTCCCGATGGTCCATGGGGTAAGTCCATACTTGTTCTTCATGGGCCAGGAGGTGTTAGTCCCCTCCACCAGGGTATTGGTAGCCAAATAGCAAACTGGACCATTTAGAGTCTGGTCACTGCTGTCCTTGGTATTCCATGGAAAGCCTAAGGAGAGGGGCATCCCGTGTAGTGCTGGCAGGTAGCCTCAATCAACGGCCAGTCATCGCTCCAAGTTGTCATGGCCCACTCCACCGTGGTCTCGGTCCAGCCGAGACGGTGGTCTTGACTGGTCCGTGTTTAGCGGTGGGTCGGCTAAGCGTTTAGCAGAGGGAGCTGTTTTAAAATTGTTGGTGTCTCGAAGATGTGGGACCTCGGGCCCAGCAGGTGTGTAATTGTCACCGCTTGACGGGTGACGTTTATCTCCGAGTGTACTTAATAGAACGGACGATGGTAGAAAGTTACATGTCTCCTGCTTCGAAATAACCTGATGTCTCTAGAAGGTTGCACACAAAACGTTTAAAAAACTCCCTTTTGGGCGTAATATAAAACCTGAAACCTCTGAGGATGTTTCTTTCCAGAAGGATATATATACTACGTCATATTCCAATGAGTTTCAGTACCTTCCGCATCAGCTCTTTTTAACTGTGGCAAAATTTTTTCAATAAACAAAGGACGAACTCGCATGAAGGACTTAAAAAATCTTCTTATTGATACTATTGATTTAAAAACAAAAAGCACTGTCCTAAGAAACAAAACAACACTTTTTATTAACAGTACTTATTTGGGAAACAAAGATATTGTTATCAGGGATAAATAAAAACGCAATTTAACAATGGCCAGTAAGAAACATTACGCACATATATTTTGCAAATAACTGCTGGGAGATTATTATTCTGAACGGAAATCTCTAATATTTACAGATTGTCAACATGTTCCCTTCTGATATCAAATTATTATGAATATCACAGGGATAATAGCTCTTATGTTTTATTTCAAGCAATGAATTGAACTCTCTTGGCCATCAAATACCGAATTCAGCTTTCTTTTAAACCTTTGAAGGCTTTTAAAGCATACCACAAATAGAGTAAGTGGGCACTACCAAAAGAAAAGTGTGTAATAAATATCTCATAAGTTCCCATTAAAACTATCTTCATTACTGCAGTCTTTCCCATGCCGTTTGAGATAGTGTGTTTGCACATTCTTGTTAGGTACCGAAGGTCTTCTATTTGTTAATGACCGAATGGTTCGGACTGCTGAACACTGACAAAACGCACTGATTAAGGCGGCAAAACACTTTCATGTTATAAAGATCGACCTATCTGAAAACAGTTCCTGGTCGAAATTTATTAATCTATTTTTATTGTAGAGTCCATAGGTTATTTTGAAGCAGGAGATATGTAAAATCAGTCATGCCCTCACCGGGACTTGAACCTGGATCTCCCGAAAACTCCGAGTGTGCTAACGATTACACCACGAAAGCGTGCGGAAAGGAGGGAGACAACTTCTTATGTACTCCCTCTTTTAAACTACAACAGGGAATTAAGGGACCCTGTTGCCAAACTGTGGTGGTGAAGAATCATCCTCTACCACCTTTTAGTTTGGGCGCCACTGTAGACTCATTATATTATTCTGAAGAACAAGATATGAAAAATGAGCAATGACCTCGCCGGGACTCCAGCCTGGACCTCTCGAAAACGCCGAGTGTGCTAACTGTTACACCACGAAGGCATGCGGAAAGGAGGCAGAAAATATATACTAAGAAGAAGGTATTTGCGACAAATATATGAGTCTAATCTTTGATGAAGTTATCACATGATTCAAGCATATGAAACGCAATGAAATTAATTATGGAAATGAAAAGTAATGGTAGCAACACGCGATAATCATTGAAAGAAGAATTAAAGAAAAACGATTTTTGATAGATGTACCTTTAATAAGATAAAATTATACGAACCCAACGAAATCGTCTTAAAAGCATTACCCTTTCGCGACGGGAAGCGCAAACGTGCGCTTATCGCTGAGGACTGCAGTCTATTTCGCGAGTGTCTGTCTAGGGGTTTTTGCTATTAAGCCCAAATCCACGAAGAAGCAAGAAACGCACTCATTGCCCGGCCGGAACACTGGCGTTTCTCGTGATATAAACATTAGCGCTTCTATATCCCTTCGAATCATTTTTGTACTGTTTTTTTGCTACTATGTAGAGTCTTTTAGTGTTACTATGTGAGGTTCTACTGCGTTTTGCATTGGTTCGGAAAGCCTTCAGTTTATTCATATCAAAGGATAAATGAGCCAATTAGTGACACGAATGAGAGTGAAGATTCATTTTCTAAAGAGTTAGAAAGCGGTATTTTTAGTGATTCCCATACGGACATTTTGCCAGAGACTGAGCTCACTTAGTGTCTATCTTTCGTGAAAGAAAACGTTTTTGTATATTTTTAATAATTTAAAAGTTTATTAATGCATTTTATCAATTAAAACTTTGGAATAATTTGAATAGCGCTTGCAAAAATTATTTCTCGAAGTGAGCCATTTTTTTAATAGATTTTCATGTAATGTTAAGGACAAAAGTATATAAACGCTAATTTTAATATATATCGTAGTATAAAGAGCCGTGATAAAACATACCATCCTTTCCCCTTATGTTTATATAATCAAAAACTACGTGTATGTGAGTCATGCTACTCTCATTTTGAGTAGAAGGTCATATCTACATGTATCTGAAACCATATCAACGTACAATGCCATCTTGTGCCAAAAGTTACAGTTTTTAAAACGTGTGACGGCCGGGGGTGAACGAGAAAACGCTCTGGCACGCCAGCGTGTCGACAGGGAAATAAGTGCGTCTTTTACTCACACGTATATGTGACAGTCGGCGAGAAAGGTTTAAGGACGCATTATGCAGTTCAAAATTGAAATGATTATAAAAATTCCATGCCTCTTTCATAAGAAGAGTAAATTAAAAAAATATGTCCTTTAGAATGCTAAAAATGTATTAAATTTGCCACAAAATATAACACTGAGAAATTAAAAGTGTTTTGAAACACTGAACGATGCTTAAAGTCATTTGCAACATGAACTGGTTTGAATCTGATTCCCAGAAATAATACATTTTATATCTATCTCTAAAGTTCAGGTACCAATGTTAAAAGTTTAAGCATAAAGCCGTAGAAAACTCTTTGACTTCTTTTACCATATTTCTACATTAACAAAATGACATGTTTATAAAATCACCAATGACATAATTAAGAAAATCCCAATTGGAGCATGAATTATTTCTTATGCACAATAAATTGAAAGCAGGTACGTGTAAAACTTAATAAGAACGTTCAAGTGCAGTTTGAAAGCTTAAAACAGCAAAGGCCAACCATACAGTGATTGATGTTCTTCGACTAACAAATGGCCATTGGTATGGAACAATCACATAAATGATGGTTACAGAAAAATTAAGTTTGACAAATTACCTCAAACTGCAACCTTCATTTCATTAATTTTAACTCGTTTCCGTTCGATATATCATCGCTAAAATGCAAAAGAAACAACTTTATTCTACAGAGATGGAATTCCATATGCTAATTAGCAACTATTTTTTAGTAAGAAAACTTCACTACATTTGAGTAATCGTATTTTCTACGTTTGGCAGAGGAAGTATAAAAGCGCTAGCGAATGACAAAGGATCGCTTAAGCTCCATAAGGATTTTGCTATTTCAGAGAGAAATGGATAGATAGGAGACAGATTACAATAATGTGAAATATTAGTTTCATTATTCCTATTTCTACTTTCTTGTACGAAGTAAAAAGGAAGTATTGTAATCTCGAAAAATTTCGAACATCATATTTCAACAAAAATATTCATTTTGACTGCTATGTAATGCAATTTAATGATGTTTTTGCGTGACATCCGTATGTAAGAACAGAATAAACTACTCTTTTTCCTCCAAAAATTATAGAATTGATTTAAAATGCATTCTGAAGAGATTTTTTCGTGTCGTCTGCGCGTACGTATGTATGTAGGTATGTATCTCGCATAATTCAAACGCTAACAGCCTCAGAACGTTGCAATTTTATATATAAGACTCCTATAACATTTAGATATGCACTTCCGTTTTTGGTTGCAATCGGCCTCACCAAAAGTATATATATATATACTATGTTACTCGGCTCAGTGATCTCAGGTTCTTTATTCTTATATGTTTGTAAATTGTGCATTTTTTGCTTTAAAAATGATTGAATTATGTTGTTCCTACCTCCGGTTAAGGTTTTTATGCCTTTCGTTAACCTGCATGTTATAGTCGTAGAATTATCAAAACTTTAAAAGTTGTTAAAGTGCGGCTAAGCCTAATATTTTTGGCCATATTTGTTTACATTTGAAACTTCGTAGAATAGTGGATTTGTTGCCAATCTAGAGAAGCTAATATTCGCAACAACAAAGAAAACATCTTCTTTTATTACTGCGAATTAACTCATGCTTAAACCATCCTGGAATTTGTTGGAAGAACTAAGTGTTTATGATTTAGTTCGTAATTTTTAATATAGATATTTTCAGTTTTTATGCACTTTTGCCTTGTCGCGAAGTGAGAATTGATATTAATTGAATGAGAAAAATGTATTTTTGTTGTTGTTGTTTTGTTGTTTCTTTAATTTCGTTTACACATCGTTTTAGATTTATTACAGTATTTGAATAGAACATGTGGAAACGATTAGGCAATTCTTCAGATAACGTACATAATATTTGTGCATTCTGAGTTACAAAATGAATGAGATGTAACGCTGTTAAGTGAGCCTAGCGCCAGAGTATCGCTATGGTAAACGAATATAGTGAATATTAATGAGCGTATTTATTGTATTGTGGTTTATGCACTATCGGCGAAGTAGATTTAATACAATCCAATAAGTATAAATGAAATTCCAAATGCGTGTTATTTAATATTCCGTGTAAGGAAGTCATGTGGGGTACACATCACATTTGTTAAGCGCAAAATCAAAGTAATTTTGATTTGTTGATCAAAATATAAAAGGCCATATCGAATTTAGTTTCTAAACCAATATTTGTCTTTTCCCTTTCATAGAATCCTCTGTTTACCTGCTTAAGATTAATTATTGCTTCGTATGTTAATTCAGTGAACATATTTTAATTAAATAATAAGGTGATTTGATAGAATGTTAAATAAAGTCGACACTTGAGTTTTCGAGTCTCTGATTCAACTGAAAGTGGGCCAAGATGATAAAAGAATCAGCTGCCATTAGCTTGAGATTGTCTTTGAAATCTAGAGAAGTCATAGATGTTTGTAAATGTGTAATGTTTTGTGGAGTGCGGGAATTAAAACTACAATCAAAACGGAAGTTCTTTAGAGAAGTTGGTGGGTCAGAACAGGAGTAAGAGACTCTTCAATCCATATACCGGTAAAATATAAGCATTCGGTACCGCTCCACGCTCGTAGGAAAACATCCGTACTTGTAATTGGACATACTTTCAGATGACATCATTTGTCAAGAGAAAACGTGACGTTTAGGCGGGAATCTTACGGTTTCGTTCTAAGGTTTATTATACGTTTTCTAACAGTTATTTTAAGTTTTGTATCTTTTCTATCTTATTCTAATTTCAGCTTACAATTTCCTGCCAGAATGTGAATTCAGATACGCAGATAATGCAAATGAGAATGAGTACTATTTAAGTCGTGACTTAACCGACTTCAAGAGAGAGGGTCTGATTTCCTGACTAGAGCGCGTTTGCCTTCTGGCCACATCTCTCTTAGCTGTTACTACGCTCGGCCATATCTAGGCCCTTGCTAGGCTTCGCCGATTCAATTAATACTTAGGGGCCAACTAGTTAGATTCTGATAGCTTCGGCTATATTTCTTAAGATCGTTTTTCAAGTTAATTTTAGTTCAAATTATTAGTATTTAAGTTCAAGCCCGAATGGCAGCTTTATTGTAAAGTTCCAAGTCGGAGCTGATTGTAAATATATTGAATAATAAAGGGTTTTAAACCCTTCTCAAGTCTTACGTGTTCTGTTCATACTTAAGCGATTATTCGCTTGTAAAGTGTTCGTGGGGTTCTGAGTAAGAACTTAAGGTTTAAAGAGTTGAACCCTACATCGTTTTCACTAAATGACGCGTATGAGTGACACAGAAGCGTGAAAAAATTATCATTATTTTTTCTCTCAAACGAAAACATTTAGCTGCGGCGTTTTACAGATGGCTTCCTGTTTCATGGAACAATAAAATTATAACAACTTTCAAAGATGCTGTTAATATTAGAGACAATTTTGTGGGCTTAGATTAAATAAATAGCTGAGTTCATAATCTTAGTGCAGAAATCAACACACGACGATCTCGATCTAAGTGTGTCGACAATGTGTGCTAGTAAGTATATAAGGTATTTCTCCTATCTTCTTCGCATGCCTTCGTCGCGTATTGGTCAACACGCTTGACGCGTAATCGAGAGGTCTGTGGTTCGATTTCCGGCGAAGGCGTTGCTCATTTTTTATTCTTCTAATTCCAAAAAATCCTAATCACTCTACAAGTATATTATTATTATTGCAATTTCTGTTACTATTATTGCAATTTCTGTTACTATTATTGCAATTTCTGTTACTTTCACATTGCAGAAAATATTTCCTTTGCAAATGTTATTTTATTTCTATGTCATTTCAAATATTCCGTTGCCTTAAATGAAAGAAAAAAATGCATTGAGTATTGTAGATGAATTTAATTTAATTGTGTACAAAAAGAAACTTCCTTCTCTGACAAACACAATTTTTATGCAAAGGTATAAAATATGTTACGCATTAAAAAGTGAGCAATCTTCAATACGTAATATCATTCAATTTAAAATACGTATCTCTATTTCTCTGTTCTAGATCTATATTAATCTAACTTTAAAAATAAATTTTACTTGTCCAAAGTAATTATAAATATTATGGATTTATTGTGTACTATGTTAGCTCCCAATCTTGCTTTTGCTGTTTCCGAAAACTGACTTATTTCATTCTTTCGCAGATTGCATCAACAGAGAATGGATATATAATAAACATGAAATAAGGAATTAATAATCAGAACACCTTTAATATGAAGGATTTAAGTTAAGAATACGTTTATTAAAAATCTCTGCACTTAATATTAATCCACATGCACAGAGTTAGCCCAAGAGTAAGTCACACTTTTTCTCTCGAAGAAAAAAAAATCACTACCTTTTTTTTATATTAAATTCACCACACTACATTGTTGTAGGAAATGTAACCTTATAGCAACAAAAAGTACAACGCACTTGATAAACTTTTCGGTGTACTGCTATCAAAAAATGTAAACAAACTATATGGAAGTGTATCCTCAAGCCCAAGCAAAGTCAAGGCGTCCTGAGCGTAGAGGAAATGATGTCGTCGGAAACCATGACCAATCACAAGGAAGGATTTTCCCTATGTGCGTGGTGGGGTACAGAATGCTTATGTGCCTTCCCGGCAAAGTTTTCTTCAAAAACTAAGCGCGTATTTTACGCTCAAAGAGTTGGCTTCAGTTTGTTTTCCATAATCGCAGAATATGGGATACTGGACAAACCTGCTAGTAAAAAGGACAGGTTTGTCCAACATCTCATATTCTGCGAGCACAAAAGTTGTAGAAAACGAGGAAAAATAGGTTGCCGCATCGTCAGTCAGGCTGTGCAGGTGATGGTAAGTAAGTAAGTAACTCTATACCACCGTCCGTTCGATTAGGAACACTCGGGGATAAACGTCACCCGTTTACCGATGACAATTCACACCTGCTGGGAGAGAGGTCCCACATCCTCGAGACACCAACAATTTTAAACAGCTCCCTCTGCTAAACGCTCAACCCTTAGCCGACCCACCGCTAAACACGGACCAGTCACGACCACCGTCTCGGCTGGACCGAGACCACGGTGGGGTGGGCGATGACACCTTGGAGCGATGACTGGCCGTTGATTCAGGCTACCTGCCAGCACTACACGGGATGCCCCTCTCCTTAGGCTTTCCATGAAATACTAAGGACAGCAGTGACCAGACTCTCAATGGTCCAGTTTGCTATTTGGCTACCAATACCCTGGTGGAGGGGACTAAAACTTCCCGGCCTATGAAGAGCAAGTATGGACTTACCCCATGGACCATCGGGAACAGCCAAGTTCATAAATTTTATACCCCCGTGGCCGAGACTGCCTAGGTACAGATCCTACCCAGTAGCTTCGCATAGTACTCTGCGTCGACCCCCTGGGGAGCAGGTGATGGTAGCAAGTTCAAAAGTGTTTTCACATTTAAACGAAGAATACGGTCGGAAGTCTAAATCGGCGTCGAAATTATCGAAAACATGATGATGCATTCGCATTTTCCTAAAATTTCATGATTGCTTACTTTGGACCAGTGATTCTCAACCGTTTTCTGTCGTGGCATACTTTTAACAATTTCAAAATTTGGCGGCACACAAAGAGTAAGATAAGTTGTGTACCTAGCTATAATACACTGTGTAAAAATAATATAAATGTATAATACACGTGTGTTTTTTTTGATATTAACATGCACATCATTACATACATAAATTATTATTTCTCTTTTATGTTATATATATATATGTATATATATATATATATATATATATATTGGACTTACAAAATTATAAAAGACAATACTTTTGCTGTTATGATACTTTTGAAAATGATTTTTATTTGTATTTTCATTGCGATTTGAAATTAAATATTCGTAGTCAATATATTTTGTTTTAAATAAAATATTTGTGTCACAAGTTTAAATTCAATTTCTTTATAACTTTTGCGAAGGTCGCATTGGATTACTATGAAAATAAATTGTCACTGTTTCTAATGATCTAAGATTCAAAAAAGTCTAATGGTCTAATACACAAAACAAAATGGGACATGAGGTTTCAAAATCTGATGAGCTGACTACGTCATTTACCTGTACTATGATTGGTCTAATGCTCTTTGAAGTCTTGTCCCCCTCTGAATATATTCAAATAGACCTGACCGCTCACCGAGCGACGAGGATAGAAAGCCGTTCTCGGTAAATTTGGAGGACGAAGTAGATTCCAGTTTTATGAGTAAATACTGGCCTTGCTAAAATAGGAAAAGATCAAGTGATCCTAGAATAATCGTCCTGAAACGGAAATAAAGAAGCCCGTTAACAGGCCAACTGACCAGCCTCTCCATCTTTGCTCAGAACTCTCTCACTTTATGGAGGAAGTTGTAGTATACGGAATACAGGCTTCCATTGAACAGAATTGAGTCGTGAGAAATGCCTTAGATAAGAACTGTGTGCATATAAACTGGCTGGTATTCAAGTCGCAATTGTGAAAAGCCACAAAAATTCCTACGTAGTAAATCCACTAACAGAGGCTCACAAGCGACGTAGCGGTTAAGTCCCTGAATACTGGTAATTCAGACTGGGGTTCACTTCCTGACAAGCGCACTGGCTGCATGAGAGTATTCATGGTTTTCCCCATGTGTAACGTGTATGCGAGCTAGTTTCCCTTTAGAAAGTCCTCCTCGAAAGTTATCACTCTCCTTAGGCAGATGGCCCACCAGTGGCCGAGCGGTAAAGACGCTGAACACTGGTAGTTCGGTCCCCCGAGGTTCGAATCCCGCGAACGGGCTGGCTGCATGGGCGTTTTCGTGGTTTTCCCCATGTGTAACGTGTATACGAGCCAGTTTGCCTTAGAAAGTCATCCACGAAGGCATCCCTCTCTTTAGGCAGATAGCTCTCGTGTGTTTTGCCATAATTGAATAACCTATCCTAACCTTAGGCCGATTGCACTCGAGTTCTTTGCCATAATTAAATTAACCAAACCAGCACAAACGCCCAGACCGAGATATAATCCTGGGTCGAATGCCAGTGTTCGTCAATCTTACAACTCCCCTAGGCCAACAGTTGGCAACATTATATCAAGTTTCCAGACAGTAGAAAGGCTACCCTTACAAAGGAAACACTGCATATCAAATTAAACTGCAAATAAAAAATTTTTGAAAGATTTCAGATTTTAAATTAAGCCCAAAAGGACGTTTTTAAACTTTTGTGTGTTACCTTTGTTTATTAAATATCATGTTCTTCGCTTTTAAACCATAAAATTCAACTCAACAGCAGTAATATAAAATAATTTTAAAATGAGCATATCTTTAGAATATTCGATACACAATCTCGAGCCCTGGAGATAAAATT